>CM062296.1:61804787-62134569 GCA_031216915.1 Pictodentalium vernedei
GTGCACGCAAACGGGAAGATTTCCAACTTCATATGTCACGCAAAGGCAACTCGTCTATGCAGGAGTGCATAAGGCGGTATACACATAGATCTCTTTACCTACATACTCAATCAGATGCACAGATGTTCGCTGAGGTGCATTCATTTGCATACATAAATGCGTATAATTTCAAATACATGTGTCGACTATGGTCGTCGGAGAGGTGAAGAGGGGTGCACATTGTCGCATGAGAACCACAAGGCACTATCTTCCAATGGAAGATGTAACCTTATCGTTCCCACGCGATGATATGTTGGCCCACTTTCAACTTAGTTATCCAATTTGCGTGTTGCGCGCGTTTTCAAATTCACACAAAGACAACTCGCCTGTTCAGGATTGAAAAACGGGGCATACACATACATCCCTTTACCCACATACTCGTGCAGGAGCACGCATGTTCGGAGAGATGCATTAATTTGCATACATGAATGTGTAGAATTTCAAGTACAAACATCATAATTAAACTTTAACGTGATGTTTATAACAATCGTTTGTACATTCAAGGGAGGTGATATTTAAGGATATGAGATTAGAATACCAATAATTTCATTTATGCACGTCGACGGGGAAGATTTCCGCCTCCATAAAACAGTAGTGGCATCCCTGGTAATTATAACATACGGAAAAGTATACGTATGCCGTTACGCGCAAGCTCACATAGGTACATTCGTTTAGTGCATACTTATGTGATATGTAAGTATAGGTTAGTATAAAAAGCTGTATTCTTAACTTCTTGCATCATTCTATCACAGCGCCACAAATGACATTGCAAATGAACTCATCATTGGCATTCGTTTGCCAACACAAGTCATCTCTACACTAAGTCTGTGACTTGTTACAATGACATGTTAATCATCAAAGGCCTATTCAGGCTTTTGCGATCACAGATCATTTGTGCTTAACATGCTCCCTTAAGGGTGTCCTACTGATAACAGACAGATCACACAGGTAGTCATCTCCAGAAACGTCTTGGCTGTCTCTTAAGGCAGCTGATACTTGACTAGAAAGCATTGCCAAGCAGCCAAAAGTGTGCAGAAAGTAGTTTTGTGGGAATTTCGGACAGGTCCCCAAGCCCTTAAAATTGAGGAAAAGGTGTCGTGTAATACTTGAAAGTCGGCCTTTCGTTTGCTACCAAGCTTGAACAAGGACTAGCACGTAAAAAACAAATGAAATGACAGAAGGTCTCGATATTATGTGACTGGTTCGCTTCGATTTTTCGATATCACCATGATATAGATATCGGTTTGGTTTTTCGGTATATTTCCTTTCAGTAGTTCTTTTTGGGGTGGGGGTGGGGAGGCGGTGGGGTGGGGTGGGGTGGGGATGATGGTGATTCAGTGTACAACTATTAACAATGAAATGTTCAATAACACCCAGGAATGACACTTGAGCGTACACTCAATTGCCATCTATGAGTGTAATTCAAAATTTCAGTATTAATACATATTAGTGGCCTCCCTGGGTGTTAATGGAAATTTCGGTGTCAACAATTTTATGCTCAATCACCCCGGCCTTTTAACACTGAATTCCGCTTTGACACCCACGAAATGCATACTGTCATCCATGCATTTTAATGGGGAATTCAGTGTTAACCCTTTGAACTCCAGAGGCTACGTCATAATGCCACTAAGTGGGATGGCTACACAGTAAAGGTGACACGCTGACCAATCAATATTTTCAACGTGCAGCCATAAGGCTGCGCGTTGGAAATATGAATTGGTCCGACACCAAATAATAGATATGGACTCATCCAACTGCTTCCATTAAACTGACATGGAAGATACCACCAGGGTACAAAGGGTTAAACACAAGATTATATATATTATTATAATACACTATATTCATGATATGTTTTTATACTTATCTGATTGCTGGGGGTGGGTGTGGGATAGAGTGTGGTGGGGTGGGGGCCGGGGGCTCAGTCGGTAGATGAGCAGACTGCAATCTGAGATGGTCTTGGTTCGAATCGGCAGCCGCGTTGTGTCCTTTGGCAAGACGCTTCACCTCCATTGCCCATGTGGTTGGACGGTGACGTTGTGTACTAAGGCGTACTGCACGTCGATGGTCCACCTGTCTTCAGCCCTGCTTGTGTGGAGATAGTATGTTGGGGAGCTCACAGTTGCTCGACGTTGCTCTGTGGTTCTATCTGGGTTCGCGTGGAAATAGGCAGGCAGTTGGGAGTACAGGGGTAACCAAGGCCTTCTCACCCGAGAACCGCGACAAATCAGCGGCCGTTATTATTATTATTAGATATACTCTAGTGCAATGCAACTTAGCCCGGAGCCCCCCCCCCCCCCCTGTACTATAGCACTATGTGCTACTGCCATATGCCCAAATGGGGGCTTCGATAACTCCGTTTCGGTAGTTTGGGTTACATATTGGTGATTTGTGGGATTGCCAGGTTGTTTGTGGTACTTCTGCAAAGTGGGAAATTACTCTTGTACAATGGAACATACACATTTAGAACATACAGCTATGTGTAGACCTTTGGGTAACATAGCAACTGCGAGTTACCACAGAATCCAAGATGGCTGCCTATAGTGTACAAACTCATCGACGGAAACACGTATCGCCCTCAACAACACGCGCATGAACCCTAAGACCGCGTATTATTATGATATGTCGTCACAAGACGACCGCTGACGTGGGCTACCATGACAAACAAACATGATGTAAGTTGACCACGTGACTATGACGTCGCATGAAATTCGATATGAGATCCGGCCAATCGGGTACGGTTACCACATCTACTATTACTAGCGACACAGTTTCGCGGCGACTCAAACCCAGCGGAGAAGTTAAATAATACTGAGACTACTTCGGCACTGGAAGATATCGATTGCAAGGGGAAGATAAAGTTACAACTAGAAGTCATGTCATGAATGCGCACAAATAGCTCGTTCATATGCGCGTTAATGTGCGCGTTATGGCCCAACTAAAGCTATCACATTCTGTACATATGGCCTGTGCACAAGCAATGTTTCAGCCAATGGACCTCCGGGTTACCCGGAGGTCCATTGGCAGAAACATTGCCTGTGTTTGCTATGAGTAACCAGGAGAACCTGCCGTGCTTTGGATGCCATTCGATATGGCAATTGCGCGCAATTCTAACGCGCAATTAAGCCAAGATAAGCGCACAATTCGTGACAGGATTTCTAGTTTTAACTGTAGTTTATTACATTTATGTATGATTATTACATTTATGGTCGTTTATTACTTTTATGGTCACTTTTTATTACATTTATGGTCGGTTGTAGGTTTATTACATTTATGACATTTTATTACATTTACGTTTGTAACATAAGTGTATTGAAGTTCTAGGAGATTGCATTGATTGATTGAATGACAATATTTTGTTTCCAAACGAACAAAATGAAAACGGCAAAATCAGCAGAGGTTACACAATGCTGACAAAGGTGGTGAATTGGAAAAAATGATCCAGCAGTAAGCTGATGCTTACGAAAACTGTCTTTAGTTAAAAGAGACTGGTCATGTTGCACAGCATATATTTCTTAGCGGCTCCGAGTCAGCCCTTTTAGGACCAAGAAGATGCAAACCATACAATTACAATATATACATGACAGTTCTCAAAGGTTCATCCTTAAATGAAAAAAGTGTGTTCAAGAGACTTGTTTATAAAACAAACGAAAACATAAACTTAAACAAGCATAAATTGTGGACACAGATTCGTCGAAAGAATAGGGAGAACATTAGATAGCAAAACATTTTAAATACAGTCATTCTGCTATCTCCGTTGATCCATATAGTTTACCACCAATGGATAGATACATATACAATTCGTAGAAAAAGAAACACAAATTCGTGGACAATAAATACAATGAGACTACAAAGTGATCGTAGGCTTGTGTGTAGACTTTGCTTTAGATCAGCTTGCAAAAGGATATGATTTACAGACAGTTCTTACTATCAAATTTCATTCAATACATTTGGAAGAAAATGACAGAGATGTTCATGTACTACATTGGTTTGAGCAAAACAATCAACAATATTTAAAATGAATGTGCAGGAATGAAACAAATCAGGCGGCAAAACAAAACTCCAAAGGTATTTTTTCCAGTATACTTTTTTTTATTTTCTCGAAAGTGTTTTGTTAGTCAACTGTCAAAGAAATACATTACGTAACACAAGTAGGATTTTTTAGTTCGCCCTTATTTCTCATTCAGACAGTAAATGAAAGACATAATTTTCAAACAGGGTTTTCATAGATTGGCAAACTCAGATCTCGATGTACATGTATTCATTTCATGACAATATATTGAATTACCTATAAATACATTTGTGTCATTGTTAAAACTTCTGTGACAGTTTTGTTGATTTGTTAGGTTAGTACTATAAATCATTTTTTTCACCGCCTGCCACACATATATTGTCCGCACCCGTTTAGTTATAAGTATAATTTAAGTACAATAATAATAGTTATATTCTGGACATCTAGCGTTCCTTGGCTCCCCTGCTTGCAACTAACGCACCCCAAAATCTTTCGCTGCAAGTGGATACCCCCATGCAAATTTTTAAGGAGTGTGTCTTGCAAGAGTGGGAGGTCCTGGGTAAACGCTACCTGCTGATCCATGCCATAAGGCATATTTTGCATCTCGTTGTGTAGAATCTGCAAATATAATAATGAATCGAAGCTAGGACATTTAATGCAAATTATGGCCTAGTTGCATTCTTTTATAACTGGCTCCACGACGTCGAATACTATATATGGTATAACCTATTACTCCTGCCGAAAGACGATGGAAGTGAAGGGCTATACTATATACAAGCGGCAATGATATATTATGCGGCTTACATTGGAGAGTCTCTGTCCGAGACTGTATCATTGTCACATGTATATTTTTTGACTACCACTGGCATGTTTTTATTTTATTTTATGCAAAATACACCATTTGGTGCTTTGTATAGTAGAGAGAGAGAGAGAGAGAGAGAGAGAGAGAGAGAGAGAGAGAGAGAGAGAGAGAGAGCACTGTGAATTTATAAATACCCACCACGGATATGCACTATGAAAGTATGTTCATTATATTTATCTCTGGTGCTGTACGCCATGAAAATGGAAAAACGTAACGAAATAAAACTAAATGAAATCAGTAAAATAGAGTTAAGAACCACTTCTCCGCTTTACTATGAGTGCTAAGATAATATTACATACATCTGTATCAAATTTAAAAAAAAAAAAAAATTCAAATGTGAAAAGTTGATAGATAATCATATAATCATAAATATTTAAAACAAAAACCACAGAGAGTTTGGACACAATGCGCACCTTCAATTTGTTTTTCGCTTTGTTTTTCCTTCTTAGCTTTTCTAAAAAGCAGAGAATTAGAAACAATTATATTCTAAAACCAGTTTGGCATAAACTCTTGCAATTACGCCAGAATGCATCCAGGTTTGTCTACTGGGACATTATTAAGAGGCGATGACACACCGGCGAACGGTTTTTTAACGCTGGAATTCCCATGGACCTGGATACACCCTGACGAAGTGTGTTAACACTGAAGTTCCCATAGACGACAATGGAAACACTTTGGCGAAATGGCATTTCATCCAGGGTTGCTATGGGAATGTTACTATTAAAAAAACAGTTCGCCAGCGTGCGATCCCTAACTACTCTCGACCCATCAATAGTAACAATCACACAACGCTGCCAATAAAATAGCGGATTCCTAACTCTCTCTACCTATAACGTTTCTAGTTGAACACTCTCAAATTTTCTTCAAACACTCTAACCAAGATGACAAACGGATAACGTAGACGAAGCGCGGGAAGGATTGGAACAAGCTTCATACTAACATACACAAGAAACCACCAAACTTCAAAAAAGATTTGAAACAGACTTGCCTGACCGGGACGGTGCGTACATTTTAAATAAATAAACATATGAGTAAGAGTATAACAGCCCCATTAAGAACTTCTGGTTGTGCGTCAATGAATATCAGGCTTGGATTTCTGAAAAATTCAGGGTGGAAATAAATCGCTCATCTGGAACCTACTTAGGCGAGCATATTGCTCTCCTGAAATCCTTTTCACTTTTTTTGCTTCACAAAGATCTTCTGAAGACTTAGTAAACCCCCTGCACACTGATGTCAAAATATCTAAATTTTAGACAGAAAAATATTCCCATAATGCATCTAGAAATTTAACCAATTCAATCTCGTTTGACAGAGCTCATTGAGCTCTGTCAAACGAGATTGAATTAGTTAAATTTCTAGATGCATTATGGGAAAAAACAGCTTCTTGAAATTTTGGTATTTTGACATCAGAGTGATAGGTGTTAATACCGGGTTGGGTAATTTCTTCTTCGAGTGCATTCAAGCTAATCAATTTTAAATGAATTAATAAAATGTTAATGAATGAACCTGTCTTCATTTTTTACTATCCCTCCACCCCAGTGTGCTCAGATCGATTAAGAAGTTCAGGGGGACTGGTACATGTAGTGGTCGACACACACATGTACCCAGCATATTTTGTACACACGTTCCATGGTCCTTCACCATCGAAAATAGCTGAAAGTAAGTGAGCAAAAAAACGCTTATGCTGGATTAAATTGCGTGAGCAGTTAAGGCAAGCTAAAAATCGCTTGCGTCAGAATTCCATGACTGGAATCTGTGATTTTTTTTTCTTCCACTACTTCCTCATCTGTTCACACTGAAGGCAGACCAGATGGCCAAGGTTCAGTGTCCACTCTCCCTTAATGTACAGTTAAAACTAGAAGTCCTGTCATGAAATGCGCACAAATAGCACGTTGATATGCGCGTTAATGTACGCGTTATGGCCCAAGTAAAGCTATCAAATTCTGTACATATGGCCTGTGCACAAGCAATGTTTCAGCCAATGGACCTCCGGGTAACCCGGAGGTCCATTGGCAGAAACATTGCATGTGCTTGCTATGGGTAACCAAGAGAACCTGCCGTCCTTTGGATGCCATTCGATATGGCAATTGCGCGCAATTTCAACGCGCAATTAAGCCTATATAAGCGCGCTATTCGTGACAGGACTTCTAGTTTTAATTGTATCACTGAACTAAATACTTGAATTAGAGTTACCCACCTTGAAATGATGCAATATCTAAAATATGCTGCCTCGGGAACATATATTGTTTCATAAACATTCTATTAACATCTTCCATTATTGTTGAATACTCCAGGTAAATAAAGAGTGTGATTTGATGAGATTGGGATCTAAAAAATACAATTGACTTTTGGTGTGTTTTTGTTAGGAATTCCATGAAAATGTTCACGTGTCCGATACCTCCCTCCCTGTGAGTTCTTCGCGTTTATATGTGGCATGACCTCCTGTTTTCGGGTCAGAATTTGTCTGAAGGTTATATTTGACAAAAATATTTGAATGCCCAAATTAAAGTGATGCGATAATTTTTTTTTTCGCATGAACGTAATAAGGATCGACTGAACGTATTTTTTTTTTAGTTCTGTGATACCTATTAAAGGCTGATAGACGACTCCCAGCTTTCAGAAACACATAAGGGGGATTTATTTCTTTTTTTTTGTAACAGTTTTAGATAATATGTTGGGCTGCTCCCAAACCAGCGACTATTTGGGTTTCTTTTTGCCCTTTCTGAAACAACCGTCGGTTTCAGTATTACCATGAATATCCACACGTTTGTAAGTAAAACGTGAACATAATTCTTGCAGTTATGTACAAATCCTAGTCACCTTCCAGTTCGAGGTTGTGGTGGGTCTGACTCCACTTACCCACTACTAGTGGGCACTATTAAATCAAATAAGATTATTGATTCTCGCGTCTGCCGTGAATTCATAAGCAAACAAAGTTGTTCGGGTTGCAAAGGATTTAAAATCACATATTGCCCCTTTGTGCCTCAGGCGCGCTGAAACTGTTCATTGATTCAAAACAAATATTGCTGGATTTTATTCCAGTTTTATAACCGTTATGGATATTATGCTGGAGTTGCTCCCAAACCAGCGACCTCTTTGGATTTGTGTTTCTTCTTTCTAAAACAAACCATCAAACATTTCGAAGTTATTGTGGGGGGGGGGGGGGGGGGTCTGACCCCACTGCCCTACCACCAAGATTACTGTTTCTCTATTCATCTTTTGCGGCTTCATAAGCAAATAAGGTTACTGGGGTCGCAAGTGATTTCAAGTTCCAAAACGCCCCTGTGCACCTTCGGCGTGCTAAAACTTCTATTCATTCCAAGTAGGAATCATTTTCTCCTCAAGTCCGCTGAAAAAGATCAGCCACACAAAGCACATCGAGACAGACGAATACTGTTTTACCTCTTCTGAAGACTGCAGCTAATTCGGGTATATTCTTTATTAGGTAATATCCTAGTTTAATATTTTTATTTATTTCACTTCACTTTATTTATGCACTTAGCTGATCTACTTCTTATACAATGGCTAGAAAAAGACAGAGGCATTAGAGACAGGGGCAGTGAATTGTTCGTCCTATAAGGGGCCAGGGACAATCGTTCCAGGCATATTCTAAGTTGGTCAATGCCATATTTGAGGGCTTCAATGTTTGCATCACACTGGGCTTTTAGAGCATCATTTGGCAAACCGGGATTTATTGAAGCAGCTGGAAAAGAAAGTCGATGACTTAGTTGTTTTTTTATAAGCCAGCTCTTCCTCCACATACACATTTTTACTTTTTTTACTTTACGACAGATTATTGTGGGGTGGGTCAATCAGACAAAAAATGAGTTAGCTGAGCTGTATAATCATTACAGGAAGAGGTGTCTACCGACTCTAGAGGAATAAACTAACCTTGAAGGGAAAGCGAATCCTTAACATAACAAGACCTACAGGAAACAGTTGCAATAAGGTTTTCGTTAGAGAAAACAATTTGAGAAATCGTGGGCGCACTAACTATAGGATATAGTACGAAAGTGATACCTCTAAACCAAATGGGTTTAAAGAGGTATGGAACCCTGCAAAACGATGCAGACGATGGACAAAGGGTCGAGTGATGCCACGGCACTGGAAGCAATAAGGGGTAAGCTTGGGTGAATGAGGATTAAGGTCAGGATAGACGTAATAACTCTATGTTATCTTAACTACTGGCTGATAGTGTAAATTAAGGTTCCGGAATATTTGGAATTCAAATACAAAGACAGGGTGGATAGGCCAGACTAGGGAGTTAGGAGAGAATTATTCCATGGAAATCTAAGCGTTAGAAGTGAGCACAACCCTGGGTAAAAACAAAATCATCAGAGAAAGATTCATCGCGGATTTTAACATACATTGGCGAGACGGTGTCAAAGCAAAGATGTCTTTGGGTGGCATGCGTCATAAAGAGAGACAAGGTTTTGAAGAGAACCTTGATGCAACCTTTGGACGTCACTTTTCAAGATGAGGTCGCAGAAACTTAGAAAGAAAACTGGGAACGATAATGAAATAATACCAAATGTGTAATCTACACGTAGTGAAGACACTGGGACACTTTCTGTTAGAATGTCCAAATTACCAGTTTAACAAAAAAAGATTCACCGGGAGTGTGATGGTAAAGTGAAATAATTAAACTTTTTTTCGGTTCATGCGTTTTCAGATAAAACGATTGGCTCACACGATTCTGTTTTTTTTATTTTCATAACTCAATGAACCGAAAAAAACACAATTAGGTCCGCCCCCAGCCACGCCCCTAAAATACCAGTCTTCGGAGTTGCAACATGGTGTTAAATCAATAGAAGTTAGAACACTGACACGTTCTAAATGTGAAAAAGAAAAATAAATTTATATTACTAATTTATCACCATGAAATTATTTATAAAATATTTAAATGACCGTGGTGGGTCAATTTTTCTTTTTCTTCACAACTGTATTTATTTGACATTTCAATTTTTACGCACACTGGGTGATCGTCTGCGTTCATCGTTTCACCCAAATCGATTGTAAACAATGGCTGATCACTACGAATACGGCAATTTTGACATTGCTAATTTGAATGAAAATTTTGGAAATCAAAATGATTTTATATTTGAGGAAGAATATTTGGCTTTATATCTAACTCCACTTTTACAAACTGTGTTTTTCAGTTCTCGGGAAACGGTCAAAACCAAAATACAATGTAATATTGATGGCCTACTTCCACCTTCCACGGAACGTAACTTTTACGTGAAGTGAACAGTTGAATGAAATTTGAGGAAGGCGTGGCTTATGACGTTTTCTTTGCATTACGTAATTCATTGGTCAATAAAAAATTTAATGACATAAGTGTATTTGACTTGGAAAGTGTGTCAATTGCTACCTGCATTTCAATAATATGCGCCCTCTTTTATGCCAGAAAAATAATATGTCTACCAGTTTTAGTTTTTAAGTCTTTGTTCGCTGAAGTAGAGGACGACTAACACTATTTATTTATTTGGGTCGCGAACGTTTAATTATAAGGAATGATCGTTTCTTTTTGTCTATTTCTTTAGCCCATTTACACAGTTTGGACTTTGTTTTTTGGGGTTCATAACTCAAGAAATAGACAAAAAGAAACGATCATTCCTTAAATGGAAAAATAAAGGACATGTGGTTTGTAGGTGACAAAACGCAGTGGGTTAGTGTAGGGGGAGAGGAGAGGCGTGGGGATACGGAGGTATTTGGAAACACAGGGCTAGTCAAGGCCTTTTTACTCGAGAACCGCGACAACAATAATAATAATAATAATAATAATAATAATAATAATAATTTTAAAGCATAGAATCCACACACGGTGCTCAATGGCTGTACAATAATAGAATACATACATACACATACATACACGTACACTCTCTCACAGATGCATTGATATATGGATCGATTTTATCATTTATTGGTGCCCAACGCCACATCAGCAACCAAGGCTATATCGTGGCGATAAAAGCGACAGAACCTAAAAGAAAAAGGATATTAAATTAAAACAAAATAAGAACAAACTACAGCTTTACAAAAACAAGTATGTGAGTGTGACTTGACGAGTAACGAGGCAATCCTCACTGATTCAGTCACATTCTCACACCTGGTAATGTCAGTTTATGACCAAAATTAGAAGACCACTGAAGGAAATGCCTTACGAAAAAGGTAAGTTTTAGCAGCAGACTTGAATCATTCAAGTAATATACTATTTTTTATGTCGATTGGAAGAAAATTCCAAAGCTTTGGGCCAGCAATCGCAAAGGCCCTATCACCAGCACTAGTAAATTTAGATGCGGGCGGAACCAGATTCAGCTGACCTGATGACCTAAGAGACCTCGGTGGTTTGTGGATGGTAAGCAGATCGGACAGGTAGGACGGTGCAGATCCCGAGATACACTTCAACACCAAAAGGACAATTTTAAATTGAATTATTCGCTTAACGGGTAGCCAGTGTAACTCAGAGAGTACTGGTGTTATATAGCAGTGCTTTTGAGTTCTGGTTATGACCCATGCTGCACAATTTTGGATGTCTTGTAGCTTTTCAAGAATAGATGTTTATAACCAATCAGAAGAGAGTTGCAGTAGTCGAGGTGACTGGTAACAAAGGCTCGGATAAGCTGTTGTGACGTCTGTGAATTAGTGTATGGTCGGATTTTGCTAATATTTCTAAGATTAAAAAATGCACCGCGGGAAACAGGTTTGATATGTTCATCAGCAGCCAAATTTTCATCCATGAAATAACCTAAGTTTGGACACAGCTGCTGGGTTTTATTGTAGAACCTCCAGAATTGAGGGAGAGTTTGGATATCTTTGAAAGTTGATGAAGTAGACTGATATATATTACTTATGTCTTGTCATCGTTCAATTTAAGAAAGTTTTTGGTCAGAAATGCCATGATGTCTGAAATACAAAGTTCAATCTTACTGCATCATCCAGGCTCAAAGGCGTGAGTAAAACTAATATACAGTTGTGCGTCATTTGCGTAAAAATGTAAATCAAAGCCATGGCTTCGGATAATGTCACCGAGAGGTAAGACATAGGCAGTGTACAGTAGGGGACCCAACACCGATCCTTGAGGGACGCCGAAACGTAATGTGACCTTGTCTGACGACTCCCTGCCAATAAGGACACTCTGTGTGCGACCATTAAGGTACGACGATAACCAATTAAGTGCTCGGTCAGTAAGGCCTATTCTAACTGCCAGTCTTTCAATAAGTATTTTATTGTCTATGGTGTAAAAAGCTGCGCTTAAATCCAACAAAACAGGGCATGTTAAGTTGTGCCTGTCCATGGATAGGAGGATATCATTTTGGGCCCTTAGAAGTGCTTTTCTGTACTGCAATTAGATCTGTATGCACATTGGTTAACTTAGGCTAGGCCATGGGCTGCCAAATGAGAATTCAGCTGAGAAGCCCCGGCACGCTCAATAATCTTTGATAGGAATGAAAGATTAGAGACCGGTCAGGAGTTTTTCAGAACATCTTGGTCAAGTGTTGGCTTTATGATTAGAGGTTTTACTAAGGCATGTTTCATGCTTGTCAGAAAGACGCAAGGCTGGAGGGGGGCATTTACCAGTTTCAAGATCGGTGTTGTTAACTCCGAAAGAGATCCTTTTAACAACCAAGTTGGAATGATATCTAGCTTAGATGGTGCCTTGGATATTAACCTCTGGATATCTGCTGTAGCCAAAGGTTTGAATTGAGACAAATCAGCGGCCGACCAAAGTATTATTATTATTATTATTATTATTATTATTATTATTATTATTATTATTATTATTATTTGTATTATTTTTATTATTTTTATTATTATTATTCCACAAACAGATGCCTTTATACCAAGTGAGGGTGTTAATGCAGAAATATTCAGTGGAGATCTCAGACTAAGGAGTGAGCGCAACCTTGGGTACAACAATCAGGGAGAGAGAGAGGAGGGAGAGAGAGAGAGAGAGAGGGGGGGGGGGGTCATGGCGGATTGTAACCTTAATTGTCGAAAGGAGGTCAAACCAAAGTGTCCTGTAGATGTCCTGCGTCAGAAAGAGAAGCAGGGTTTTGAAGAGTACCTTGGTAGCACCTTTGGGGACAGGGCGCCACTGTGTTCAAGATGAGGTCGCGGTCGTCGGTTTTTAGGGGAACAACTGACAAACGCAATAAAAAACAGTGCCAATTGTGTAATCTTGGCTTAGTGGAGACCATGGAACACTTTGTATTTGGAGCATAAAGGGCATGTGATTGGTACGTGACGCAAAAGAGAGTGCTAGTATGCTTATCCGAGAGATTGGGAAGAATGGGGTACGGGATTTCATCAAGCAGTTAGTATCAGCGAGGTTGGTGGAGAGGAGATGCGTGATTATAAGGAGGCATTTTGGAACACAGGGATAAATAATGAAGGCTTTTTTAACCTAAGAACCACGACAAAGCTGTGATCGGCCAAAGTGTTATTAAAAGTATTAATATAAGAGAAAATTAAACGATTTGAAGTCTAAAAGCAGTTTGGCAATGCAATCACCCCTGTAATTGAAAAAAAAACAGACTTCAACACCGTTTCAGCGCGTGCCTTGAACTGGGCTCTAAAAAAAACCTCTAAACAACAAATTGACAGATGTGACGATTTCGGCCTACGAGTCTTATATTTCGATACCTTGCCTAGCGTCTGGAGTAAGGAACAATATTGGAGGGAGCAAATAAACTCCTACCCCTGTTGTTCATCTACCCCAACGCGAAAAACAAAATAAGGAAATATCAAGGCAAAGCACTTCCCCTTCTTCTTTTCCTTTTACCTCTTCTCCTGCCTTCTCTCGGAATAAGTAAGTTGTAATCATCTTCGCTCGATATTGCAAAACTCAGTAACGCGGTCTCGCTTCGTCTTATTCCTTTACCTCTTACTACTCCTCCTCCACCTCTCCTAGACCTCTCACTGGAATTCCTCCTTCATACTGTGCTTTTTTTTCTTCTGCTTCTGTCTCTACTCCTCCAACTTCTACTTTTGTTTCTAGTGTGGTTCAGCCAGATATATCGTACTCACAGAAAGATGCATCTCGGGCCGCTCATTTGATACTAAATTTTCCTAAATTTCGGCATCCCAGCGGAGTTAATTTTATGAATGGTAGCTCAAATTTAGGACGCATTGATCGACATCACTTTACAAACATCCAGGTGTAGTGTTACCCTGGCGACACGTTCAACCAATTGCACACTATGTTTAAAGGCACAGGTGCCAGTCCAGTCCCCAAAAATGTTACTAAATATTGGCGTAAACTCACTAAGCCGTAATTAAGCAGTTGCTGAAGATGGTTAGCGACATTAATGTCAAGTTTAGATCAGCAAACAATTATTTCGCTCAACTAAAGTTTTCGGAAAAGCTCCCATTGGCTGAGAAAAGCACACCGACACCATAAACCAAACAATTCGGAAAGTGGAGACCATTAACGTTTTATTAAAAATTGATGACTCGAAGTTCCATGGTGATCAGGATTTATTTCCTGCGATTATAAGTACCGTTAATATAGTGTAGGAAAACTGGTTTGATCATCTAAATTTAAATTAACTGGTAGAGTGCTGAATTATTTTTAGCCATCAAAATTTATTCAAAAGTCTTCGCCATGTTACAATTTATGGGAGAGTGCCTGTAGGCACTCTCCCCTAAATTGTAACAAGGAAAATCCATATAGACCAAATATTTAGATTCAAAGATAATATGAAGGATATCCACATAGTTTGAAGCCTTTGAGTTGCAGTACTTGCACTTTAGAGTAAAGCCCAAATATGGGCTTCCAGCACTCTACCAGTTAAGTAAAGGCAAGGGGAAGATCTTCCAAACAGATGAAGGATTAAAAAATTATTGAGGTAACCTGTCTGGCACAAATGACCTAACAGCCCAAGAAATGTATCTTTCAGATCGCGGTTTAACTTTGTACCAACGAAGCTTAATAGTGTTGATCAAGCAAATATACCACCGTATAACCGTAATTTTCTCGGGTAAATGGAATTAGCAGGCCGATTTAGAAATTCAAGCGGCCGGGAACTTTGTTTTACAGAATCAGCTGGTTAGTCACCTCCAGATTGTGAAGTAGATCCGCAAATTATTGACAGTAACACACGAATCCTCCAAATGGCGTTCAAAGGAAACAAACTTTAACTCATCTTCTCGCCTTTATACCGCTGGTGCTCTTTGCGTTGATCGAAGTGTCTGGTGATATAGGGCCGAACCATGGTCCATGTTCTAACCATTTAAATAAGAAACACAACGCTTTGAAAAATGGCATCTGAATATACAGGACATGGATGTAGATCCGAAATTAAACATTTTTGTAGTGTGAAACTTTAAATATGTCCTGCCCTCGCCGGGACGTGGCTGCAAGACAATGACCCGCTTTTCAAACTCCTATTGTCCAGTTTTCAGGAGTCAATTCTTAAGGGTCACCTGACGATGAATGGGGGCGTGGCAGTATATTTTAAAGATGGAATTAGCTACCGATACAGACCTGATCTTGAACTGTCCAGTGTTTATTGCCTATGGGCGGAAATAATCACAAAACACGGCATAACTTTACTGTTATATATGTTTTACTGCCAGCCCACCCAATTGTGTATCAGACATATTGAATTTCATTTTAATCTTTATTGCTATATCTAAGGATACCCCAAAAGATGTTCGTACAGTTAATGTAGATTTTAATCATGACAAATTGGTCCCAATAGGCAGAAATATTTCTGAAATTGACAATGTTTTAACAAAACACAGCTTAAATATGAACGGACATGCTTTACTGAAACATTGGCATCGCTTCTCGACCGCATTGCTGTGAGGAACTTTGTAAACGTTTTATACTGTGATGTTTTAGATCATGATATGATTCGTTTTCACTTACAAATTGCTATTGAAATTAAATTCTTTAAACATGTGCTTCTTCCTCTTGAGAGAGGTGCTTGGTTTTACGCACTTGGTAATTACACCAAGTTAAATGATGCAATCGATAGTGAACCGCTGTGTAAATTGTTTTACAATCCTTGTCTAGATACTGCTGTTTCCGATTTTACTAAAAAAAACCTTTCCACTTGCCATCAAAGTATATCCCTAGTAAATACATTACTTCTAGGACCAACCAACCCATATGGCTTCATAATGATTTACGACTACTGATTAGACGAAGAAAGCAGCTTTATTGAGCAGTCAAGGGGAACGGGCTTCTTCAAGCAATGGGAAAAATACAAAAGTAAGACAAATGAAGTTTTATTTCCAAAATGAAACAAAATACTGAGTTTTGATTGGCTGAGAGGTGCGGCGCAACTTGCAATCCACAGTAGCTTTTTTTCCACCGTGGTTAACCACGGCGTGAAAACAAGAATACACAATAGCAGGCTATATGGATAAAACGTACCAATTTTTCATTATTAATTCAAACCTTCTACACGTTTATGTGAGAACAAATTCAAAATACAGGAAATTTAATATTTAGGTGCAATAACATATTAGAGATATCGATGTTATTGCAATTGGCTCTATGAGCCAGTCCCAATGACATCCATATTTGTCTGGTTTTATTTATTAAGAATCTTGCAAAGTACAAATTTTCTGTCAGTTTTTGCCCACAAGGTAGGTTAAAGTATTAAGTACACTAACATTCTTGGAAATAAACCCGTTATCCTTGTGGTTTCCGGGGTGTATGGGAGTTTACACCGGTCTCGGAACTCATGCGTGCGCGTTCCCAAACTGGCGTACATTCCCATACACCCTGGAAAACGCAATGACAACGAATAGTATCAGCAATACGGAAAGCAAAAACAAATCACATAACTAAAATACAGAACGTCTTGAAAAATCATAAATGGCAAAGAAAATATACAGCAAGCATTAGCAGATCAGACTGAAACATTACTAAAATTTCTGGGCATAACTATGGATGATAATCTTTCCTCCAAGGCACACATATGAAGTATCTCTTCTAAAATTGCTCAAGGAAATTATATCCTAACTCGTTGAACCCTGACGGCCGCATTTCCGGGCAGAAACATGATACGTCATAACGTCATTAAATAGGATGGCTGCTCAGTAAATGTGTGGTGTAGACCAATCAATATTTCCAACGTGCAGCCCCGAGACTGCACGTTGAAAATATTGACTCGTCTGACGCCAACTAATGAACATGGACTCTTCCAAGTGCTGAAATTGAACTGGCATGGAAGATACCACTAGAGCTCAAAGGGTTAAATAAGGCAAAACATATTCTTCCACGTGCTTGCATGAAAACGTTATATTTTACACTCGTGCAATGACACTTAATGCATGGTATTCAGGCATGTGGTAATAGTAGAATGTTAAATAAAATATGTATGCAGCAGAAACCTTCCACCAAAACGAAAAAACAATGCTAACTACAACTCTCACACCGATCCTCTATTTTTAAAGGATAAAACATTAAAAGTTGGCGATCTTTTTACACCCAAAGTGTCTCATCTAATATGGGGGGGGGGGGGGGGGGGAATCTACCAAAATCCTTCAGCAACAACTATTCCAGAACCATAGGCAACAGTCCTGGAAGACAAAGTTTACAGTTATAGAAGTGAATGCGTGTAATAAACACAGAGGGATACACGTGTGAATAGGTTAATCGATTTTGCAAATTGATGTAAGTTAACATTTCTACATTTCTAGTGAATAGTCTAGTTCCAGTTGTGTACTGGTACTGTCAAGCCGTCTGTACATTTGTGAAAGGAGGAGTAATAACGCCTCGTCGGTCCACCTGTTATTTACCAAATCAAAACGTACTTGTCGAACACTGAGAAAGCCGAGGTTTTCAACGAATACTTCGTTTCTGAAGTTTCCGATGATTCGCTACCAGCTCCTTTTTTAGCTCTCAACGTTGGTAACTTAACATTCCATAGCCGTGAGGTATGGGAGCTCTAAAACCAATAAATGTATCCAAAGCCTCTGGTCCCGGCCTCGTTTGTCCCCGTATACTCAAAGAATGTAAAGGTTTTTTGTGCTCACCACTCTCGATTATTATTAATATACTACCAAATAATTGCTATTTCCCACCTCACCTGCTTCGAATAAAGCCAATGTCTCTCCCGGAGTCCCTCCAACCTAGTTACCTAGTTACCAATTATCGTCTAATGTCCTTGATCAGTTTTGCGGGCAAAGTTTTACAAAATTGTGTTCTGCCGCATCTACATACGTTCCTTAATGATAACAATACCCTCACTGCATATCAGTCTGGCTTCACCGTTTTCCAATTAACTGATATGCATGACGAGTTTTGTCATGCTCTTGATGAAGGCAAAGAATTCAGAGTGGTATTCTGTGATGTCAGCAGGGCGTCCGACAACGTCTGGCATGCTGGCCCTATTTATAAGCTGGAGCAAATAGGAATTCAAGGCAAATTACTCGACTTTCTAAAATCTTATATCCCAGATAGATTTCGGCGGGTCGCCGTACCTTATGCATCCTCATCATGGAGAACCATCTGCTCAGGTGTCCCAGAAGGTGCCATTCTCGACCACCTCCTCTTCCTTATTTATATTAATGATATTGTAGAAAAATTGACAAACAGTCTCTTTGCAGACGAGACATCACTACACCTAAATGTTGAAAATCCAAGCCAAAAGACAATTATAATTAATCGCTACCTGGCCACATTAGAGAATTGGATTAAATTAAATTTGAACTCGTCAACTCGTGAAAAAACATACTGGAAAAATTATTTCGCATTCATCACCCCACTACCTGAATAAGCTGCAATAGAGCTGTCATTGAAAGCATAGAGAGCATCCAAATAGCTGCAGCCAGAATTGTTACTGTGGCAATTGTCAGCCGCAGTAAAACTCTATTATACTCCAAAACCTGCTGGGATACGGGAGCATATGCTAATGCAGTTCTTTAAGATGTACTGCCATTTAACGCCTCATACATCGCAATCAAGGTTCCATCATTAATATCACCAACAAACTTGACATAAACTCCGATATTGATATATATTTATTCACCAGTATACTATAGATTACAATAAGATTGATAATTCCATATATATTTACAGTATCCATATGGTACATAACAACTATTATACATATAGGATACACAAGTATACTGGCAGGGGAAAGCATAGCCAGATTGGCTGTCTTCCTGCATTCCCCTATAAAGAGAAAGAAAGAAAAAGAAGGACTGAAAGGAAACATCGGAGTAAAGAAAGCATACACGTGCAACATTGAGAAGTCTTGTAACTGGCTCTACTGGGATTCCGCCTTAGTGAGTGGATACTTGATACATCCACTAAGGCATACACACATCGGTGGTATGGCGGCTGGTATCCCAAGCTTGCTGGCTCTCTTGAAGCAACCTCAACCATTCAAACGATTTCCTTTGCGAATTGAGATATTTATTCTAAATCCTTGGGTCTTTACAGCTATACACTTTAAGACAGAGGCCAAGTCAAAAGGCCAAGTTTTCGAGAATCAGACAGTTACGATTAAGAAAAGCAGTCTAAAAAACAAAGTTTTTTTATGTGTTGTACGATAGGTTTTCGTCAAACACATTCATATTTCGATCATACTAGAGGGCACAGTAGGGACAATAGGGGTTGAAGCATGTAATGTTGTCTAGATAAGTCGAGAGAAAATTGGTCGTTAACTTTTTCTTAAATTCCATTCTGTTCCGTGACTCTCGAATATCATTTCCTATTTCATTCCACAATTTCGGAAATGCAAAGACAGGAAAATTATCAAGAGTTTTAGTTCTTGTTCTATCTATGTGAAGGAGACCTGCCTGGCGTGTAGTCATAATGGAGTCGTTATTCAATGTGGAGAAGAAATTAGCAAAAGATGATGGGAGATTACCATTGTGCCAGTCATACATAAACATGGAGGCGAGTAATTTGTGTAAATCTGTTATCTTCAGTATTTTTGTCCTTGAGGAATAAGGTGTTAGAATTGTATTTCTTATTATTTATTATTCTTAGTGATCACATCTGTAATTTATATAGACGACTACACCCCTTTGCTGCACCCCATATGGGTATTCCATAAATAAAATGAGTCTGTATAAGCTAGAAATATAACGTTTTCATAACTCTGTATGTGAGAACTTTCTTTACTTTATTGAGAGCGAAGTTCGCGAGGGAAACTTTTGAGCAGAGTTGAGATATATGTGCGTTGTACGATAGGTTTTCGCCAATGTTTATCCCGAGAAATTTAACTAATTTTTCGTTTTCCCTGCTACTGACTTTGTTTATAACTTCATTATTTATACATATGTGCTGATGTGTAAGATTCTTGTCTTTATGGGATGGGTTAAGTATGATGTATTTTGTTTTTTTTTGTTTTTTTTTGGCGTTCAGGACTAAGTTGTTCGCCACACACGAGTCAAATATCTTTTGAAGTTCCTCGTTAAAATCCCAGACGAGTCGATTTAACTCCGAGCCAGATTTGTATACCGAGGCATCACCTGCAAATGATTGAAGGTTCAACTTTGTTGCTTTATTTATATCATTTATATATATTAGAAAAAGGATGGGACCAAGAATAGAGCCCTGCGGTAATCCGCATGTTATGTCTTGTAAACTGGATTTACTGTGTTCGAAGGAGACGTATTGGGTTCTATTTTCCGATATATTGGTAACCACCTTTGTCGAAGCCCGTTATACCAGTCACCCTTCATCCCACGCTTTTGGAATGAAATCCCATTATCGGTAAGAAAGAACAGCCTTCACCGTGAGTTTAAGAGTTTCCAAAATGACATTAAACGACGGTTCCCAAATTTATTATGTGGTGCTAACCGTCGTGTAGACTCCGCTTCGGTTGCTGTAATCTCTACTCACTTTTGAACGCAAACCATCTATCACCCTCACATTACTGTCAATGTCGTCAGATAGAGTCGACATTTCCTGTTTATGTGTCCACTACGCGTAGCTGCCCGTGGCCGTACCATTGGTCAACTACCTGTTGTCCTTAAGTCTTGTCAACATGAGAGGCCGCTTTCCAGGTCCATGAACATGATACATCATAATTTCATTAAGTAGGGTGGCTACTAAGTAAACGTGTGTGGTAGCGCAATTAATATTTTCACCGTGCAGCCTGAAGGCTGCACGTTGGAAATATTAATTGCTGTACCCCCCCAAATAATGGATATGGACTCTTCAAATGTCTGCCATTTGCCTGACATGGAAGATATCACCAGTGCTGAAAAGGGTTAATGTATTAACACTATTTCATGGTTCTGAACTTTTACATAATGAGGAAACTAGCTCTGACTTTGATGTAGTCCCAGAATATATCGTAGAAACAATGCGTTTTAAAAGTTTGGTCACAAGATTTAAAATGTACCAGTTACTAACAATTCATTTTGGTATGTATTATTCGTTGTAGTCCACATTTACAAACTGGATACAACATTTTTTGGTCATTTTTACAATATATACAAAAAAATGAAATATACCAGTGGGGTCAATTGAATATATAACAGAGCCGTAATCTGTATATTTCCTTATGAGAAATGATTGATGAGTGCCAAATGTTTTCTCAGATCGGATAACCTATTACAAGAGAAAATACTTCTTGTCTTCAATTAAAGCAAGAATAATTTCAGGTTTAAAATGTTTCAGATACAGTTGAAAATAATGTCTGTAACGAGTCATGTTATGAAAGTTATCTATGAAAACATTCAACTATTAATTCACAATATATATTTTGTGAAGTATATATTAGTATTCAAGAAGCAGCCATTATAAAATGTCACTTAAGAAGTTCCACACAAATTATGGATACGACGCTTTAAAAAGGGAAACACTGATCTGTCGATGATTCAGCCGAAGTACACTGAAGGTGAATTGCGTTCAAAGAGTAATCCACTCTTCGCGCATTTGGTCTGTACTTCATATCATCATCTACAGTTATTTCTGGAAAGAGCTCATTGATCTTTGACTGAACTAGGGCTGTCACGATTTTTTAATTTAGGAATCGATTAATCGTCGCAAATAATCGATGATAATCGATTGATCGTACCTAGATGACCCCATCTCCTTCTCTGTGAAGTCGATAAAAATGAAGTTGAAGTCAGTTGACGTACCTCAAGTAAACAACGAAGACGATCCTCTTTTAGTTACATTCAAAGCTTTGATGTTCTGAACTTTTGAACCGTCAGTGTAATAATCAAGACCGGTCGGCAGTTGCGAACTTCGCAACTTCCGACCGGTCTTGATTATTACACTGACGGTTCAAAAGTTCAGAACATCAAAGCTTTGATGAATGTACCTGAAAGACAAATGCTTCCAATAGCTTATTGGGGTTTAACATCGATGTTCTTAACTCTTTACCTTTAGAAACAATAGTTTTTTCAACATATTTTCTTTTAATTATTAAACGTCTAAAACGGGATATAATTTACCGATTATTCGACAACGAAAAATACTAATCGATTTCGCCGTGACCGATCAACAATCGATTAATCGTGACAGCCTTAGACTGAACCCCAACAGATGACAGTGCCCTGTCAGAAATATTTATAACAATGAAGTAATGGATATTATAGAAGTAGTAATGGGAGTGGCAGTAATAGTAGTAGTAGCAGCAATATCTTTCTTGTTGTGACATGTGCGTTCAGTTAACAACGTCATTATAATTAAATGTAAACTATCTCTCGGTCTAACAGACCTTGCCACCTAAACGAAATAGATGTGGCGGGAAAACTGCGCTTTAGGAGGGGAGATGGACTCTCTGCATGTGTCCAATATTTATTTATAAATGCAACATTGCTTTAAAATTACAAGATTAATCTCCCATAATAACAAATAATATTTAATTCAGTTCCCCAAAACGGACTCATTTTTTCTCTATATAAAAGGTGAAATTTAAGCAGGTAATATGCCCTTTCCCACAAGAACCATGAATCTCCCCACTCCGCACTACGCATATCGTTAGAATAAAAAGTGAATGATGAGTTAGTTACATCAAAAACTCACACAACGCCAAGATATAATGATTATCGAGTTCACTTTCTGTCAAACAGATACAGGATCGAGATCGAGGAACAACAAATCTGCAATTTCAGTCGTGTCCAATCCACTTTCACATCCCACAGCGTCAGGGCTCTAGAGCTGAAGTCTGATGAGACTTTAAGTGTCGAAATTACTTATCGAAATGTTTGCATATAGTGCAAAAATGACCATAGATCTTTTATGGTATGACTCGTCTGTTTTGTTCACTTTAAAACATTTGATATTTTGTTTTCATATTAATCAGTGATAAATAAAACCTTCCGTCAATTTCATTGGTCAGTTTCAAAACTAGACAATTTGATTTGCTGAACAAAATACAACTGGGCCACATTTTCATAATTTGCATAATTAGAGTTGGGAGCTTTCATTGGTCAATTTCAAAACAGGCTAAACAAAATACAACTGGGTCATATTTGCATATTTTCAGTAGGGAGAATTAGCGTTATCTGACCTATTTAGGGTAGGTTATATTGTATTAATATTTTACCTACAAGAAAAACGCCATTCATTTTTTTTATATTTTCACTTTTTGCTTCCAAAACATAGGTTATGACCCCTAATTGTAACGAGCTCTTTCCAATGATGGGTCATAACCTATGTTTTGGAAGCAAAAAATGAAAATCTTCAGCTATACGAGGATGTTTTTTGTTCCAAGTGCCGTCTGCAACTCAAGTTAGGTGATGGTTTCGAAAGTCATATTAAGTGGCCAATTTGTGCGTGTGTGTGTCATATGATAAATAGAATATGAAATGAGTGTTTTCTCATATAATATTTATAAAACTCGTCCGAATTATTTTCTGTTTGGGCTCCCCAGAGGCTCGCCAAAAACGGAAAATTCTTAGACTCGTTTCAGAAATATTATATGAGTAAAACACTCATTCCATATCCTCTGTGTATCCTATATGTGAATGTGGATTATACACACTTGCTTGGGGTTCTCCTTCCAAACGAATGAATTCTAATTTAGGTTAGTCGCGTTCACGCGTAGGCAGACCTGAACCGGCACAAGACAATTTGCAATTTGTCCTGCAAACGGCTACTGTTCAGCCTTCCAAAGAAATTAATTATAATTTTGATTAGTAGCGTTATGGAACTGAACCGGCACAAGACTTTTCACAATTTGTCCTGCAAGAGGCTACAGTTCATCCTTCCAAACAAAATGAATTATAATTTAGATTAGTCGCGTTGTGGGGTTGTAGTGGTTTTGTTTCTTTAATCGTTTACGGGCGTAGCGCGATGGAGGCAGCCTTAGATATTTTCCAAGTCTCGCCCGAGCATAATACTGCCTCTTTCCACCGTAGAAAGAGTGTATTATGCATAATGGTCGCAGGCGGGCCTGAATTCGGTTCGGTTCATGGTCGAGGGTTGCTGTGAGTGTTTTTGTAGCTCAGAGATCAATTCCTTTTAGCCTCTATTTAAACTGGGCCTGAACTTATCTATGGAGAATCTTTCCTTCGCTAGGGGTGCTCTGTCATCGTTGCCTTAACAAAATGGGAAAATTTTAAAACCTAATTTGTTTTCTTTTGTTACAGGCGTCAATGTGTTCACTCACATAAATCTTTCTTGATTTCTCATCTTTAATGTGTTTTTTTTTGTTGCCAGGAACTGTTTTCTGAGGTAATTACTTTTCCCAATGTACTCTTCTTTGCAGCCCTAACACTTTATAACGTACAGGATATATGATGATGCCCATGTGAGGTAGAGGGTGGGGTGGGGCGGGGGCGTGTGGCTTCGCAACAAAGGGGGAGTGAAATTTAAATGAATTTCAATCTAAACAATCCTGAACCTTTCCTTTTTATCCTGTCTAATTTGGACTTGTTAAGATGCAATGAGCGGATGCAGAAGGTACTGGAAAAATACAATTAATCAAATATAAGACACAACCAGGAAATCTCAAACAAATTTTAACGCGAGCGAAGTTTGAGGAGGACGGGTTTGATGAGCGCTCTCCCCAACTGTCTCCAAGTGCAAAGATAAACGATGCGGAACATGATAAGTCATAATCGAGGGAACTTCATTCAAATTTCAAAATTCCACCTCCCCCTTTGTTGTGAAATCGTCCTCTTCGTTTCCACGCGATCCCCGTTGTTTTCGCGCGGTCTAGGCTCTCGACAAAGTTACGTAACTGTCAATCAAGGATCGCACTACAAATTCCGTAAGTTTCAAGCAACTGCACCCAGAGGCTTGGTCGCATTTTATTTTGTCCGACGCTACTATTTTCTTCATTTTCAATGTCTTTTTAGCCTATTTACACATTTTTCGCCATTAATCCTACGGCGATATATGTTCACTTTTAACATGTGGCGATCATCTTAGTGCTTTGGGCAGCGTCGGAACCCACTAGTAATGGTCTAGTAGATGCAAGTTTTACTTAGTCGCTTTCCTGCACGGGGAGCAACGAATAACAAGCCTTTAGTGGGTGGCACTATCCCATTACGGGGGCAGACGCAGCATATCCCCACGTCATTTTGTACAAGCTAGAAATACCACTAAACTCTAAAAAATTCCTCTTATTGGGCTTCTTGGTGCATTTTAAAGCAACGGACTGCAAACTAATTTGTATTAATCACCCAGTCATCATACTTTCATGTCATACATGGAAGTATCTTGACATTTCTACAGTTCCAGTTCCTTTTATTTTTCAAAGGTTATATTAAAATCGGGTTCTACCGGGAGTAAGGACTTTTCAGAATTTCTCTAACAGTATTTTTTTACTCTTTGATTAATACTTTTATCCCGGTTTCTTTTCTTTTCATGTTGTATTACGCACCTGCTCAGTCAGAATTTGGCTTACGAGTACTTTTATTGCCACATTTTATTTCATTCGTCGTCTGTGTGTATTTTTCGTGTAGTGTCTGTACCCTGAAGAAGGTCTTTATCAGACCGAAAGATAGGTGAATTGTTTTTTTCTGTGCTGTTTGAGCTTTATTCAAACGAATACATATGTATATATTTAATATTGTCAAATCCGTCATGCTCTAGAGGTTACTCCCTTCTAAGCGACTTTCATTTTTGACTAATTCCTATTCCGTTACGTTAAGTGCCATATCAATATATACAGCGTCATGCAAATGTAAAATTTAGCGTCACGCTTATCCTAATTGTTAAATGGTAATTAAACTAGAGGACGCCGTTCGACGGCGCATAATACGCCTGTACTTCCAGAAATTATAAAACATTATGCGGGCATATAACAAAGTCTGGAAAATTGTAAAAAAATTAAGTTCAAGGGCAGTAACTCTTCCAAAAAACAACCAAGTGGAATGAAATTCGAATTTGATCTGTTAGTATTCACAACAAAACTATTTACCAAAAATGTTCTCAATATGTCCAACCATAACGAAAAGAAGTTCGTAAAAGAAAAAAATCCGGAAAACTCTAAACATTCCAAGTTTAAGGGCAGTAACTCCACCAAAAATCAACTGAGTGGAACGAAATTCGAATTTGATCTGTAAGTATCCACAACAAAGCTATATATACAATATTTTCTCAATATGTCAATCCATATCGAAAAAAAGTCCGGAAAACGGTAACTAAGTTCAAGGGCAGTAACTCTACCAAAAATCAACTGAGCGGAACGAAATTCGTGCTTGATCTGCGAGTATCTATCGCAAATTTGAATACCAAAAATTGTCTCAATATACCCATCCATAACGAAAAAAAAGTCCAGAAAACAATTCCGGACAGACGGACGTCTAAAAAATGTTCAAGGTGGGCGTACGTCTTACAGGTCGAAGTGGCTGCCTGCTCCTAATCACGAACCCAGGTGTGAAAACACCGTTTCATATCTTCCTTGGGTAAAACAAGTAGAGATATGTTCCGCGTTTCACGTTATTCTCTGTACTCAAGTGTAAATTATGCAAAGATATACCGTATCATATCTTCCTTGAGTGGCAACAAGCAAAGATATATTTCGCGTTATTACGCGCAAATTTTGTTCTCAGCATTAGAATTACGATCCTTCTATAATTTATCACAACATCGCTCTGTTAACAGAGACATGCGCAAGTTCGCATACGTATTCACACATCCAACCTCTCCTTGACCCGAATCATTCAAACGCGTTGTTCTCCATATTTAAGTGTATTTCGTGCAAACTCACCGATATCTCCTTTGAGTGGCAACAAGTAAAGATATGTTCCCCGTTGCACGTTCGTTCCCGTATCAGGGTCTATTACGCACAAAATAACCGTATCATATCTTCCTTGGCTGACAACAAGTAAAGTTATGTTCCGCGCTTCGCGTTGTTCTTTGTATTGAAGTGTAAATTATGCTAAAAAAATATCGTATAATATCCTCCTTGGGTGGCAACAAGTAAAGATATATTCCACGTTATAATGCAACAAGCAAAGATGAATTATTCACTATTGTTGAAACCTAGCCCTGGTGATAGAGGCAGAGACAAGTTGCATACAGTATTCACACATCCAACCACTCCTTGACCCGAATCTTTCAATCATTCAAAAACGCGCATCCATGTTCCCGCCCCAATACGCCATCGACGTCAATCAGACATCAAAACTGCTAAAAAAATCTATTTTTTTATACCTTTCTTGCGTAGTAATACCCCCCTCCCCACACCCGATCCTTCCACTGTGTGTAAATGTCTTGTCCCCACCCACTTTTGCAGTACAGATATCCCCCACCATTGACGTGTATACGCCTCTGCTATACTGTCTAAACTGACGATTTAGGCCTTTATGTGTAATTGCTCCCCACAGTATCCTAACCCCCCCCCCCCCCCCCCACACACACACACACACACACCACCATGTAAAAGTTTACAATGAGAACATTTGCAATCATTCTTGCCTGTTGAGCTCATTGGGTTCTAGTGTTTGAAGTTTGCTTATCCAAAATGCTTCACGACCGCTCCTGTGTATTCTTGATAAATTTGTTCAATTCCAATAATCTTAAAATTGTTTATACTATGGTTTTCGGACAGAAAATGATGCAGCATCGGTTCACTCAGAACCTCAAGTTGTATTCTAGTCAGATGGTTTTGCATTCTCTCATTCAATTTTGTCCCAGTCTCACCCACATACACAGCTTCATTACACTTGTCGCAGAGAATCCCACATACCACATTCCTGGACATGCAGGTGATTTTCTTGCCTATGTAGTATGCCGTTCCGTTCCTGTCTGCGAATAGTTGTGTTTGGAGCATAAACCCACAGATTCGACACTTTCTCTCGCATCTATCAGATTCTGTCCCTTGATTGTTGAACATGTTATCATACTTGTTATGGACGAAAATATCTGCCAAATTGTTCAGTCTTTTGTACGAAATCAGGGGAGGTTTTTCGAATGCCAACTTCATGCGGTTTTGAACGGTTTAAAAGGGGCAGCCGCTCGCGTGTTATTTTCCCTATGTTGGGGAGGCTCCACGAGTAAGTGGCCACAAACGGGACTCGTTCGTCGGTTGACATGTTTGATATTTTTTCAAGTAAATGTTTCCGCTCGATTTGGTCGACCTTTTTTAGCTGTACAAAAGTTTCGTCGCAACCTCTGACGCACAGGTGTTGTTTTATATCATTTTTGTGGCATTCATATTCAGCATTATCGAAACATTTTTTGTTTTCCTCTTGAAGCTATCCCATATGGTATGGCTCTACACTAAAAGTGCGTTACCATATAAAATTATGAGACTTACTGTAATTTGTCTTTCGTATATACAGTACGTGGAGAGTGGATTGTAACTAAAAAACCCGCGGAGTGGAGTTATCACCCAAGCTATAATTTTCAAATTTTGCACATATCGATAAAACACACAAGCAATGTTCCAGCCAATGGACCTCCGGGTTTAACCCGGAGGTCCATTGGCTGAAACTTTGCTGGTGTTGGTTGTGCTTTGCAACAAATTTGCAATTCTTGCTCGGGTGGAATCTCCACTCTGCGGGTGATTTAGTGATAATACACTCTCCACGTACTGTACGATATGAACCAGTTGTTCTTTCTTACTGACTGCTGCCTATTCTTGCCATTACTGTTTAAACTAAATTCTCAGTTCCCTATTTGCTACTATAAATAATTAAATATATAAATTGCGTTGGGTGTTCGTCGATCCGCCATGGCACTGTTACTAACTTAAGACCCACCGCAGAGTAGATATTCTATTTCTCCAGCCATATTTGTAAAACTGTATGTAGGAGAGCGTTTTTACTTTTTTTTTTCTTTTCTTTAATTTTTTAATTATTTTTTTTCATCAAAAGTTCGAGTTCTTGGTTTGTTTTATATTTTAGACCTCGTCATCTACAGAATAGCATGGGTTGTGATGTATATCGTCCTTTGAATGCAAGAAGGCATTGAGGTATTAATGCATTCCAAAAGCTTGTTGCACTCATGGGATAAAAGTTGTCAATTTTATTAACTTATTATAACTGAGACATAACCCAATTTTAATGTTTTATTAAGCTGGCATTGGTTATAAAAGGAGAGCATGCGGCAGAAAAATGGATAATGCGTGAGGGCCCGAGAAAGAGAATTGTGTTTTACGAAAGCATCACAGCAATCAGGGACGTAGCTAGAGGCCTTTTAATGGGGGCGGGGGAGGGGGGGGGGTTAGACCTTTTGAAATTCTAACTGTGAATCCCGACACATGAGCACCGTAGGATGGTAGGCGCGAAACTGCGAGCGCCAAAGGCGCGAATCTTTAGCAGGGGGTCTGGGGTCCTCACAAAGAAAATTTTGAAAAATTGATGTGCTCAGATGCGTTTTCATGGGTTCTGGTAATAGTTATACGGCTAATTTTCAGTTCCAAATTCAGTTATTTTTTTGTAGGGAAACATTTTTAATTCGAGCTGGATACAAATTTTCAATGTCTTGCTTTGCCCGAATTGTCCCCAGTGGCTCGTACCCCCCTGTCTGGCGGACAAATTTGAAACATCGCCTTTGGGAAAGTGGGAGTTTTGTGTTTCTAGAGCATTTCAAAGGCACTTGACATGACAACAAGTAATTTTTTATTAACCCTTTGAACCCGTAAGACCGCTCTTCTGGTCCAGGATCATGACACACCATACATTTAAAAAAGTAGAATGGCTGCTCAGTGAATTTGTAGGGTAAACCAATCGATATTTTCAACGCGCAGCCCAAAGGCTGCACGTTGAGAATATGGATTGGTCTACCCCAAATGGTGATTATGGACTCTTCTAATTGATGTCATTCAGACTGCAGGCCGCGAGGAGTCGAAATTCTTTGACCCGTTTTTCACCCGAAAGTCTCGGTAGTCGGAATATTTCCCTATTATGGTCCTCCAGTCGAAAAAAATAGGTTTGTTAGTGAATTATACCGTATATTCAGTAGTTTTTCAATTTCTAACTGTTGATATTTTTGCCCTCCGAATTTCCAACTATTGAGGTTTTGACAAATATTGCGGGAAGGGGGGGGTGAGACACCCCCCTCTCCCACCCCTCCCCACTCCCCACCCGTTGCGACTTCCCTGTCAGTAATCGATAAAGAGAATGCGTCGTAGAATGAACTAACGATCCTTGGATCGTGGATGCGTGAAGCTTGTGTGGATCGGAGTTCCAAATTTGATTAAGTCAATCCAGTATTTTGAAAAAAAACTTTCGTTTTGTTTTTTGGGCAATTGACCAAAAACTTATGTGGAATTTTTCGGGATTTGAAGGTGAACAAATCCCGGTTTCGTTTTCTGAAAAAAAAAACGGGGTATCTAATTGAAGCCTAACCTCGATTGATCCTTTGTAGAGATCCAGGCCTCATTTGATGAAGAACTTATGCGAATTTCATGAAAGATGAGGGTTGGTGATTGTATTCAACACTTATCTCAAACCGACAAAATATGCCGAATGAAATGGAGAAACAAACAGAGAGTTTGAAACATAGTTTTTGACACAATATCATAGTAGGAATGCAACTGTCGGGAAAATGTGATCATGAGATAATGATACGTACGTGCAGTATTCTTCTACTTTCTCTTTTGTATACACTGGTGTATTCTTCAGGCACTCGGCCGTTTTCGTGTTATCAGGAGTGCATGCATCAATGTCCATGATACCTGCAACTAAAATTTCGAACTTTTATATTATTTGAGCTTCATCAAGTCTTGCCTGAGTTCTTAAAAAGTGAATCATTGCCTTACCTGAAATGCCGATATGCAGAAAGTCATTCATAATCATACTTTCTCACACGACGTCAGAAGCAAATATATTCAAGTGTTTTTTTTTTTTTGCCTTGTTTTTAGAAGAAGTATGCATTAAGAAGCTTTTTAAAGGGGTTTAATTGTTCGCGGTTTTCTAAGACCCGGGAACTGGAAGGAAATTACTCTCAGAACCAGGAAATGAAATGAAATGAAATGAAACTTTATTTAGCAGCATATAGTCCAGGCACATCAGACATAAAAATGAGAAAGTAAGGAAAAAAATCGGAGAAAGCTGATTTTTTTATATGTTTCCGGGACACACATTGCGGATAAAGTGTGAAAAGTCCCCGCGAATCCGAGTTGAGCTTTTTTAGTTATAGCGTTTTTTTGATGAAAAAAAAAAATTAAAAAAAAATTCGACCCAGCTCCATATTTCTCATTCTTATTCGCCTTAGTAGGGTGAGAATAATAAATATCGTGCTGAATTATATTGAGAATACATATCCCCAACAGAAAATGCCAACTTTGTACCAATCCTCACACTCAATGGTGAAATATTCACGAAAATGTACAAAATTACGAAAAAAATTTTATTGTTTTCATACACACAACGGTACACAACGTCCATTAAATCAAATCTACGACTACTTTGGGAGTTAAATTATATATCAAAAATTACAGAAAAGCAGTGGCTTTATAATGATATATAACAATAGTCATTTATTCCATCATGAACTGGTGAAACGTGTGAAATATTAACCATACTCCCTAAACTCAAATTCAACCGGCATCGACTTTTCTCATTCAAATACCGTATTATAGCATCATTGTTTCAATTTTCATGTTCGATTAAATCACATAATGTGGTGTTCGCCTACACTCAAGATGCATTGGCATGTAATGTGTGCACGCCCTTGATGTGTACTCATAAACAAATTTGTATTGTACAGACAACGCTCTTCTCCAGTTGTTCTTGAGAGCAGAGCGCACAGGCGACTGGGAACTTCACACATATTGTGTTCGCAATATGATTCCAGTATTTCAAAATACGCAAAAAGTTCTCATCTCTATTTGCAGCAGATGAATGAGCTAACAGAAATAATGCAACAGGATGATTTGAAGTTGTTCACTGAGAAAGGTTACTTTACCATAAGGCGCTCAGATAAATTCTGGGACGGGATATATTCTGATCAGACCATAGAGCAGTGTTTAATGAGAATGTTCAAGCTCCCTGGTGGTCTCACACATGGCAGGGGAATAACCGATAGCACTGTTGCGAAATGGGTACATGGGCTACCTCTTTGCCTTCCGATATGTAATGCTCTCGAAAATTTTGTTCATGTTCACACTGGTCATGGCGAACAACATCGGGATCTCCGTCAAAGTTCACAATTGACTGATGCCAATGATATCACCAAATTATTGAACTGGCTCAGAGTGCATTCCCCCTTTCAGAATAGAGATCCACTAAAAATTAGTCTCTATAGCGACCGGGCTTGTGGCCGACGAAACTGTGAACTGTGACCAAGTTCGCAAAATTGGTGATTGTTGCGTATCGAATGTTGTAAGCAAAACGTTCAACAGCATCAAACTACGACGTGTTGACACTGTGAAGTCTTTCGCATCGATGGCAAATAGCATCAAAGTCCGTGGAAGTAAGGTAGTGATTGACCCCACAATTCTGTTCAACCGCATCACATGTGTTATTCAGTCACAAGCAGAGATGGAAGAGTATCTCAAATATGAACTCGCCCCGAAACCACCAGCATTGTTTGATTCTGCTGGAATGAGGAAGACACAGAAAAGCACGCTCGGTAAGATCCTCAAAACATATGGTTCCGAGCAAACTAAAATCCCAGAACATTCTCTGTTTGTTGTAGATGGTGGATTTTTATTGAGGGCAGTTGTATGGCCTAAACAGTCGTCATATAAGGACATATGTACATCATATTCCAATTATCTAGTGAGACATTTTGGGGCGAACGTCGTGGTTGTTTTTGATGGTTATGCTTGTACAATGTCGACAAAGGGCGTGGAACAAGCCCGTAGATCTAAAGACAGGTATTCCATTGATATCAATATCTCACCCGAGTTACCAGCCACCACACCCCAATCCGATTTCCTTGCAAATGCCAAGAACAAAACCCAACTGATCGATCTTCTAATGCAGGAGCTATCTGCTATCAATATTCAGTCCAAGCAGGCCGAGGCTGATGCTGATGTACTGATAGCCGAAACTGCACTTGACATCGCTCAAGATGACAACAATGTTGTCGTTGTGGGAACAGACACAGACTTGTTAGTCATTCTTACCTCTCGAGTTCAACCGGGATGTAATATTCACATGATGTATTCCATTACCCCAAACTTACTAGTTTCAGTTAGTGAAATAGCAACCAAAATGGGTGACCATAGAAGCAACCTCCTTGTAGCACATTCTATAAGTGGTTGTGACACTACTTCTGCACTCTTTCGAGTTGGTAAGAAGAAAGTATTCAGTACAATTGTCTCCGATGTTACTAGCGACTCACAACAGTATGTCAACACAATTTTGGCGGATGACAGTACACCAAGTGCAGTAGCCGCTGCCGGGGAACAACTTCTCCTGATCTTATACGGGAGCAAAACTGTTTCCTCTCTCGACCAATATATATATGTCACTTACAAGCGTTATGTAGCAAAATCTAAACTGAATAAACCCATCGACCTAGCCTCACCCCCACCAAGCAGCGATGCTGCACAACAACATGTCTACAGATGTTATCTCCAGGTCCAACAATGGCTGAGCACTTCGCTTCCACCGACGGACTGGGGGTGGTCGCTAGACAATGGACTTCTTGTACCGACTGCAGCCACAAAGCCATGTGCCGCCGATAACCTACTGAATCTGATCAGTTGTGGTTGCAAGAGTGCTTGTACAAAAAGGTGTGGGTGTAAGAAGGCAGGACTCTCTTGCTCAGGTTTGTGTAATTGCAGTTCGGATTCTTGTAACAACCACAGAAACACTGTCCTGTCGGAAATTTCTGAGTTCGATGAATAATATGTATATAGGTCATGTCATTTCTGTATATAGCGTTGATAATAGTCAATGTAACTTAATCTATGTTGATTGATTTGTACATTCTGTAAATATTATTTATTGATTTTTGTACATTCTGTAAATATTATTTATTGATCTAATGCTGCCAGACACAGACGTGTCTGTTCGGTCCCAAGCCCCAAAATAGTTGAGTTCTCATGCTGACGAATTTTATGCCAAAAGGGGAACTCGGCCAGAAGCAGAGGGGGTCTTCCATAATGTCTATTTTGTAAGCAATGATAAAAGTCTTCAAATGGTGGTGGATTTTTTATCGTCTGTCCAACTAACATCCCGTTCTGTACTACGACCCTTAGGGCAAATCCGTTAGGAAAATCGTCATTTTTTGCGTAAATCCGATACTTTTTTTGTGAATTTTCAATAATTTTTCGCAGAAATTGTCACAGAATGCACATTTTCCTCTAGGTAAATGTATATTAGACATTGTGTAGCTCGAAATACGCGTAAACAAAAAATACAGTTGGATCAATTCGAGGTTACAAAGTTCGTGCGATTTTTTTTGATTTTTTTCAAACGCGTTTTCGAAAAAAGGCTGTAGAAAATAAAGCTCAACTGGGATTTTAGGGGACTTTTGTCTAATCGTTCAGTGACATGTACTCGACATTCCCTGAAAAAATCAGCTTTCTCCGATTTTTTTCCCTAGTGAAACCTAATGTTCTTGGGCTAATACTTGGATACAGTTTACATAAATTAAAATATGGTAGCAATCAAAAAGGTGTATACTGCATGGAAATGGCATAGCCGGAGAGGCTGTCTTCCTGCCATTCCCAAACATGATATCCTGTCCTGACATCAAAGTCATTTAACTCTTTATCCTCGTTGTTCACAATTGGTAAAGCTCCTAAGAAGACTTTCTGTGAAGCTTTCCCCGTATTAGGATTAAAACCACTTACACAATGCTCAAAGTAATCCGAAAAGATGAATAGTGACCCGGAAGGTCCTATGCTCAGGATAATTGTAGATTATCCCGAACACAAGACCCCCCAAATCACCATACAAATCTTCCGATCTTCAGTAGTTGGGAGGATGAAATCACTTTACGCTGGGTCACAATCGAGACAGAATGGATTGTTCACAATTGGTAAAGCTCCCAGGTAGACTTCCAGTGAAGCTTTCCCCATGTTAGGATTAAAACCACTTACACAATGCTCAAAGTAATCCGAAAAGATGAATAGTGATTTAAAAGGTCCCATGCTCAGGATAATTGTAGATTATCCCGAACATAAGACCCTCCAAATCACCACACAAATCCTCGATCTTCAGTATTTGGGAGGATGAGATCACTTTATGCTGTGTCACAATCGGGACAGAATGGATTGGTGCAAGTAATGCCAGAAGAATATGCGTTTAAGAACGAATTGATTATTGTCTTTTTAAACAGAGGCCTGCTATATTGCCGAACTTCGGGATTTAAGTCATTCCAAATTTTTGGGAAAGTATGAATCGGGAGGTCAGCAGAGAAGCGAGTTCTTGGTTTGAGAGTGCGCACATTCCCTGTTTGTCTTGTCTCCATTCCAGAAGGGTTTGTGTATATTTCGAAGGTATTTTCAAATGACGTAGGAAGATTATTGTGGTACCAGTCATGCATGAAAAGATACACATGAAGCTTATACAAATCTTCGAACTTCAGTATTCCACAATTTTTAAATAAGGGTTCAGTGTGTGAGATATATTTTCGATTATTTATGATACGAATAGCCTTTTTTTGAAGTGTAAAGATTCTACTGGTGGAAGACACATGGCCCCAGACAAGGATACCATACAACATATGGCTATGTATCAGTGAGAGATACAATATTTTCAGGGCTTTCAAGGGAAGGGTTCTTTTTGCCCTATTCAGGGCAAATATTACCCTGGCCATCTTTAGGCAAACTGTGGACGTATGGTGTTTGAATTTTAAATTTTCGTCCAGGTTGATCCCTAGGAATTTTACAGAGGTTTCCTCGTGACTATTAGTAACAAATGGAATGTCTAAGTCGTTCAGAGATACCTTTTTATTGGCGGCATGATACGAATCGTTTTGCGAGTGTAACAACATACATTTTGTTTTACTGGCATTCAGACATAATCCATTTGCGGCACACCATTCACTGATTTTACCGAGTTCAGTATTGGTCTCGTCTAACAAAGAATCTAGATTCCCACTTGATGTATACGCTGTGGTATCGTCTGCTAAAGATAACACCTTAAGTAGTGTAGAGTGGCTGATGTCGTTAATGTATAATAAAAAAAGAAGCGGACCTAGAACTGAACCTTGTGGTACCCCAATGGTGACGCCCATTACTTCCGATGTCCTGTTCATGAAAGATACAAACTGACACCGTCTTGTTAGGTAATCTTCAAACCAGGTGTTAGCTAAACCTCTTATCCCGTAACATTCAAGTTTCTGTAAAAAAATCGAATTTATGGTATCAAATGCTTTTGAAAAGTCAAGAAAAACTGAGAGTGTACAATCCTTTGAAGTTTTATCATTTGCTTCCGATACACTGTTTATTAACTGCAGAATGGGATGCACAGTCGAATGACCCTTCCTGAATCCGAACTGTTACTTATATATAAAAATTATGTTCGTCGAGGAAAGTGTATAATCGTGAGTACATTACTTTTTCAAGTATTTTTGAAAATGTTGGAAGAATACTTATGGGGCGATAATTGGTAAAACGTTGGGGATCTCCAGATTTAAAGGCAGGAATGATTTTGGCTATCTTCATTCTGTCTGGTACCCTACATACATTGAAAGACAGATTGATTATGTGTGACAGGGGGTGTGCTATCTCGTATACAATCTCCTTCAGCAGTTTGGTGGACATATCATTGATATCAGTACTTGATTTGCCTTTTAATTTATTAGCGCAAGTAATTATTTCATATTTATTAGCAGGTGTTATAAAAAATGAATTCCCGTTATTACTATTGCCGAGATATTCTGAAAAGTGACGTTGTGACGGGAGTACTTGAGCACTTATATTCATACCAATATTAGCAAAGAATGTGTTAAATCTGTCCGCAATTGTAGTAGGGTCGGATAATTCGATATCCCCGTCCAAGAAGGTGGGAGGAATTTGTCGGTGGTTATTTGACTTGTAAATGGCCTTTCGCAAGATGTCCCAAGTTTTTTTAATATTATGTTTGTTTTCAAGTAGAACTTGGTTATAATAGACTGCTTTGCATTTCCGCCTCAAGCGGTTATATTCCTGACAAAACGTTTTGTATTCTGATATGTTTTGGAAAGTAGGAAATTTTAGTTTTTTAACATACAATTTATTTTTAGTTTGGGACGATTGCAATAGGCCAGAGGTCATCCAAGGTTCTCGTTTTATATATTTCTTACGTGTGGGGGTTGATTTCAGGGGAAATGCTTGTTCAAATACTGCGTGGAATTTATCCAGGAACCGATTGTATGCCGCATTAGGAGAAACGTCATTGGTAACATCAGAGAAATCACAACCCATTAAGAGTCTTTTAAACCGAATGACATTCTCAGTTTTCATGGATCGTCGATAATTGGGCGTTACAGGGGGGCGTTTATCTAATTCATCTACATAAAACGTTGCAAAATGATCGCTGACGTCAGTAATTATGATTCCAGATGTGAACCTTTTAATATTATTGCTGAATATGTGATCAATTATGGTTGCGGAAAACTCCGTGACTCTGGTAGGTTTTGTTATAGCGGGCAGAAAACCAGCAGTAAATAGCGAGTCAATAAAGGTATTCGTTTTGCTGTGGGTATTTACACTGAGCAGATCTATGTTAAAGTCACCCATGAGGTAGACTACAATGTTATCCCTGCTTAAAGAGTCTAGCAATTCAGTTAGTTTGACTAGGAACAGATCAAGGTCTGCCTTAGGAGCTTTGTTTGGTCTGTAAATAGTCCCTACAATACATTTCTTCTTGAGGGATAGTTCTATAAACAGAGATTCAAAGACATGTGGTATGAAGACTGAGAGATCATTTCGTATTTTATAGGGTATACTATCATTTATGAACATTCCTACGCTTCCCCTCCCGTCATCGTCGTCAGGACGATTACGGGACACTAACGGGTGATAGCCCTCAAGCCGGTACTCAACACCAGATTTCACGTTAAATATTTCCGTCATTCCGATCACAGGAACTTGGGATTTTTCCGGTTAATATCAAACAAATTGCGAGAATAACAGGGCGCATTTATTTTCATGCAAATGAACATATTTTATTGGTAGACTGCCATCTCTTAACGGGAAACAAGTTATTTTCCCGAGAGAAGTGTGAAAACCTAAACCCGCGTCAAAATTCAAGCTCATCTTCATTTTCAGAACCTCTAGTATAATCACCACCACCGCCTCCAACATCAACTTCCTCTAAAATGCCATCACCAGACTCCTCTGCTTGAATCAGAGAAGTCTGGTGACTGTCATGAAAAGGAAGTTGAGGTTGAAGGTAGGGTTGCACGGTATATGGATAAACCGATATATACCGGTATTCAAACCAATATCGATCGAATACCGGTGTAATTACAAAAATATCGGTTTATCGTCATTATTTATTTACCCACAATTTAATTTTCAAGATGTCTTTAGTTTTTTAACTGTAGACCCGAATGAATAATATTATCCCTTTATCCAAGGAATCGCCTGCCTGTGCCCTCGTAATATACAAATTCAGCAGTTGAAAAACTAGTTTTAAAAAATTTAAAAAAATTCAACAAAACTATATCATGTGACCCCTCATTGGAACGAGCTCGTTGAGCTCGTTCCAATGAAAGGTCACATGATATAGTTTTGTTGAAATCTTTGGGGAAAATCTGATAAACTAATTTTGAAAATAATAAATTTTAATATTGTCTGCGTTGGATAAAGAATTTTCGAACCGCATCATCAAGGCATGCTAATTCGTTCCGACTGTGATGCCTCGAGTGTCGATTGTGGTACTTGTGTTCATATATCTGAACAGTTTTCGATATACAGGTATACCGCGGTATTTTTTTTTTTGAACACCAAAACCGGTATTCAGTTTTGATGAAAAAGGTTCTTTAAGAATCGGGATTGTAAAACGTTCAGGCGTGGAGGGGCAAACTCTTATAGAGTTGAATTGAGAAAGTTTTTCAATTCATTTCCCGGGTATCGAGACCGGCTTTCGGAACGGCGAACCCTAGAATTCTCGTTCCCTGGGCTAACCCCTCTTTTTTAATTGCATTGCTTTTGGGTGCTTAGAATGTGTATTCCGCCAAACGAAAGAAAACCACAGTTTGAAATTATGTCAAAACAAGCACATGGCTCTTGACATGACATCTAGATTCAACTGTCCTGTGCAGTTATCTCGCACAGGAGCGTGGCGAAGATGGCCGTTTGGAAGAAAAGTATTTTTCCTGACTGTGGTGACTCAAATCCTGACACAATATAAGTTATGGGGCTTTCAGTGGGCGGATATGATGTGATATAAGGCGAAGTGAGATCAATATTGGGCGGGGCCGAAGGCCGAGCCTAATATTGATCTTGCTGAGGGAATTTCCAGGTTTTACGTCATGTGAAGGTCACGCTAGTAGCAGGCGCTGAAACAAGGGAGTTTTTTCTCAATAAACAGGAATTTATATTAACAATTCACAACTTTAATTCGGTGTTAAGTACTGGAAAAATTAAACAACTGGAGCAAATGGATTAACAATTCTTTCAAGAAGGTAAGTGGGAACAGTTTCATTCATTATTCGCCTCAGACAGTGCCAGTTGCTTCTATACATGTCGTTTTGGTGGTTTATGTATTGTATGTATTTACATTTGTTTATTAAAATTTCTCAAAGACTGGAAGAAACGTATTATAGTTCTACGTTGCTCAACAGACACACGGGCGAAATTATTTGTTGTTCGTTGAACACGCGAAAAACATCATCGAAGCGAGCGTTGGATGTCAAAAACAAAATGTCGGAACTGACCGTATATAAGCTCTATATACGGTCAGCTCGATGATACACAGAGTCATATACGGTCACTAGATACTGAAGCTGATTGGTCAATAACCATTACTGGCATAATAAATAGTATTCAAGCTACACCACGCTCAATGATGGTATGTCTTGATAATGTAGTTTGAATGCTGGTTATTTGACATTATAGTTAAAATAAAACTCCAGAATCGTTTGAAATGCACGCGGATAAATCAAAACATGTACTAGGCATGACCAAATTAGTTATGCTTGGCCTTCAACAGCCCGACTCAAGTATCACAGGCCTCCATTCGTATGACAGACGGAGTGTGTGACAAAAGTCCAAGTATCCAAGTGTCTCGTAAGAAAGTATATGATTACCAGAAAGAGCGAATTGACAGTTGCGACTCCAAATTAGAACATAAAATGTCCAACCTGGAAAAAAATTGTGTTACACCCCGAGCTCCATTAGTAATGCCCCTGATAACACTCCATATTTTCATTGGTACTTCACTTGTTGAATGATATTATTCCCAGTTTAGTGTGCGTTCTCGAGATTATTTACGGAGTTTAGCAAGGCAGTAAAACTCCGTAATCCGTGGTGTCTTTCATCCAGAAGCGGCAGACGGTCCGTTTTTGAAAACACAATATATTAACAGCCCGACACCCTCTACCGATCATAGTAATAATGGAAATAACATGCTTATATCGGGCGTCGCGATTTATTAAGTAGAGAAAAAACAGCGATTTGATGTTGGATATACGGAAGAGAGAGAGAGAGAGAGAGAGAGAGAGAGAGAGAGAGAGAGAGAGAGAGAGAGAGAGAGAGAGAGAAAGGGAGCTCCCCAGTCGAGCGCCATTGAATAACAAGGGGTCACGTCAGTAAAAGTTTTTTCAGTTTGACTATCGCACGCTTAATAGTTGTATAGTTACAGTACAGTCTACGAGGATTGGTCGTAATCCACACGTGGCCAGTTATGTCCACGCATGTGTTTACCAGATAGTAAAAAGCATCATCAGCAACATTTTAATTAATGAAGCACCGGGTTGTACCCGGTGCTTCATTAATTAAATTGTTGATGATTATTCCTGTAATTAGTGTTTGGAATCTAATATTATTGCATCTTTGAAATATTGTCCACGCGTGGAAAGTGACCAGTCCACAGCGACTGTATTGTATATAGTTAACAGCTGCATGTAACTTTCAGATAGCGTACATCTGTTGATATATCCAACAACAAAAAGTGTGTCGTTGAGGCTGGATAGGCGAGAGAAAGCACCCCGTCTCGGGCCTAACGGGCCTCGAATGGGGAAGTTCGCCTCCACTGTATATAAACGAAAGTGAACGGAAGAACTCGGTAAACTTTTTTGAGGCGGAGAAGGATTTTCTGAAATATCTGGTTTGTATATTTTCGCTTCATAGTTTGTCAACGTTGTTAGATCGCATGTGTCATCACATTATCCTGACTCAGCATACACTAATGTCTCATTCCTACCCAACTTTTTCGGAAAATGTTTATTTCTTTATTTTAAATTCTCATGGTAAATCGCTCCAGAAGCGACATAAGTCGCTTCTAGAATGGGTAAAGCTGAAGAATAGGAGACTTTTCTTTTTATGTAAAAACAACGCATTTTTCTCGACTTTTTTCTACATTTTCCTATTACTAGTCATGTTTTCGATAAAGTGACCGAAATATATTCACTTTTGACTGAGATTAGAGATAATTTAAACCCTTTTAATGTTACGGTGCCAGAGATTCTTCTGCATTCTCGCCATTTTGAAGTGCGCGTTTACATAAATTTCGTTTTCTCTTTGACTGGCGATTGTAGGTCTAGGGTCAGTGTAGTGTCGGGAAGAGAACAAGCAAACGTACCAAAACAACCAATACAGAGAGCAGACGCCGAAAAACACACACAAAAAAAAACAGAGGAAAGATGAATGTGAATGTCACAAATCGCACATGTAAAAACAATTGTTGAGCAGTTATAATTGCCAGTAAAAGTGAATATCTTTCGGTCATTTTATCGAAAACATGACGAGTAATAGGAAAATACAGAAACAAGGTGAGAAAAATGAGTTGTTTTTACGTAAATGGAAAAGTCCCCTATTCTTCAGCTTTACCCTAAAATGCAACGGAATTAAAAAAAAATGCTTATTGTTTTGTTCTTAAAATACCGAATCAAACTCGTAATGGTGGTTTTTGATGGGCCCATGCATCCTTGAGAATTGATCTGTTATTTACATCGCATTAAACTATTGCATTTGATAGAATTTCTTTTCATTTTGAACGGCCATTAGGACCAATTTCGAAATCTGTTGAATGGCCCGCACCCATTTCAGGTCGACATGTTGAACGGACGGTAGATGCATGGAGCTCACAATTTTGTGTTGAAATTAAGCAACTCGGAACAGCATATCAGCTTTTCCCGCTATGTCTTGTTTCAAAACTCTATATCAGTTTTTTCCCGCTATGTCTTGTTTCAAACTCTAGTGGCGCATTCATTGTACAATGTAACATTTAATTCAGTACTCTGAAATTCTGCCCGCTCTAGTTAAACGAGTGTTGGCTGTTTATAGTAGTAATTCGTAGTGCTAATAGATCCGCAGTATATTTGTAGTAGTAAAAGTTGAAAAGCATAATTTTTACTGTTGTTCCGTATAAATGTATTTATTATGCCTCACGTTTGTAATATCGGCCGTGATTTATTAATTTGACATCTTCTAAAAGTCCCAGTACTGGAGTTTTGGGGCAAAAGATGGGTACTATCGGAACGTTTTTCCCTGGAGACAAGAAAACGAAGAAAATGCAAGCTCCACTTCCATTGATCAGCGTCGATTGGAATTTCTCAACACCAAACGCTGACTCGGTGTCCGTTTAACATGTTTCAACACCGGTAGACACAAACTTACCAACAAATATATCATCTTCAGTGGGTGTGTTTCTAATTTTTACTGCAAACAATGAATTCAAAATAATCAGAAATATTAAAAACTCACGTATTGATCACCACCTCAGTGAATCCTGAATATGAGTTATGACCTCAATCAATTATATTTCCACAAGTTTAGTAATCCTCGTCCTCACTGAACCTCCGCCTCAAGTTCAAAATAAATTGTTTCACTCCGCTTAATTCTATCAACTGTTGTCGTCCGAGAAACATGAATTTATATTCCATTAATTTATACCACTTATCACACAAGCATTAACAATGGATTATAACATGAACAGTTGTAAACACTGGCATTTGTTGATATAGAATCTCCCAAAGCGACGGCACTTGTGACAAGTCATTTTCGAAGAGAATTCATTCGTTCGAAATGACGTCATGTTTTTGAATTCGACTACATTGTTGTTACAAGATTGATGGCATGCTGCAGCTAACACTTAACAATGAACGTTATTTTTTGTTCGGCATAATAAAATAATTAGAACGTTTTTTTTCATGTTGCGAAGCTGCTGAAGGTTTTATTTCAGAAATCACACAAACTCAGGTACTATCGACCGATAGATCATGAAAAGAAACGTTCTAATATTATAATAGAGAAAAGTATTTATTTGCAGAGTTTTTGGAGCGTTCCATGATTTGCCTGACTATTGAACCATTAGATGGTACACAGATCCCAGGCCGTAACTTACGCGAACCTATTAAGAATCCAAAGACGTTTGAAATACGAATCCTTCTCTTCCAAACCCACGAGACGAAAATGATATTACAAAAACAGCTTAGATCGGGTATTACAGATATCAAGTGTATATTGAACACAATGTTTGTCAAAGAGCTGGGGCCCTATGTGTTTGTTCGATTGTATATTGAAATATATTTTCAAGTGAGAGACAAAAAAATAAATATAATTTATAATAGTGAATAGAGAGAAAATACAACATTGCAACAAAAGATGAGTTATAACTGTACTGAACAATGAGATGGATTGATTGTTCACAAAGCGTGATACTTAACAAGTTGTGGGTATAGGCATGTATATTAAGACATTGGTCAGCGTTTTAGAAAGAAATACGAGTCCAGATTCCTAGTCAGTGTCTCGCATCAGTGAAATGAAAGACGGCAAATATCTTCTCGGTGTCTCTCCGAAATCCCCTAGGAAAGCGTATAATAAAACATACATGTAACACAACAATAATACTACACTCCAACCTCGTTGCCCCTTCCCCCCGCCCACCCCCCCCCCCCACACAAAAAAAACAACAAATACAAAAACAAAAACAAAAAAAACAACCCAAACAAACTAAGTCGAGCGAATATGAATCCAGTTGAGTTCACATTCACTCAGCCCAGTCGACCCTCGCCGACCTCCAACCCAACCGATGCCAGAGTTTAGTAGCGCAGTGAACAATCCTAAGATATGTTGAGTATTGCACAGTGGACGCGAGTCACTTGCGTTGTAAACAAATGCAGAAGCGTCTTTCATCTCTTCAACCAGGACGTTCGCACGGCACCCAGTACGATTTCAGGATCATTGGAATAACTTGTTTGAAATAAGCATCGAAAACCATTTTCTTAGGTCACTTATCGGCTGGTCATTTTATGCAAATGTCTGCTATTGGCCGAATAGCCCGGAGACAATGCACAAAGACTTTGACCCACACTCTACATATAGTCGCACAAAATGGGGGAGTGAAGAGGTTTATTGATGTTAGGGCGAATTGTAGCCTACCCGGTGAGGGCCATAAACCCTCTAACGGAAGTCACAGATACCATCACGTTGGTATGTGTCATTCCTTTTTAGCCAGTTAGTTGAACGTACCAGTAGCTAAAATAAAGTTCTGAACAGATTAAAAAATCAGACGTTTGTCTTCATTATGGTAGTGCTCGGCACCACGTAAGAGGGTAGTGCATTCTATGTCTGGAGGGAGATGCCCCAGTATATTCCGAACCTGTGCATATATTTGGGCAGACCAAGATAAAGTTATCTCTTCTCTCCGGATCGACACAACCACACAGGGGAGACTGTGCCAGGTAGTTATCACATAATTTGGTGTTTAAACTATAGAATTTGAGTCGCAGACAACGATAAATTTGGGCTTTGCGTAATTTGGACCCTGACAAGAAAGGATTGGTCGTCTACCAGCCCTGTTTATGTATTGTTTATAATTTCTAAGTCGCAAGTCGTCTACTATTTACCGGGAGATATATAATAAGTCTTTGTCCGACTTCGTTTCCGGCTGGTATTAAACCCACGAGCTGTTATTCTTTTCTCTCGGGCTTTGGTAAACTGTAAATCTCTCCAAATTCATGTTATTGTTATATTAATAGTTAAACAATCTCGCTAGTTGACCTGGGAGGATGTTTTGTATTTTCAGACGAGTGTACGGTACATGTACCTATGTGAACGGTCTCGTATGGGTTATTTTCTGTTACTGAATAAATGACCACGAACCCCCTCCCCCCCCCCAAAAAAAAAATAAAAAAAAATAATAATAACAAAAGAAAAATTACCCTTGAACCCCCTATTAGAGAAACCTGGGTTTTTATGCCTGCTCTTTACTAAAGATTACTCTCTAAACATTGACACCCTCGGTGGTATCGTCTCTGTCCAGCAGATTCAAACTGTCCAATCAAGTCACGTATATGCAAACCGTTTATCTCACGATACCAGGTCTAAAATGTCGGCACTCGCCGGGTAATTGTTTAAATGTCATGTTAGGACCGGCATTTTGAATTTCGTTTTCAGCGCTTTGAGTTGTCAAAGTTTGTGTAGCATATTATTTAAAACAAATCATGGGTTGTAAACGTTTTCAAAATACGTAAATTAACAGCTTTGTGATATTTAAACGTACTTCCTAAATTTCATATCTTAGTTTGGTTGGTTATTCGACCAAAAATGCGAAGGTCATAATATCCACACGCGTTATTTATTTAAAATACAATTCGCAATGTTAGATTCCTTCAAGTCGAGTAGAGTTATTTCCCCTATATCGCGAAACTTGTTTCGTCTGCTGGTTTACAAAATGGCAAAATGATTTTCTGAAGCGTCTTCTTCCGAAACTGAAGCAAAAGCAAAGCCTATTTTTTTTTCTCATGAAGCGATACGAAGAAATACAAAAGAAGAGAAAATGTTATGTGATTATTACAAAATGGAAGAGTTTGATAACGTTCGGCTCAACGGGGTCTTCAGTCATTTCTACAAGGTTGTAGAGCTGAAACGGTTAAAGGGTTTTCTTGATAGATTAATCACATGGATTAACCTTGGTTAACCTATTAATCACATACCCTAATAGGTAGCTGAATACCTGCCATACCGTTGATGATTTACAGCATATTAACTCTTTACCCAACATGACGGGAAAAAACGGCCAGAGCAATACAGAAAAGTCTATATTCAAATCAAATTTCATTATATTTTCAATTTTTGCCTAAAAAACATAGCTTATGACTTCTCATTGGGACGAGCTCGTTGAGCTCGTCCCAATGAAGGGTCGTAAGCTATGTTTTTGAGACAAAAATTGAAAATTGTTAGTAATTTTAGAATTTATTTTAAAAGTATCGTCTTTCAACCGCATTGGGTAAAGGGTTAAGAATGGCCATTTTCAACTACTGATACATGAACGTGAACAAGTACAGTTAAAACTAGAAGTCTTGTCATGAAATGCGCACAAATAGCACGTCGATTTGCGCGTTAATCTACGCGTTATGACCATATAGCCTGTGCACAAGCAATGTTTCAGCCAATGGACCTACGGGTAATCCGGAGGTCCATTGGCAGAAACATTGCCTGTTTGCTATGAGTAACCAGGAGAACCTGCCGTGCTAGTGATGCCATTCCATATGGCAATTGCGCGCAATTCCTACGCGCAATTATGCCTAGATAAGCGCGCAGTTCGTGACAGGACTTCTAGTTTTAACTGTATGTCAGCACGTAACTTACGTGCTTTACTCTGTCTCATATAATTCATGTGAGTCAGAGTGACTACGTGGGCCTGTTCTGGAGAAAGTGTGTTCCTTTGTTAACCAAAAAACAATAGTTCAAAAGTAACGGTTAATCGATCAGTTACTTTTTTGATCTATCAAGACGTTGATCATCGGTTAATCGATTAATCGGTTAGCCGTTTCAGGTCTACAGGGGTGGGGTAGATAGGAGTATTAAGCATGCACCAAACCAATGGTTTACCATCCTGACCATTTTGACAGCCCCACCATTCACCAAGAACAATGGTATCATGAAAGGCCAGTATCAACGCCCTCGGGTGTGAATGGCGCTAATTGCCCCAAAATATTCCCATTTGGCACCAAAAATACAGAATTTAACACCAAAATTTGGGACTTAAAGTATACTTTTGGTTCCTTTCCTTTGTGTTTTTTTTATTTCAGTACGTTGTTTCGATAAAATCCCTATCTCAGGGCACACGCGAGACAGAATTCACTAACCCGAGGTCCATTGGCTGGAACTTTGCTTGTGCTTGTTATGATAAGAATGGTTATAGATTGAGTGGAATCTCCACGCCATAGGTGAGTTAGTGATAATACATTCTCCACGTAGTGTAGGCAAGCCTGAATATAAGCAACCTGTCATTTGCAAAATGGGGTCCCCAGAGGGTGAATTTACTGATGCTATCCCATACAGTGGGCCGATTTATCTTCAAGGTACATCTTTCAGTTTTGGCTTGAGACCTTGATTCAGACTGAGGTTCCCAGAGGGTACGTTTGGTGATGCTACCCTGCTGTGCAGGGTAGCATCACCAAATTCACCCTCTGGAGACCTCATTTTTCAGATGACAGTCTGCTTATTTTCAGGCTTGACTGTAGGTAAAGAGTTAAAATAATAATACCATAAAATCTGTCAGAGTATTTATAAATGTGTAAAAGTCATACCAATATGTAGTGACTCCATTGTGGCACATTCTGGATGCCATTCTACTAATGATCAATGCCAGTGCCAAATCCCAAGGAAGTTGGCACACGCGAGACAGAATTCAAGCCTGTAAACTATAAGTAACTACTAAGTTCAGTAACCGTGGTCACTATCCACGGGTGGGCAATATTTCCACGGACGCATTAATATTAAATTCCAAACACTAATTATAGGAATAATCGTCAAAAATATAATTAATGAAGCAACGGAATCGATCCGGCGCTTCATTAATGAAATCCTTGCTGCTTGTGATCTTAAGTACATGGTAAACACATGCATGGACATCACTTCCCACTTCCTACAGTACGTGGAGAATGTATTATCACTGTATTGTAGGTATAATCATTGTCCTTTACTAACAGTTTATCCATTTAATCTGATGCTTATCAAAACATGTATTTAACCCTTTACCCAACGCAGACGATATCAAAATTTATTATTTCAAGTATCATTTTTTCAAATTTTTCCAAAAAAATCAACAAAACCATATCATGTGACCCCTCGTTTTAACGAGCTCGTTCCAACGAAAAGTCACATAATATTTGGAAAAATATCATTTTTTCAACTGCTGAATTTGCATATTACGCGGGCGGATGCGGGCGATTCGTTGGGTAAAGGGTTAATTAATCGTTTATAATTAAACTTTTTTTTCTGTTCAAGCAGTTTCAGGCAAAATGATTGGCTGAAGTATTTCCTTTTCTTTTCTTTTCATAACACAATGAACGGAAAAAACGCATTTTAGGCTCGCCCTAAACCACGCCCTAATGTATGTCTTAAAAATCACGTTGCACAGTATGAATGGAAAGGAACCCCCGCACGCTCATGTTTCGACATTAAAAATAATTAATATTTCACACTCATCACATTAAATTTACTTTCAAAATAACATTTAATAAACAATGAAATCCTTATCATGTTTTTTATTCCATGTTCAATTTATATATATACAGTAAATGACCGTCTGCCTTCATCGTTTCATCCAAATAAAACGTAAACAATGGCAGATCATGACAATCATCCAGGAAACTCACGACAACAAAACTTTCCAATTTCCAAATGCCCTGAATGAAATCTTACTGACACAAAGTTCAACAAATTTGATGTCGTCTGGGTTTATATCGAACTGCACATTTACAAACTGTGTTTTCAATTTCTCAGAAAATGGTCAAAATCAGAATTAAATTTAATTCCGTGTTGCATTTAATCACAGCACCCTCCTGTCAAGTAAAAATAGTAGATTGTGGTTGTGTGTGGGCGTGGCCTATGGCATTCCTTTTAACTTACGAAAGTCATTGGTCAAAACATTTTTAATCACACAAGAACATGTTTCAGTGAAATGCATCGTTATTTCAAACAGAATTTTAGAAAATTATTTCTTTTTTTATTCTGTTATCACAAGGAAGCATGATGCGACCTGGTTTTTATTTTAACTCTGCAACGTAAAGTGTTTGCCCCTCAAGTTTAATTATAAGGAATGATCGTTTGTTCCTGTCTATTTCTTGAGTTATGAACCGCAAAAACCAAAGGCTAATTTACACTATGTTTGGTCTTTGTTTTTGGAGGGTTCATAACTCAAGAAATACACAGAAACGAACGATTATTCCTTATATATCTCGCTTAATCTTTTTATTTTGCTTCTCGAAGATCATAAATAATCTCCTACTTGTTTTTGCAGTGAGTAAACAGTGAGTGATTAACCCTTTACCCAACGAATCGCCCGCGTAATATGCAAATTCTGCAGTTGAAAAAATATTATTTTTCAAAAAATTTCAACAAAACCATATCATGTGACCCCTCGTTGGAACGAGCTCGTCGAGCTCGTTCCAACGAGGGGTCACATGATATGGTTTTGTTGAATTTTTTTGAAAAATTTAAAAATATTATATTTCAAATAATAAATTTTGATATCGTCTGCGTTGGGTAAAGGGTTAAACATCATGAACCTGGTCTCTATAGCGTTAATAATAACATTTTACTTTGCCGTTATCTACATGTACAGTTTCATCCAGAATAAAGTCACTTAATTCAAATCCACAAACTTTCACACAACGACCTTATCAAGTTGGACAATAAATCTTGTCACTGCATCCATTACACTAGAACTGTCACGGAAACAAATAAAGACGTTGGACGCAGCAGATACGTAACGTTTCCCGCCCCATGTGTACAGCTGGAAAGCACCTGACGGTGCCTTTACATGATTTTTGCCTGTCTGATAAACGACCAACCATGATGTAAAAACATTGCTAAGATACTTGCAGCCTAATGACCCGAATTATGTGCCACCTTACGTCTCCACAATGAATTCGATGAACAATGGATAAGAGGGAGCACAAATATATAACCCAGGGACTTGATTTTGACAATCTCGAATCCCCTTTGGATGGTATGTACAAGATTATGACTGGGGATTCTGGTAACTTGAAAAAAATATTCCTCATATTCCTACAACTTAAAATTGGGTTTCTCGCATATGGCGAAATTATTAACCCATAGACTTGATTTGAATAAATGTGTATCTGACACCCATAAGCAGTAGTTTGATTTGGAGGAGAGTTGTTGTTGCGCGCCATAGCAACTAAATTTTTTACTTTTGACTAGTAGACTACATTGTGCCAACATGTCATGGTAAAAGGGGCCCATATTTGGCACCCGTAGAGAACCAACATAATATCTCTGAATGAGGAGCCCAAATGTTAACACAGGGACTTGGTTTGAACAAAGTTAAAAATCTGACCTCCCCCTAGTATGCTGAATACCATGTATTAAATGATTATAACTTGTGGATCAGGGAGCGCGGTGGCTCAGTGGTAGACTGTTGGACTTCTATGCTAGAATCCGATCCCCGTCCTGGAGGATCCGCGTTGTGTCCTTGGACAAGGCACTTTATCCCGGTTGCCTACATGGGGGCACTATAACGTCGTTTACTAAGGCTAGTGCACGTCGATGGTGCACATGTCTTCAGCAGCTATAACCCTGCTTGAGCAGAGCATGGATTGAGCGGAGGATGAGCAGAGTTAGAATGTTGAGAAGCTGACAGTTGCTCGTCGTTGAACGGTGTTTCTCTCCGGGTACTCCAGCTTCCTCCACCCTAAAACCGTCAGTAGTAGGAGAGCGATGGATCGCCCAAATTCAGGGGGAGGGAATGGGGAGGGGAAGTGACGCCATGTCACGTGACCTGGTGGCGCCATGTTGTGCTGACATGGTAACCCGCGAGAGCGGCAATCTTGTGACGATATCTCTATATTGATGCATTGTGCATGCGCAGCGCGTGTTGTTAGGGTGATACGTGTTTCCGTCTTCCATTTTGTATACTGGGGGCGGCCATCTTGGTTTCTATGGTAACAGGTTGTTGCTGTGTTACCCAAGACCTTCTAATAGGACAGGGGTATGTTTGGAGAGTGTGTTTCTTTATACAGGAGTAATTTCCAGATTCGTACAATTACCCAAATAACCCGACAATCCCTCCAAATCATCAAAATTGACTTTATTTACTACAAAATCCCCATTTTTCGGTGTAGCACGAATATCTATAGTACCAAGGGGCACAGGGGTGCGTTCGATTGAATAGGAGTAATTTTCTAGATCGGAATTTCCCCCAGAAATCTCGTTTAATTCGTAGAATTACAACAATCAACCCCAAACAAGTTGTATTATTTCAGAATTCCTTCAGAATGCTTTTGAGAACCGCCATTCTTTTGGCTTATAACAGTAGTGCTATAATGCCAAGAGGCCCCCGTGAGTACGTTCCTTTGGACTAGAGTAATGTTCTTGTTCACATAGAATCCTTTTCTGTGGATCCTATAATGTGTTTTTCTCCAGTAAATTGTATAAGAGTAGCACGCACTGTTATAGGACACACTCCTTTGTATAAAATAATCACGTAGTGCTATAGGACAAAATCCTTTGGTCATTACCCAGAATCCTCTATTTTTTATATAAATTCCTATGTTATTAACATCCTTAAGTGACCACCATCACTATTTTAATAAGTTCATTAACTTTATTTGTTTTTAATGTGAGGATCAAGATTCCTTTTTGGATCCCCAAACAGACCAATGAAATAACAGAATTATCAACCAATCAGATTAATGTATTCCTATTGTGTTTCTTTCCCATTACTTTCTATATGTTGTGTCGTCGGCTTCATTCCATTTTCATCTCATGACGGAAAAGGATCATCTCTGTGTACTCAGATTATTCAATTGTTTTGTGTGCATGCTATTTTCGTGCATTCATTATTGTAAGGATTATGGTGACTTCTGGATTTTCATGCGACGATTGTGGGAAAATATTGACTAGAAAGGATAATATGGATCGACATAGGAGGACAGCTCACGGACAAGGTAAGATATTTGACTGTAACAACTGCTATAAAACATTTTCTAGGAAAGATATTAGACAACCATAAAAAGCCTGCTTAGAAAATGCTGCAGATTTTGGGAATTTCCACCAGGAAAGTTATCTTTTGGTTCATGTGTGTATTTACTATACAGGGTCTGAGTAGTAGTATTCAAAGTATGGCGCTCACTTCCGCTCCAGTGGGCTGAACACCGGAATAAGCAGAGATTGTCATTATAAACAAACTGGTGGTGTTTATCACTGACAAGGGCAACAATCGAACGATTTTCCAAAATATACTTGGGAAGATTTTCAGGGACCCCACCGACTGGATGATTTTTAATCTTGTTTACAAAAACATTTACATTGGTCAATTGATGTACAATCCATTTAGAGTTGGGTCTTTGCTCCCTAGACCATTCCAAAATGTCTTCCTATTCAATGTCTTCATGGAAATTCCCCAAAGCTACAGCATTTTCTATTAGAGGTGGCCTATCAAGAACCCGGGCATTATTTTGTGAAGGATGATAACATTTTAGTTCTTGTTTCATTATTACGTAAAATGAAGCTGTAGCTTAAATTAATTTTGAATTTATTTTTCTGAGATTCAAAGATTCTTTTATTTAATTCATAATTCATGCTAGAAAAATTTGTTGTGTCTAGCCTATAATTAAAAATGTCCTGCATTTTACTATTGGTTATGTGATGGATCCGAATGGTGTTCCAATTCCTACGAAAAATTTCCGAAATTTCATCACTTGTTTCTGCCAAAAGGTCCTGATCAAAATCAATGGCGTCAATGTCTAAAAGAGTACGGATTTTTTCAGCGTTGTTGCCGCTCATTGAGAATTCCGTTTCTTGGGAAGGCTAACATGGACATGGGAGGTGTTTTTATGCCTATTAAAATGTAATATTTTTTAAATTCCTGTCCACATTCCAAACATGTGAATAAATTTAAGCAAGTTTTGTTTATGGTTGTCTAAATATTATTTTCTAGTAAATGTTTTATAGCAGTTGTTTATAGCAGTTGTTACAGTCAAATGTCTTACCTTGTCCGTGAGCTGTCCGTCTATTCCTGTTCCGTCGATCCGTGAATATTTTCCCACAATCCTCGCATGAAAATCCATAAATCCCCATAATCCTTTGAATAATGAATGCACAAAAATAGCACACACGAAAAACAATTGAATAATCTGAGTACACAGAGATGATCCTTTTTCGTCAAGAGATGAAAATGGAATGAAGCCGACACCACAACGTCGATGAATTTATTTATACGTGACAGACGTTTTTGAAAACGTCATGACGTCACAGCGTTTTTATCGATATTTCTATTCTTGGTTGGGGCTTGTGTTTGTTTCCTATAGGATTATAGTGCGCACATAGGTAATGGGTACGTGTCCATGATTTTATAATTTTTCTATATACCATGCAACAGAGTTTGGGGTGCCATCTGGCGGCGTGGCTCTCCCACTGGCAAAAAACCCAGAATCATTGTAACGGATACTTAATTGTTTTGGGCCTTTCAAAGGACATTATGTAAAATATATTGTTGCAGAATGCTGGAAACTATGATAAATAATCAAGTAATGAAGTGACTTTCGAAGTTAGGTAGTTGTTGGCGAGTTAGGTATTGTTGGAAAGTTCGAAGTGCCAATGCCGTCCGTTGCCGGTTTCGTCAGGTTTAAAGCCCAGTTTCAATTTTAATTGAGAACGTACACTTCACAAATTGTTGACAACGAATAAAAAATAAAACAAGTGATTTATTGACACTTTTAGTGGGCCTTTTTCATTTGTGGGGAACTTAGCGCGATTTCCTTAGAAACAGCCGGAGTTCGGATGAATTCAAGTTATGCTGACGTAAGGTCTGGGGAAATCTTTGTTCTCAAAACACGGGCATGCAGTCTTGTAGTACAATAATTTTACAGAAACAGACATGAACGCGAACAGCGATACCTATTCATTTATTTCCTAGATTTTTCTTCACAAGTTTACTAGATCCAGTCTATGAAGTATTTTTACCAATGATACAATACAATGTCAGTTTAAGACTGTCAGAATTACAGTGTAGCGGCCAGCCAATTTTGTGATCCGACGTGTTTTCCTGAAGACTAAATACCAGAATCACTCGGAATTCCCATTTAAATTACATGCACACTTCCTGTGTTTTGGTTAACAATGTTTTAATTCCTGGATGCTTTAGGCATTGCAACCAGAATAGAACTGAATTCATCTTCAAACTTGTCAATGTCGCCCTCCTCGTCTGACCAACATCTGGAGGTGGGGATTCTGATATTTAGACTTGAGTATGTTTCTCCAAAAATGGCAAAAAACGTTTGAAAAGCCCAAATACCAACCTCTCCAGAAGCGACCTCTAAATAATATTTGGCACTGCACTACAGAATCAATATTTGATGGTTTCAGGCATTTTAATGGTGCTATGTGATAACAACATATGACCTGCACTGTCTTGCTGTTGGAAAAATATTCAAAAAATCAATGTGTAATGTTTTATCAGAGACACACCATACCAATGACTCAAAGTGCCTTAAGAAGTGTCAGGGATTTTAAAAAAAATATTGTTTTTACAAATATTGCAAAATATTCATCAAACACAATGTGAAATATCTTAAGAAGCCATAATGTGATTTAAAAACTATCAGAAATGTGAAATTTAATATCATAAGAGGTTTGTTTTGTGTCAACATCAATTAATTTATGAATTATATCATAATTTGTGATGAAAGTGGGTATGCTGGGGGTCTAGGGGACACATTCAGGGCTATATTTTACCACATCAATATGTAGAAGAAAATTTGACATAATTTGTTAGGATAAAATGGCACTGTCTATTGATATTGGTGATTTATATAGCTGCAACACCAGTTTTTAAATAAAAATTGACATTCATTTTGTTTTGTGTGGAGTGGAGGGGTGGGTGGGTGGGTGGTGAACACCACTCTTTCTCTTGTAGTATGATTAAATGAGACAGATTTTTCCCAAAACTACCGAAACTATTGTCTGCTGATGCAGATTTTAGTTTTATTTTGGGATTGGGGTAGTTTTTAAAGAAAGCAGTGAATTCTCATGCAGAAATGACTCTTTTATCAAATGAAAGAGATAAAATGTATCTTTGGAAGGATTAGAATGTAGGTTAATATCCCCCCTACAAAAAATACCCCCAATCATTTTTACACACTTAGCAAAAAATCCTCCCACAGTTTTTGAGTAGTACCACATTCTCTCACATTATTTTAAGAGCAGTACAAAAATGCCCCTCCCGGCCTCTTACACCAAAAGGTTAAAAGGCAGTCCAAAAGGATTTAAAAACTTATGTATTTAATTTGTAAATTACATAAACACTCATCACTATTTACAAGAAAACATGCCTCAATAACTATTTATCAACACAGTTATTTAGTTATTGGAGTTTAAGGACACTTTCAACAGCCAGTGTCACCTCGTGTCGGACAGTTTTATGGGTTGAGGAAACTAAAGTGCACTGAGAGAACCACCTGGTAACAGTGAGCAATTATCCAACGTGCTAACTCCACACAAGCAAAGTTAGCATTGATTGAAGCGACAAGTGCTCGGCCTCAAGTGGTAAAAAGCTTTGGACATTTTTGTATGGCTTTAAATATACATGTACTTCTAAAACATTAGGGGGTGGGGGGATTTTTGTTCACCAAAAATTATGGAGGGAGGAACAAGGTGGGGGATTTTTGCGCATTGTGTGAAAATGATTGTGGTGGGGGGGGGGGGGATTTTGCGCATTGTGTGAAAATGATTGTGGGGGTGGAGGGGGGGGGGGGTGGGGGTAATTTTTGTCAGGGAGAAGTTTTGTAGGTTACCCTTCGAAAGGTTTGGGTTTGATTATAGAAAATAAGTAAATGTGCATTGTAAATGTACATGTATTTTGGCTTCCAACACTGATTTAATTATATTTTTTTGGATATTACACATATTTCACTTTTAAATGTTCATTCGAGAACCACAGACTGAATAATACTGTTTTATTTTTGGAAAAGTTATATTTTTGTCACAGTCGGCAATAAAGGCCATATATTGCCAAAAATAATGCAGTTAAATGCATCTTGTGCAAGTGTGGCATCCAGAACGGAGAAGCACACTATAACCTATGGCAAATACATGTACACATGTAACCACCTTTTTTACCCTCTTAACACATCTAATGAAACCATGCTTTCCCCTCATTGTACTTGTGATAGAGGGGATTCCAATTATATTCCAATCCTCTCCCAAATCACCATCCAAACATTTAGCCAGAAAACCCATACTTCACTTGTATTCGCTGAACAAGCTCATTCCAATAAGGGGCATAAGCTATGTTTTTGATGCCAAAAAATGAAGAAAAAAAATTAACATTGAATGACAATTTTGGTGAATGGTGCTAGCCGGTTTTGGCCATTACATTGAGTGAATGATTAATAGAAGTTTTCTCCATATTATGATGTTAACCCTTTACCTTACATGAAAAGAAGACAGCACTTTTGAATAACTAATTTCTTTTCATTTTTTTGCGTCAAAAACATAGTTATGACCCCCACTGGATTGAGCTGAACGAGCTCATTCCCATGAGGGGTCATAAGCTATGTTTTTGGTGCAAAAATAATGAATATTGAATGGCCGTTTCGGTGAATGGTGCTAGCCTGTTTTGGCCATTACATTGAGTGAGTGATTGAAAATGTTAAAAAACAATTTCTTCATTCACAGAGTATTTTGGAACATAACTTTGGGGAAAGGGGGTGGGGATACAGAGGGAAAAGTAACAAACTTGCAAATGTGAATGAATGTCTTCTGTGCACAGCTACCAATATAGTAGTCTGATACTAGTGCTGTCAGAGTCCCCATGTTATAGCACAAAACTGCATTGACAATTGTCCCTCTACCACCCATACTAAACCCTTCAGCTGATGAGAAAGTTAACAGCATGCACTCTCAGTATCCTATGATTTGCTTTAGTCCTGCATCACTCAGGGTCCACTGAGTTTTTTTCTTTTTTGACAACCCTGTCCTGGCTCTTCTCCCTATATTTTTCATTGTATGTCAGTCAGTATTCCTATGTACATGTAGACTGTCACTTTCAAAGTATGTGATTGCATGTCTGTCTGTCCATCATACCATTCCTATGTACATGTAGACTGTCTCTTTCAAGATATGTGATTGCATGTCTGTCTGTCCATCATGCAAAGTGTTGGTTTGTTTCCATTTGCACAGTTCTACATTTTCAATAACTGGCAATTAACCCCCCCCTCCCCCCCCCCCACACACACACCCATACACAAATATATTAAACATTGAAGAGCACTACATTCCTGAAGCAAATATCTGAGTCATCCTCACTGGATACTAGGCATGCATGTATTTTCCCTAATTTCACCCTTTTTATCAGAATGGGTGCCTGCAGGGATTAAACGAGCTCTTGTGGGTACATGTACTTGCGGGACATGCACATCACTACAGAATCAATATTTGATGGTTTTAGGCATTTTAACAGTGCTATGCTATAACATAGGAGCAGTGCTCAGCTGGTCATGCTGTTGGAAAAAATCAGTGTTTAATGTTGTGTCAGTGCCACACCAATGACTCTAGGTGTCTTAACTGAGAAAGTGAGGCTTTTTTCACAAGAATGGCAAAACATTCATCAAGCGCAATGTGAAATATCTTCAGAAGCCAGAATGTGATTTAGAAATTATCACAAATGGGAAATTTAATATCACAAGAGGTTTGTTATATGTCAACATCAATTAATTTATGAATTTTATCATAGTTTTTGATAAAAAGGGGCATACTAGGGGGACACCTTCAAGGCTATATTTTGCCACATCAGTATGTAGAAGAAAATTTGACATCAGTTGTTAGGACAAAATGGTACTGTCTATTGATATTGGTGAATTATATACATGTAGCTGCAACCCCAATTTTTCAATCAAAATTGACATTTATATGGTTTCATGGGGTTGGAACACCACTCTTTGTCTTGCTGTATGGTTAAAGGAGACAATCTTTTCCTCAAAGTATTACATGCTGATGCAGATTTTAGTTTTATTTGGGGATTGGGTTAGTTTTCAAAAAAATCTACATGAATTCCTTTAGGTAACAGAGCAAAGCAGAGTAGAAAAATGTATTGGAGGCAACAGCAGTTTTTAAGCCATTTGACACAGTTTGGACAGTTTTCTTTAAAAGAACAAATTTCCCATGTTCTTAACTCAGTGGGAGCCAACAGTTGAATTCGCATGCAGAAATGACTCTTTTGTCACATGAAAGAGGTAAAATGTATCTTTGATAGGATTGGGGTTGATTAAGGAAATACATGATTTGGCTTCCGAACCTGATTTAATTATTATTTTGAGAGATTATTTCACATTTAAAAATTCATTGGGGTACCACACACCTTACAATACTTTTTTATTGTTTTGAAAAGTATGTTTTTGTCATCATCAGCAATAAGGGCTATATATTGCAAGCAAATTCACATCTTGAGCAAGTGTAGCCTCCAGTGGCACACTACAGCCCCCAGCAAATGCCAAATAACAACCTATTTTACCCCACATGTACACATGTATTAATAAATGTAATTAAACCATGGTTCCCCATCATAGTACAGGGGCAGAGGAGGGTGCCAATCTTCCAACCCCTTCCAAATCACCATTCAAACCCACAGCCAGAAAACCCATATTGCACTTTTATTTACTGGCATTTAGATGTTTGCCTGAATTATGTTGTTAACCCTTTACTTACATGTAACATGAAAAGCTGATTACCCTTGCCCACAAACTTATTGACTTACTAATTTTTTGTGTCAAAAACATGACTTTTTACACCATTGGAATGACCTCATTCCAATGAGAGGTCATAAGCTATGTGTTTGACACAAAAAAATGAGAAAATAATGAACATGGAATGGCAATACTTGTGAATAGCACCAGCAGCTTTTGACCATTATATTTGGTAAAGGGTTAAAAAGTGTTAGAAAATAATTTACACCAATTTGGGGGTGGGGTACAGTGGAAAAAATAACGCAATAAAGTTGCAAATGTGAGTGAATGGCATTTGTGCACAGTCTAGTCCTAATAAAGTAGTCTAGTACTAAATTTTCCCTCTTATTTGATGCACAACCCCCTGTTTTGGGGTCAGACAAAGTTCTCTGAAGGGTTATACTTGACCTTGACAAAGATATTTGAATCCCAAAATTAAAGAGATGCGATCAAATTTTGTTCAGATCGAGCATTGTTGTCAATGTTCCCATGTTACAGCACAAAACTACAGTAACAGCTGTGAAATATTGTTCTCACCTTGAATCATGTCCCCCACCCACCTGCCCATACTGAAGCCTCAGTTGATGAGAAACAATTAGAAAGACTGTACAGTATGTTTTGGAAACTAAAGTCAATCTCATACACTCTCAGTTTCCTGTGATTTGCTTTGGTACTGCAGCACTCAGGGTCCATTGAGGTTTTTTTTTCCATTTGACAATCTTGTCCTGGCTCTATTAACAAAACTTTCCATTCTATGTCAGTTCTTATTTCTGTGTAGACTTTCAAAACACTAAAAAAAACAATTTTTTTAAGCAAATATCTCATTCATCCTCCTTGGAGTCATATTTTCCACAATTTCACACTTTTTATCAGAATGGGTGTTTGTGGGGATTAAAATCTAAGGTTGTGAAAGTGCCCTAATGGATACTTGCTGCTCAAGCACAGCACCACAGAATCAATATTGGATGTTTTTTTTGCATTTTAACAGTGCTAAGAGATACCACATGAGCAGTACTGGTCATACTGTTGAAAAAGCAGTGTTTTATGTTTTTGTCAGTACCATACCAATGACTCTCAGTGCCTTAACTGAGAAAACTGGCTTCTTTAGCTCATCTTGACAAAGTCAAGCTGAGCTAATCTCATCGCTCTCCGTCCGTCATCCGTCAACACCATGTTTTGGTCTTCTCCTCCAAAGCCACCGGGCGAATTCAAGTGAAAGTTTTTGTGAGTGATGGTCCCAAAGGGGAATTTCATTTTTGTTCAACTGATACACTCTCAGTTTACCATAGGGAGGGAGTGGGAGAAAATGCTCCAAAATATTTATAAAATCTTCTCAAGAACCAGTGTGTTTTGGCCCCGCCCAAAATTTCTATTTTTCTGAACCGATGGTCCGGTGTTAACCAAATTTGGTGTTTGGTATTATTAGGTCATAAGTACTTGACCCAAGCAAAAAAAAAAAAAATTCCTGCATCCCCATGGGAACCCAGGGAGCTAAAAATAGAAATATTTTCAAACGCCCATATTTCCCAAACCACACGGAACAGAGAGCTGTTATTTGGTATGAAGTATCCTTAGGACCAGTAGAATTGATTGGTAAAAAACAATTGCCATCGGTTATGTTAGGGTGCTCTGTAATGGGCATCGAAAAAATGCTGAGTCAGCATATTTGCAAAAATTAAAAAAAATCTTTTCTCAGGAACCAATCATCAGAATCTTTTGATATTTGGTATACAGCATTCATAGGGAGGGGGGGGGGGAGGCAAATAAAAGTTTGTTGAAATAAAGCTCATTGGTTCATATATGGGCTCTCTACATGAGCCCAAAATTTTAACATTGGGTAATATGGGGAATATTCTTTAAAAATCTTCTTCAGAACCACCAGTCAGAATCTTTTAATGTTTGGTATACATCATTGTTATGAGGGTCAGATTCAAACCATTTCCCTAGGTTAATATTTGGGCTTTCTACGGAAGCCCAAATTTTATCTTTGTTCAATATGGAGGGTAATTTAAAAAAAATCTTCTTCTTCAGATCCACCAGTCAGAATGCTTTGATATTTGGTATGCAGCATCTCTAAGGGGGTCAGATTCAAGTTTGTTCAAATCAGATCCCTAGGTATATATTTGGGCTCACTATGATAGCCCAAATTTTTACTTAACGCAATATGAGTAAGTTTCATTAAAAATCTTCTTCTTCAGATCAACCAGTCAGAATGCTTTTATATTTGGTATACAACATCTCTAGGGGAGTCAGATTCCAGGTTGTTCAATTCGAGTGCCTAGATTAATATTTGGGCTCCATATGGGAACATGAAATTTAACTTGGTACAATATGAGGGAATTTCTTCAAAAATCTTCTGGAGATCCACTCGTTAGAATGCTTTCACATTTGGTATACAATATCTCTAGGGGGGTCAGATTCAAGTTTGTTCAAATCGGATCCAATGGTTAATATTTGGGCTCGCTATGGTAGCCCAAATTTGAACTTAGTGCAATTCGAAGAAATTTCTGTACAATTTCTCTTCTTCAGATCCAACAGTCAGAATGCTTTCATATTCGGTACACAACATCTCTAGGGAAGTCAGATTCAACTGCGGTCAAATCAAGAGCCTGGGCTAATATTTGGGCTCTCTATGGGATCCGCAATTGGCCATTTTGCTGAAGAATTAAAAATGTTGTATTCAGTACCCTCTAGAGGTGTGTAATTAAGATTAATCCACATAGGTTGTATCAAGGGGCTTCGTAGGTGAGCTCTACATTTTACTTTATGATCAACCGAAGAAAAGGCATGATGCCCAGATTATTTTTGTCACTCCTGAGGGACTCAAGGCTTGACAGTGTAGCCTATGGAGATGGCTTGCTTAATGTTGACTCATTCTTGGACTCTGTTTAAATTGTGTTCTGTTCAAGATGAGCTCTTCAGGCCCCGTGGGGCCTCTTGTTTCTTTTTTTTTTTACAAAAAATTGCAAATGATTCACCAAACACATGATGTGAAATGCCAGTCTTCAGAAGCCTGAATGTGATTTAAAAACGATCACAAGTAGGATATTTAATGTCACAAGTTGTTTGTTTTGTGCCAATATTAATTAATGTATGAATTATGTCACGTTTTTGATGAAGAGGGGTAATCTGGGGGAGGGGGGGGGGAGGGGGTGTCACATTCATTGAGGGCTGTTTTTTTTTAAATGTTACCACATCAGTGTAAATTTCCCATTTGTGATAGCTTTTTCGCAAGATGTTTGTTTTGTGTCAATATCAATTAATTTATGAATTATATCATAGTTTTTTATGAAAAGGGTGTGGGGGGTAGTCACATCCATTGAGGCCTATTTTTTACCACATCAGTATGTAGACGAATATTTAACATCAGTTGTTAGGATAAATGGCAGTGTCTGTATTGCTGAATAATATAGCTGCAATCCCAATTTTAGAAGCAAAATTGACGTTCACGTTTGTTTCGTGGGGTGGGGAGGGGAGTGAGACACAATTTATCTAATCTATTGGAGTAATGGACGCAAAATCAGTTTATTTAAGGACGTGTGAAAGGCATCAATAATTAGGCCACATTGAAACTCTTTTTTCAAATTTATTTCCCCTTCACCTTGTGTGAGGACAATAATAATCTATGTGAATCATTGAATTGTGATCAATCACGAAACGAACGTCAACTCTATTTATAGAAATGATCCGCATCGCCGGTAGTTCTAAAATGAGTCCGCAGGTAGAAAAAGGGACCGTAAGAGACCGCAAGTAAACTATGGGGGTTAATGTTCTGAAATGAATGGTTTCTGATTGAAAACAGTATAAATAATACACATCCGAAGTTTGGTATCGATATTTCAACTTTAACCCCTAAAATTTTACTTTTAATGTATAGCGCGTTTTCAAACTTACGGACTCATTTTTCGCAAGACGGGCCAAAGAGTCCGCAAATGAACTACTCGTCCTAAAAATATCAAACGAACGGTTTCTGATTGAAAACAGTATAAATAATACATATACGAAGTTTGGTGTTGATATTTCAACGTTAACCCCTAAAATTTCACTATTAATGTATAGCGCGTTCACAAACTCATGGACTCAAAGTGAAGGTTTTTTGTTGAAATACTCGACTGAAAATAGGAATGAATAGAATTAAATGAGAATGTCTAATGATATCACACAAAATGAAGAGAAATAGCCGGTTTATGCTTTTTAAAACTGGCAGCAATTGCTTATCAAATAATATTACTGTCTTACTTTTGTTAACGATTCCTATTTTCCTACCGCCCCGAGAGATTCTTCTTTTAAATAGCGAACCCGGACCAGAAGAAACGGATAAATTACCAAATAACGGCGACGTTATTTCGTAAATCCTCGACGGAACACCGGCGACGTTTTTCTCTCTCGAGTCTGGCAAATAATCGACAACATTGGTGTCATTAAATTAAGATAGGTCGGATATCACACATAAATCTGCTATTACGCACCCCTCCCCCTTATACATCCTGCAAGTATAAATATCTCGATATTAAAATGTCTTGCCTGATGTTCCCTATATGGGTTAACTTGGAGGGGGAGGGGGAGAGCATATGGCTGATTTTTAGCTCACCGAAGGGAACTTAACTTATCACTTGCCGTCCGTCGTGAACTTTACATTATTGACTTCTCCCAAACTACTGGACCAAATTGAACCAAATTTGGTGTGCATGTTCCTTATCATATGTCAGTTCAAGTTTGTATAAATAACCTTGCGGCGCCGAACCACAAGGGGCATTACTCTGCTAGCACCCATGCATTTTTTTTTAAAAATTAAAAAATCTATTTCTCCTGAACCATCATCGAGCTCCCTCTAGGAGCCCGAATTTTAACTTGGTGAAATATGAGGAAATTTCTTTAAAAATCTTGCATATTTGGTATGAATGTTTGTACAAATCGGGTCCCTCAGTTAGTATTTGGCCTCTCTATTGGAGCCCAAAGTTTAACGTTGTGCAATTTTGGGAAATTTCTTTAAAAATCTTCTTCAGATTCAGATCCACCAGTCAGAATACTTTCATGTTTAGTATACAACATCTATAGGGGTGTCAGATTCAAGTTTGTTCAAATCGAGTCCCTGGGTTTATATTTGTGCTGCCTATGGCAGCCTGAATTTTAACTCAGTGCAATATGAGGGAATTTCTTCAAAAATCTTTTTCTTCAGATTCACCAGTCAGAATCCATTCATATTTGGTATGCAGCATCTTGCGGTGGGTCAGTTTCAGTTTTGTTCAAATTGGTTACCTGGGTAAATATTTTGGTTCCCTGTTTAAGCCCAAAGTTTAACTTAATGCAATGTGAGGACATTTCTTTTAAAACCCATTTCTTCAGATCCACCGGCCAGAATTATTTCGTATTTGGTATATAACATCTCATGGGGGATCAGGTTCAAGTTTGTTCAATTTGAGTCCCTGGCTTATTATTTGGGCTCTCTATGGGCGGGGTGGGGGTGGCATGGGGAGCATGTTAGGTTTGTTCAAATCGTTTCCTTAGTGTTTTTCCATAAAATTTGCCTTTTATGGCTTCATTCCTTTGTAGAGTTGATGAACCATGTATAACTGAATGTGACCCCAAATACTTCTTTGAACCACTTTGGCAGGTGAGCGATTACAGCCCCTTGGGGCCTCTTATTTAGTCAAGTTGTGACGAAGTCAAAGCTCGACTTATAGTTTGGTGAATGGCGGGCGGGTGTAAACAGTTGGTTTCCGGATGATAACTTGATAATGGTTCGACCCACGTCATGAAACTCCATAGGTAGGTTGGCATCGGTGAGTGGAAGAACCGTATTTATTTTGGACTTGCTTGGTCAAAGGTCAAGGTCACAGTGACCATGAACATAGTAAATTGTAAACAATTGGTTTCCGGATGATAACTTGTCTATAGTTAAACTCACATTCATGAAACCTCATACGTAGGTAATGGTTGGCGTTCATGAGAGGAAAAACCCTATTATTTTGGACTCACTAGGTCAAAGGTCAAAGTCACAGTGGCCCTGAACATAGTAAATCAAAACAATTGGTTTCCGGATGATAACTTGATAATGGTTCGACCCACGTTCATAACACTTCATAGGTAGGATGGCATCAGTGAGATGAAGAACCCTATTTATTTTGGACTTGCTAGGTGAAAGGTCAAGTTCACAGTGACCTTCAACATAGTAAATTGTAAACAATTGGTTTCCGGATGCTAACTTGACTACGGTTGTGGCCACATTCATGAAACTTCATAGGTAGGTTGGCCTAGGTGAGTGGAAGACACCTATTTATCTTGGTCTCGCTAGGTCAAGGGTCAAGGTCACAGTGACCTTGAACATAAATCGTAAACAATTGTTTCCAGATGATAATTTGACAATGGTTCCACCCAGGTTCATGAAACTCCATAGGTAGGTTAGCATTATTGCAAGCAAGAGCCCTATTTATTTTGGAATCAGTAGGTCAAGGTCACAGTGACCCTTCACATAGGAAATTGTAAACAATTAGTTTCCGGATGATAAGATGATAATGATTAAACCCACTTTTGTACTGTCAAAACTCGACATTGGATCGGTGATCTTATCGGAATTATTTTTGTTTTGTGGGGGGGGGGGGGCAGAACGCCCCCATGGCTGTGCCACCGTGCCCCCACTTGAGCAATCGTGATTAAGTGCCTTGCCCAATGACACAACGCAGTTACCCCTGCTGGGGATCGAACCGTGGATCTCTCGGTTTGATGTTAGTAGTAGATCATGTATCCGATCGACCACATTGGCCGGATCTCATGTGACGTCATAGGCACATGGCCCAGTTACTTCATTTTTGGTTGTCATGTTAGCGTGCGTGAGCGCCATCTTGTGACAACATCCCCATAGTGATACGTGGTCCTAGTGTGCATGCGCAGCGCGTTTTGTTGAGGTGAGACGAGTGTACGTCGTCCATTTTGTATATCTGAGGCCGCCATCTTGGTTTCTATGGTAGCACATGGTTGCTATGTGACCCAACACCTTCTAGTAGGAAAGGGGTGAGTTCGGAGGGTGTGTTCGATTGAATAGGAGTAATTTTAATTACAGCAAACAACCCGACAATCCATCCTAATAATCCAAAACTACCGAGACGGACTTAGAAAACCCCCACCTAGGGTTTATAATAGTAGCACGTAGTGCTAAATGAATGATGAGAGGTCTCATGTGGATAAATTGAAATGAACTAGAATACATCGAATTACCACAAACATCCAGCCAATCTCTCTAAACCATCAAAGCAACTTTATTTGGCACGGATTCCTCAATACTGCGCTTAAAAGAGTAGCATACAGTGCTTTAAGGTGCGTTTCCTGGTAAGAGTAATTGTATTTGTTCGAATACTTTATAAAATTACCCAAATAAATCCAACAGTTCTTTTACTAGTGCGGATTTCCCACTAAATATTTGGTTTCTATCTGCTGTCCCCTAGAATTCTTATTTTTGCCCAACAATAGACGCATTCATTTGTATAAGATTAACTTTATTGTTTCGGATGTGCACCATAGTCTCGGTATTTTATCTATCCCGATATTTTCTGTGATTTATCCTATTTCCTGGCCTGTTTTGCCTTTTACTGGTCCCATTTCTGCCTATCCCAGCAGACTATTTTGTCTTGGCCGCCTCTGTTTTTGCCTTTCCTGTGTATAACGAAGTCCTCTATGATCCTCAAACCCAAACTACAATCAAGCAGGGTTAGGTATTATTCGAACGACTCGAATCTTATCGAGCAAATAAGCTTTTGAGCAGTTACTGAAAAAGTCACTACTCGAACGACTCAAATCCCATTGAGCAGATGAGTATTGAAAGAGCGATTTCTTTTACGGCTCTTAATGCTCATCGGGGTATAGGAGGATACCTATGACATGATGATGCAGTGCTATATATACCTGGTGATAATTTAGCTCCTAGCATCTGCCCAGTTCTAGACCTCTCCATGATCTTCATATCTCCAACACCAGTATTACTGATTTTCCCAATATTGCCATCGTCTGTCCTATAATTAGATTTTACAGTAGTCACCAAATCCCGCAGTCTTCTTCCACTCTTGCGGCCTTGTACCATTACTAGCACTAGTACAGGCTTGCTAACCCTCTCAGATTGCTCGAACGACCAGAATCCCATCGAACAAACGAGCCATAGAGTAATTGCCTGAACGAGAGACTCCACGTACGACTATTTTGCTCGTCTAGGTATTGAAGGATGGGAAGGATCTTGGGAACTAACAACGTGATATAATAACCTTAGTTATTGAAATTGACGTACAATCCCGCTTATAATATAGCCTTGGTTTTTGAAAGTGTTGTTAAACCCTAATGAATCTATTTGCCATTGAATTATGATATTTTGTCAGTTTAAAAAATGAAGGTTTGTTTTACTATAGCTTGTCTGAAGTTTGATTCTTCCGCACGCTTTCAAAATTTCTCGATTGCCATATTTGTCGCCATATTAACATGTGAACATACATGTGTGGTTCTTGGTTTATTGCATGTCGCTGTACAACACGTTTTGGCAAATTGTTATATTTCACATAACCGCTGTTATTTCTGCGATATATACCATCTCTTTCCTGAAAAATCTTGCTTGGGGCCTGCAATATTTACCGAAATTAACAATATTGGATGTGCACCATTACGTGTCACGTATTTTCATATTAGTTTAAAATTGGGAAATTAGAAAATTAGTATAGAAAGTAATGGAAAAGAAACACAATAGGAATACATTAATCTGATCGGTCGATAATTCTGGTATTACATTGGTCAGTTTAGGGATCCAAAAAGGAAATAAAATTAATGAACTCATTAAAATAGTGATGGGGTCACTTAAGGGTGTTACAAAAACAGGAATTTATAGAAAATAGAGGATTCTGGGTAATGACCAAAGTATTTTATCCTATAGCAATACGTGCTACTCTTATACAAAGGAATTTGTCCTAGAGCACAACGTGCAACTCTTATACAATTTATTGGAGAAAAAACATCATGAAAAAAATAAAAGTTGAAGTCAGTTGTCCTACCTCAAATAAACAACGAAGACAATCCTCTTTTAGTTATATTCAAAGCTTTGATGTTCTGAACTTTTGAACCGTCAGTGTAATAATCAAGACCAGTCGGCAGTTGCGAACTTCGCAACTGCCGACCGGTCTTGATTATTACACTGACGGTTCAAAAGTTCAGAACATCAAAGCTTTGAATGTAACTAAAAGAGGATCGTCTTCGTTTTTTACTTGAGGTAGGTCAACTGACTTCAACTTCATTTTTATCGACTTCAAAGAGAAGGAGATGGGGGTCATTTAGGTACGATCAATAGATTATCATCGATTATTTGCGACGATTAATCGATTCCTAAATTAAAAAATCGTGACAGCCCTAGATGTTACCACACAAATAATGCACAGAATTCCAGAAATGGAAAATAGGGAGCTCAATAGCAATCTGTGGACTCAACTTAAACTTGAACTAAGCATTCCACACGCCTGCTTCAACCCCACTCTCTCATATCCCAAGTCAGGAGTTCTACCACTGGATCTGATCTGGATCCTAATACTGGACTAGGTTACAGAGCCCAAATATTAACCCATCGACTTGATTTTTCTTCGTGGGAAGATTTTTAAAAAAAATATTCGTCATAATGTACCAGGTTAAAATTCGGGCTCCGGTAAGAAGCCCACAAATTTATAAAGTGTCTTGATTTGAACCACCTTGAAAGTAGCGCACGGAAGGATACTACAAATCAACTATCAAAAGATTCAGATTTGTTGATCTGAAGAAGATTTTTAGTATTATCAATGTTTTCGCCATTCCATTCTATTGGTTCTAAGGATGTTTCATTCCAAGTAACACATCCCTCTTGAGTGCGGCTTAGAAATATGGGCGTTTGAAAATATGTTTATGTTGAGATTCACCATGCATAAATCAAGTACGCATGACTCAATAATTCCGCATACTAAATTTGTTTCATATCAACTTGGTTCATAAAACAGAAATTTCAGATCTCTCCTATTACACGGGCAGATATTGCTCTTGAAATGTTTTGAAAGAAACCAGATTCTACACCTCAAAAATAAGTTTAGTATCAAATATCATAATTATCAAGTCATTGTACCCCTGGATCATAAGAATATTTCGTTTTAAATTTGTGAGCACTTTTACTCACCTCTTCCCTATAGGGCTGGGCAAGTTGATTTGAACAGAAACAAAATGCGATAACAGAGAAAAACAAAATCACCTCAAATGTAACTGAAATCGGACCAGCTGCTAAACAAGTCAAGACCACCATATTCACTGACGGTAAGTGATCACAATAGCTCACAGTAGCTCACAATGAGTTTCAGTAAGGTGAGCGAAAAAGCGTCATAACATAAGGTAGCACTTAAATAAAATTGAGCAGCCCGAACCCAAATTTGAACTTGAACTTGCCTAGTCGTTGCACAAAACATTGCTACATATCAACATATCAATTGCAATATGATGCCTTATTTTATTTCACTGCTGACGTTACCTTCCACAATCTAAGATCTGAACAGATTCAAAGACTTGATTTCAATTAATTGTTTCCTTATTTTCACACTGGATAAATTCCTCTCCCGGTGGAACCCCCAAATGTGCTCCACCCATAGGGATTGGCTAACAAACCATACGGCTTTGGTGGTAGTACCTCATACCATGCTAGTATGTTCTTAAACAATCAGACATTGCAGCAGAGGGTATCTAATCTTTGAAGGTTACATAAGAGTTCTTAAAGACTAGGCTAAGTAAAATATATTGGGCAATAATATAACCCCATTTTATAATCTGATGGTCCGTCTATTTTGTTAGCAGGACTGGGATTTCTAAAAATTGATGCAGCCAGAAGCGACCACGGCCAGTCAATCCAGAATTAACCACCGAGAAATGAACGAGATGTTCTTTAATTAAAGGGATATACAGTTAAAACTAGAAGTCCTGTCACGAATAGTGCGCTTATATACAGTTAAAACTAGAAGTCCTGTCATGAAATGCGCACAAATAGCACGTTGATATGCGCGTTAATGTACGCGTTATAGCCCCAGTGACGCTATCAAATTCTGTGCATATGGCCTGTGCACAAGCAATGTTTCAGCCAATGGACCTCCGGGTAACCCGTGTGTTTGCTGTGAGTAACTAGGAGAACCTGCCGTGCTTTGGATGCCATTCGATATGGCAATTGCGCGCAATTCCAACGCGCAATTAAGCCTAGATAAGCGCACTATTCGTGACAGGACTTCTAGTTTTAACTGTAGGCTTAATTGCCCGTTGGAATTGCGCGCAATTGCCATATCAAATGGCATTCAAAGCACGGCAGGTTCTCTTGGTTACTCATAGCAAACACATGCAATGTTTCTGCCAATGGACCTCCGAGTTACCCGGACGTCCATTGGCTGAAACATTGCCTGTGCACAGGCCATATGTACAGAATTTGATAGTTTTAACTGTATATCATGGTAGTCCAAAGCTTCTCTGGTTCAACCAACTGATTCGGGTGTTTGCCAACCAATGTCAAACGCATTAAAGAACTGTTGCCCATTGTAGACGATTCATTCCAGCATCACGGGGTAGATTTTGTCACGTTATGCTGACATTCTAATTTCTTCAATTCACTTTTGATTCAATGTATAGGATAGAATGATGTTTACTCTTTTCTTTGATACACTATATTCATCCACGAGACATATTTTATTTGAATTTTTAAAAGACGCACAGTGCCTTCACTGTTTTCCGTAAACTATTGAAATTACATTTCATTTACCCAATTAACTTGATGCACTCTTGGCAATATATATGTCCTCGGGGTGTACAACTAATTCCCTTTGCAATACAATTATGGACTTTTGTGGCGGTGAATATGATGTGATATGAACCTAAAACCTGATACTGACCGAGGCGTTTGGCAAGGCCAATATAAGTTGTTTAGATTCATATCAAATAATATTTACCACCCCAAAAGTCCATAACTGTTTTATTATATACCATCCTAAAAAAACAATCTATCTTCTATTTGTCAATTGTAAGTTCAGTTATATCAACCAGATATATTATTATTTAACAATAATAATCATCGGCAGATTAATATAAAAATAAACAATGTTATAGAGATTACGTCGATTGAAATAGAACTAGAGAGGTGATTTCCAAAAGCTAAATTTAGAAAGGTTATATTCACTGGAAAACCAGTGTACATGTTTTTTTAGTACCAACTGCGTTTATAGGGCCCAACAATAGAAATGTGGTTATTTTTAAAGCATACACTAATAAGTGATGTAGAATAAAAATGATATTCACAGTTTGCTGAAGATAAGTGATATGTATTAACCGGTGCCAGGGTAACAGATTCCTTTATTCCTCTGACCGCAATGACTATTATCAGCTCAAGTCATTTCGTTAAGAGAAGCCTCGTAAAGTTCCACGGAAACCCGTATCCAACATTGTTTTAGAATACGTTTCGGATAGAGTTATGCGAGAAACTAGTTGTGACAGACATTCATACTTAATTCCAGCATACTACTGTGGTATTAATAACTCAATTTATAGCAAATTTAGTCTTAGATTTTGCAGGAAAGGGTAAAGTGTCGGGAAGTTATGGCCTGATCTGGACCAAAATCTACACAATACAAGACCATAAAGCTGAAAAGAACTACCAGCTGAGAATGATGCTGCTTCGGTTATAACAAAAACAAGGATTATACATCGCCGATGCAGGGTCGAGGGTTTTTGCACCTATAATGCTTGTCATTATAAGAAAATCAAGTCCATCGATATTAGTTCGGGTTATTATGCTTATGAGCTGAAAACACGTAAAAATTAATGAATTCAGGGCATAAATCTGCTCAATATGGCTGTAACGTGTCGATTTTCAATCTCCTTCAAGACATTGTTAAAAAAGCCTCACATACCAAATCCATTGATACTTGAAGTTTCCACAGTAACGAGCTGGAAACAGGCAAAAAATAACGAATTAAGGGTTATAACTCCGCTCTGTATGACCGAACCATGCCAGTTTTCCGACTCATCCAAGACATTTTTAAGGAAGTTTAACATTCCAAATATTGACAAAATCCACTGATATTTGTTCAAGTTATCGCTCTGACGAGATGATACGATGGTCGCCCTCCTCCCATCCTGCTTGCCCTCCGGCCAACTTCATGAAACTATAGGGCGCGTTTTAAAATAACTCGACCAAAAACCCCAAAATTAGTTTTTGCAAAGAAGGGATTAACATTTAAGACATTTTAGACCCACCAGCTACAAATTCAACATAGTGCAAACTCTAGTCTATATAAACCAGGGTTAAAAAAAATTATCGCCCCCCCCCACCCCCCTGTTATTACAGCAGAAGCAAAGCATCTAAAAATGGACGGACTGGCGAACAACGGATGACAGTTCCAGTGGTCAACATTATATGTACCTTACTATGGTACTATTGGTACACAACAGCCTCAGGTTCGCCTCGCTACAGTTGAAATTAGAAGACCTGCCAGAATTAGCACAGAAAATACTCGTTAGAAACAGAAAAAATAGCAAGACTACAGTATGTGGGTTGTGCATTACTACCAAAATCGTTGTGGGATAGATTTTTCACTTAGTAATTATTTACCACTTTTGCAGCCGGTGGTCCATGCGATGAAAGTCAGAAGGTGTTTATTGTAGGGCTGTCACGATCAATCGATTAATCGATTGTTGATCGGTCACGGCGAAACCGATTAGTATTTTTCGTTGTCGAATAACCGGTAAATTATATCCCGTTTTAGACGTTTAATAATTAAAAGAAAATATGTTGAAAAAACTATTGTTTCTAAAGGTAAAGAGTTAAGAACATCGATGTTAAACCCCAATAAGCTATTGGAAGCATTTGTCTTTCAGGTACATTCATCAAAGCTTTGATGTTCTGAACTTTTGAACCGGCAGTGTAATAATCAAAACCGGTCGGCAGTTGCGAAGTTCGCAACTGCCGACCGGTCTTGATTATTACACTGACGGTTCAAAAGTTCAGAACATCAAAGCTTTGAATGTAACTAAAAGAGGATCGTCTTCGTTGTTTACTTGAGGTAGGTCAACTGACTTCAACTTCATTTTTATCGACTTCACAGAGAAGGAGATGGGGGTCATCTAGGTACGATCAAACGATTATCATCGATTATTTGCGACGATTAATCGATTCCTAAATTAAAAAATCGTGACAGCCCTAGTTTATTGTGCTGTTATGAACAAATATAGATACTTTTCGGGGAGGGAATTATATGCTGCTTCGAATAATTAGTAATCAAATGTCTTCATTCTGTATATGCAATCGAATTTTAATATCTATTTACGTCATTACGAGTACATGTATCACAGTAGAGGTTAGGAATGAAGTTAGAGATGTTTGTTCCATACGTGACCCCGAACTTCTGTACAAATTAAACATTCTGTGCTGAACTAGAAAAAAACGGGACACTCAGTTGAAACCTTAGACTCGGTATTTTATACAGGACCCATGTTTTTTCCTGGTTATTTGCATCTGGAAATTATTTTTAGACTATGTTATGAAAATGCTCCAATCGAACATGTTCGTTTATAGGTGAGTTTGTGGAGTTTTCTTTTTCTCCACCACATACGTCTATCCAGGGTGAGATAGCAGGGAGAGACAGATGTACCCCACCCCACCCACGTGACGTTATACATTTATAATGTTATTATGACGATATGCATAGTTTTTGGCTACCAACTAATTCATATTGACGTCATCAGGATGCCGTGTGTTCAAAGTTTGATGCTCTAAAACTCTTTAAACCCCAAGATGCCACCGTTCCTAATTGATTTCGTGGTATATACCTTTGGTATATGCATAACTTTTGCATGGTCTTTCCGATGGTGTCATTAGTTTTTCAAAACAACGAATACCAAATGAGTTGATTATATCAGCACGTGATCCTCGATCACCTCTGGCTAACGTAACCGCTGTATGGTGGGGGGAGAAAAATAATCCCTGATGGCTACGGGTGTGGGATGGGAAAATCTCACCCTCGGGGCAAGATATTTGGTCCAGACACTCGGCAAGCCTCGTGTCTGGCCCAAATATCTTGCCCTCGGGTGAGATTTTCCCATCCCACACCCGTACCCATCAGGGATTATAATAATCCTCCCTTACCCATGCTCCATACAGTTAACAGTTGTCAGATAACCCTTGCCTCTCTCTGGTTACTGGGCCAAATACCAGATGCGATTGACTACACAAAGCGCCTTGCTGGCCAGGGAAAGATAATGAAACATAGGCTGAGGTCATCTGAACTAAGAACATCTTTGACCTGCAACGGTTTCTATTTGACGACATTGTCCGAGAGAATGTCACGGTTTTCCATCCGAACGTCCCCCAGTTGACATAATGACCTCCTTGGAAACGTGAACTGGATTTCTCCAATTTCGAATCGCTTGAAAATAATTTAACAAACTGAAGCAATTCTGTTAGAAAAAAAACATTTTCAGTTATTTGGCTTCTTAGGTGTAGCTACAATGCGATTATAAATAAATTTAAGTAAATAGGCCATGAATGACAGCGTTCGAGGTGATCGAGAAAATACGAAGTGACAACTTGTTCTGTTTTAGAGTGCCAATGATAGGAGCAAGTTCGAGAAGAAGACTTTCATATTCTCGTTCTGCAAGGTCTGTACAACTAGGTCTAGAGAAATGTGTCCGAAACGGGACAATGTCTTACTACCAAATTACTTCAACGTTTGGGGATAGGAGAATTATTTTTCGCAGAAATATTTGTTTTTCCTTGTATAATTAATAAGCTCTACTGACCAGATAAGGCGGTAGTTGGTCTTGAGAAATCCCAGTTATTTATATCACTTCTCTACAAAATAAATATCGAAGCTCATTTTTTTTTTCCTTTTGTTATTGCGTATTTTTGGTTGGGGCAAGTCGGAGGATAAATAAATCATCCAGTTAGCGCCTTCAAATACTGAATTTATTTTTGCGCGCACATGGACTTCGAATCTTGCTTGCCAAACTGAAGCCCAGTACTCACAAAAACAAATTAATCATTTGAAGCACTGACTGGATATTCTAGATTTCAGACTTCAATATTCTGAAACAGGAACGAATATTTTAGTATTTATCAATATTTATCTATCGGTATTTAAAACATATTTTGGCGTATTTACATCAATCAGTCTCAACCAAGAAGTTTTAGGATCTTGGCTTTCGGGGTAAATCATAATTGATGGTTTAAAATATTAAGTTGAAGTTCCTACAATGAAAACTAGAAGTCCTGTCACGAATAGTGCGCTTTTATAGACTTAATTGCGCGTTGGAATTGTGCGCAATTGACATATCGAATGGCATCCAAAGCACGGCATGTTTTCTTGGTTTCTCATAGCAAACACATGCAATGTTTCTGCCAATGTACCTCCGGGTTACCCGGAGGTCCATTGGCTGAAACATTGCTTGTGCACAGGCCATATGTACAGAATTTGATAGCTTTACTTGGGCCATAACGCGTACATTAACGCGCATATGAACGTGCTATTTGTGCGCATTTCATGACAGGACTTCAAGTTTTAACTGTAGCATGTGGGCAATGTCACCCCCTTCACCACTGTCCTGGTCCCACTCAATGAGCGCTCCATCACTACAAGTTGTAATTCAACTCTTGGTAGTATAAGCGCAAAAAGTCTGTAATGAATTTGAACTTTCAACCAATCAAAATTCAGCATTATGGTTAAATCGAAATTAGCAGTCTCTTGAACCACTTTCTCAGTAATTCCCGCACACCGTCCAAAGACGACCCCCATATTTTATCAAGAGTTTAGAGAAAATACCCAAACAAGAGAATGGAGGTGGATTTGTTTTTAAAAAAATTGACCGAGAAGAAATTCAAACATTCAAACATCTTGCCGCATGTTCATATTCCCAAAAGGATCAGTTACCCAAGGCAGGGTAGATATTGTTGTTACTAAAAACTCTCTAACTATTGAAGCACCTCCACACTGGTAGCAGCAATTAAAGCGGTGCTATACATATTTGCTTCTAAATAAAAATGTCGGCAGATCTCAAGATGTGATCTAACTGATCAGGAGTTTCTGATTTCTTCATAGTGAAAATTACTAAAAGATCTGTTAGTCGCTCATGTGTCTAGAGATTATGTCATTTCAATTTGGTTGTCCAGTTTCACACTGAAGGCCAAAGTAAAGTTTACCCACATCCTCGTACCATTGACAATGACACAATTCACAGGCACGTTACAGGCTTGCTACCAAGAATACCCTATGTCCTTCGACCATCAAAAGCTCCAAACCAACAGTCGGGGGGTGCGCTTTACATAACGAGTTGGAATGGCGTAGTTATATTTCTAGAAATATGACTACAGTTAAAACTAGAAGTCCTGTCATGAAATACGCACAAATAGCACGTTGATCTGTGTGTTAATCTACGCGTTATGGCCATGGTAAGGCTATCAAATTCTGTACATATGGCCTGTGCACAAGCAATGTTTCAGCCAATGGACCTCCTGGTAATCCGGAGGTCCATTGGCAGAAACATTGCCTGTGTTTGCTATGAGTAACCGGGAGAATCTGCCATGATTCGGATATCATTCGGTATGGCAAATTGCGCGCAATTCCTACGCGCAATTAAGCCTAGATAAGCGCACGGTTCGTGACAGGACTTCTAGTTTTAACTGTACGCCATTCCAACGAGTTATGTGAAACACCCACCGATTCAAACACACATCACGTTCTGTGTTTATTACACATCCCATGCATTAAAATTCATTTAAATCAACAAAGTTTGATTCCGATGTTTAAACCCAAAAGTGAAGAGTCCGTTTGTGTTGTTTGAAGCTGTATTGATCAAATGGATTGATAACATATCAAAATAACATTTTGGGAACCAGTGTAAATTACATTCGTTATCTTTCTTATTGGGCGTGTTTGTTGAAATTCGTATCGCTGTTTCTCTTCTGCTGGTGTCCATTCACGCCTAAACATTTGGTGGCTATTACTGTTAGTAAAATATAAGTACAGATTTGGGCAGATTTGCAAAACAGCTGGGAGAAACTTTTTTAAAAGAAGTTCGAAGCATGTCAAGATGTCCGAAGAGTTACCGAAATAAAGATAAAGTTGACCAATTTAGATATGACGGGATCCGCAGACCAGACGGTCACGGGACTGGGTTAATGTTGTGGTTGGAAATTGTTCGTTTTTTTTTTAAATTATCTCATTTTTGGTTAACTAATTTTGTTGTGAACCGACTTTATTTTGCTTTGCACGTTTTCATTTTCGCACGATGGGACAGGCGATCGATAATTGTACAACGAAATTTTGAAACTTTTCGAAGCGAAACTAATGGCTCGAAAGGAAAGGAACTAGTATAAACAGTGCTTGGAAATAGTTCCGGCTTGTGCATCACCAGTTAAATACAGAATCATTTACATGTATGCCATAGCAGCCATTCCGTTAAATACAAGGGTATTAAGTTTAATGGATGTGTAATAATTAACCCTTAGCTAATGAATCACCTGCATCTGCCGTGTAATACACAAATTGTGCAGCACAAATTGTGTTTTCAATGATTTCAACAAAGTCACATTATAAGTTCCCTCATTGCAACAAGTTTGTCGATCGTTCCAGTGAGGGCGCTATATGATATAGTTTTGTTGAAATCGTTGTGAGGTGCTATGCCAGTTATTATCAAATTTCGGCGGAATTTAAGAGGACCAGAAACCCCAAAAATAGAATTCGTGAAAACTTTTCTTTATTGAAGTTCTATGCAGATGAATCATTCTTAGGAATTAAAATTACAAAATCCGTGCTTAATTGTTCTGTCATCATTCCACAAAATGTGCAAAACAAAACCTGAGAACACATGTTCTCTATGCCATAACTGAAGTATTTAGAGATACTTTCTGAAAAAAAATTACTGGTCAATTTTAATATTTCTGTATGTTTATCGATAGTTAGGGCCCAATCATAAATTTTAACATGAAAAATTCAAGCAATGTCAATTCGTGTTAGAGGTATGGTGTTTAGGGCAATTCTGTCAGAGAAACAATAATTTCGCCAGTAAGAAAAATGTCTAGTTTGGAGAATCGCCCACCCTTAACAAAATACACCACCTCACTCTGAAGTTCCCACATTATATAGAGGATCTCAAACGAGTGATGTTTGGATATAAGATTGTTTGAAACAAGATTGATGAATTTGAGTCACAACGAGCCTAAAGGCTCGTTGTGAATCAAATTCATCAAACATGTTTCAAAAAATCTTATATCCAAACATCACGAGTAAAAAATTCTGTATATCACATGAGTTTTCGAATGTTTTTTGCACTTTTTATTTAATTCATTGTCACTAAATTCTCCCAAAACAACAGACAATCAGTTCGTTGGCTCAGACGCTTCACCCCGTGACATCATGAATGCGCTTTACTTGAACCTGTTGTCGTAATTGACGTCATGTGAACGTTATGTCAAGAATACAATGCTGCTGCTATGGGACCACGCGCCGATTATACACTAGCTGATAATCAGAAAATAAGACATGAGTTGCTACGTCGAAATTAACGACGTTTCATGTGATATATAATGTTTATCAAAGGAAAGACCAGAAAGGATCAATGGCAAGGTCAACGGGAGATGAGAAAAACTCGCTGTTATAGTGGGGACACGTTTCTATCAGGAGAGGCGCTATTTAGTTAAAGAGTGAGGAAATCAACGGAAAAGACGGGCCATATCTGATTTAAAATTACAAAATCGCCTTTTCGCATATGATACGTCCGTATAGCGTGAACTGAAAAATTAAGATCAATCAAAAAATTCAGTACTTGTTATATTGTCACCTTATCATACCTTCTTTCCAACAATAAAGACTCAATCTTTTCCTGATAGAAATTTTGATTTTTCATGCAGTAAACAAATAAATACATCGTGTTTGTTACAGAATGGACTATGTTAGTCTACTTAAGACAGGTTTGAATAAAGGCCAAACGTCAACTAAAAATCATCAACTTCAAAAAAATAGAAAAATCTTATAATCAATGAAAAAGTGACATATCCAGCAATTGATGAACTGGTTTTCTTTGTAAAGTTAAGGAGAATATAAAAGTCAAATTGTGGTGCCACGCTTTTTGGCCTGTCACCACACGTGAAGTCTTTCCCCATAACTTTACAAATTCCAGTCGTGATTCTTTCGATCCAAAAAGATCCCATCAATTAAAACACCTTTTCCTCAAAAACGACTTTAATCTCGGCAATTTGCAAACAGAAATTGAAATGTGATTTTAAAATAAATCCTGGTGAATGTAAAACGACAATTCAATTGTACATATAACATTCAAGGTGGAATTCGAACAGTTTATATTTGACTAAGATGGGTGGTTAAGAGAGATAAAATGGGAAAGAAGTTCTGATGGAATCATGCAAACACTGTACAAAATGTGCATAGTGTCCGTAAACTGGGAAACATCACAACAAAGATATCGCCAGTGGAGATAGACCTTAAGCAGGGGTGCATCCTTTCGCCAATTCTGTTTACATACAAGATATAGAAGAGTTGCAATCGAAGCGGAGATGTGGTAAAAGTCGGAGAGACAAACATCCCAGGAATTTCCTTTGCTGAAGACATGGTTTTATTAGCTGAGAGTAAAGATGGACTATACACACTGTTAACCATAGTGGGAAATCACGGGAATGAATGGAGTTTTGAACTTAACGAATACAAAAGCTGGGTAATACCTGTGTGGCGTAGGGTAGATGAGTCGCGATGGTGGACGGTGGGTAAATGCTCTTGTGGTGAAGAGGAAAGCAAGGATGTAACAGTGAGAGAAACGGGCGCATATAAATACTTGGGGATGGATCGACGTATAACAGGTAGAGGCATATTCCAAAAACACAGATAAACTTTAAAGTACAGTTCAAATATATTTAACAAGGTGTTCGTTGGAAATAACTATTTGGGAGAGGAGAGGGTGGGATTATCAAGTATAACATATGGAACAGATGTGATCCCTCTAAACCAAATGGTAATGAGGAATTTGACGATTCTACAAAATGCTGTGGGCCGGTTGATGACTAGATCAAGTTATGCAGCCGAACTGGAAGAGGTCAGAGGGCAACTCGCGTGGATGCCGGTTATGATAGAATAGATATGGGAAAATGTTGATACCTAAATTACCTGGTAAATCTCCCAAACAACAAATGGCGTAAACTATGTTTAACCATGCTTGGAACTATATAGTCCAGAGAGGATGGATAAAGTAGGCGAGGGAGCTAACAGAGGACTACTCTGTAGAGACTGAGGATCTAGAAGAGAGACTACAAGCGGGGGGGGGGGGGGGGGGCTTTATAATAAAGAGGGTTACGAGGATTGTAACAGAGAAGGGTGAGCAGGAATTGGAACCAAGAGTTCTTTAGATAAGTTATATTATAATATTAGAACGTTTCTTTCCATGTTCTATCGGTCGATAGTACCAGAGATTGTGTGATTTCTGAAATAAAACCTTCAGCAGAAGCTGCTGAAGGTTTTATTTCAGAAGTCACACGAACTCAGGTACTATCGACCGATAGAACATAAAAAAAACGTTCTATTTTTTTATTATGCCGAACAAAAAATTGCTTTCATTGTTAAGCGCTAACTGCAACATGCCATCAATCTTGTAATAACAATGTACTCGAATCCAAAAACATGACGTCATTTCGAACAAATGACGTCTCTTTAGGAGATTCCAGATCACCAAATTCGAAAATGACTTGTCACAAGTGCCGTCGCTTTGGGAGTTTCTATATCACCAAATGCCAGTGTTTACAACTGCATCATGCTGTTCATGTTATAATTCATTATTAATGCTTGTGTGATACGTGGTATAAATGAATGGAATATAAATTCATGTTTCTTGAACGACGACAGTTGTTTGAATTAAGCAGAGTGGAATAATTTATTTTGAACGTGAGGCGGAGGGTCAGTGAGGTCGTGGAGTACTAAACTTGTGGAACTATAATTGATTGAAGTCATAACTCACATTCAGCCTAATTTCAGAATTCGCTGAAGTGGTGAACAACACGTGAGTTTTTAATATTTCTGATTCTTTTGAATTCATTGTTTGCAGCTGAAATTGAAAACACACCCACTGAAGATACCATATTTTATTTATTGGTAAGTTTGTGTCTATCGGTGACGAAAAAGGTTAAACGAATACAGCACCAGCGTTTGGTATTTGAGAAATTCCAATCAGAGCATTCGTAATCGACGCTGATCAATGAAAAAGGAGCCTACATTTTCTTTGTTTTCTTGTCTCCAGGGAAGAACGTTCAGATAGTTCCCGTGTTTTGCCCCGAAACTCCAGTACTATGACTTTTAAAAGGTGACAAATTAACCAATGACGACTTATGTTACAAACGTGAGGCGTAATAAAAAAAGGATGCCCCATCTTTTGAGAAGGACCCGGGTGGATCGTTTGGTGGGTCATTGTTGTTCAACTTAAGATCCAAATTACTGGAGTTGAGGGGAGAATCTAGAAAGACGAGGAAAGAGTGTGCCAAATGTGTAACTTAGGTGTAATGGAGACTCGAGAACATTTCACTTTAGAATGCCCAAATATTTTTCCAGTAGAACATGACTCATTGGGAAACTAATGGGAAATGTGCTGGAAACGTGGAGGATACTTGGATGAGGAAAGGGTACAATTGTGTAGTTGGGGAGGTCAAGAATGAACCAATGAAGGAAATTCTGAAACAGGTTTTGAATGGATGCTGGTAGATTATGAGGAAGAGTGGTGGAGGAATACACTCCAGGCCACTGGGTTGATGTAGGCCTCTTCGTTAGAGAGCCGTGTCAAATCAGCAAAAGGCCAAAGATTTATTTAGCAATGAATTTATTTATTTATTTAATTGTTTATTTATTTATTTATTTGTTCATTTATTTATAATTAAACTTTTTTTCGGTTCATGCTTTTTCAGATAAAACGATTGGCTCACACGATTCTGTTTTTTCTTTTCATAACTCAATGAACCGAAAAAAACACAATTAGGTCCGTCCCCAGCCACGCCCCTAAAATACCAGTCTTCGGAGTGGCAACATGGTGTTAAATCAATAGAAGTTAGAACACTGGCACTTTCTAAATGTGAAAAAGAAAAATAAATTTACATTACTAATTTATCACCATGAAATTATTTATAAAATATTTAAATGACCGTGGTGGGTCAATTTTTCTTTTTCTTCACAAATGTATTTATTTGACATTTCAATTTTTACGCACACTGGGTGATCGTCTGCGTTCATCGTTTTACCCAAATCGATTGTAAACAATGGCTGGTCACGACGAATACGGCAATTTTGACATTGCAAATTTGAATGAAATTTGTGGAAATCAAAATGATTTTATATTTGAGGAAGAATATTTGGCTTTATATCTAACTCCACTTTTACACTTTTTTTCAGTTCTCGGGAAAAGGTCAAAACCAACATAAAATGTAATACTGATGGCCTACTTCCACCTACCACGGAACGTAACTTTTACGTGAAGTGAACAGTTGAATGAAATCTGAGGGAGGCGTGGCTTATGACGTTTTCTTTGCATTACGTAATTCAATGGTCAATAAAAAATTTAATGGCATAAGTGCATTTGACTTGGAAAGTGTGTCAATTGCTACCCGCATTTCAATAATATGCGCCCTCTTTTATGCCAGAAAAATAATATGTCTACCAGTTTTAGTTTTTAAGTCGTTTGTTCGATCATTCCTTAAATGGATTTGTGTATTTATTTATTTGCTTATTTATTTTTTAAAAGCTTGGCAAATCATAAATATTCAATTTTTTCGAAAAAATACCAGAATTAAAAAAACAAACAAATGGTCCCAAACACATGTTCAATAAACTATTAAGATTTAAATTGATTTGCAGTTCTGTGAACCAATTATTTGTACTTACTTTAACAGTAATTTCAGTATATCAGATCTTAAGAAATATGCTTCATTCAGAGAATTCATACTCAACAACATGCAATAATTTTCCAAGAGTAGAATATAAAGCACGATTTAATGTGGTAGCTGAAAACATGTTTTGAAAAATAGCAATAAAGGGGGGGGGGGGGGGGAAGCATTCCAAATTCCAGTCCTGCTTAGTTAGAAACAAATTTCCTATCAAGACTTTTTCACACTTTAAATTTCTTAATAAGTAAGGTTATCTTTTGTTTTTGCATCTATGCTTAGCCTAGTATATTTAGCCTATGTATACCTTAATTTGATGTGCGAAAAAAATGTTTGTTGCGGCGAAAGAGACTAATGCAAAATTCGTATCCTTAATGTAATATTCTGTAACCGAAATCCATTTAGTTTGCAAAAAAACACAAAACCCAACGACAATGCGCAATTAATGACCACAAAGAGCAAAGTGAATGAAAAACTATAAAAATGCAATCAATAACGTTTTGTGAATTACTTGAACACTTTTAACCATCATCGCTGTTCTTCCTTTCATAGATGTCATCTTTCCTCTAACATACCAATAACATATTTTACTGGCGGTTCAAATGCTATCGTTGTAAAAAACGTATTGAATGCCTCAATAATTGTCCAAACAAATCAGCAACAGTCAGTAAAAAAGATTGAAAGATTTAAACCTGAGTCAAACAAAACGCTTGTTGCAAAGTATTATTCTCCCTCCTGTTGCAAATTGAGTCATTCCTGTAACGATCTACGTCGCAATATGAATTACTGTTACGGTGAGGAATTACACGCAGTGTTTATCATTACCGATCAATGAGTTATCCCCGAAGTACCGCGAAATTATGAAAGTTATAAGAAAACTAAAGTTCCGTAACACAACCACGTTTTCAAACTTGCAATTCCCACACAACAATTGTCAGTGTTGAGTTATTTTACAGACTCCTTTTCATAATTATGCCGAGGATACCGACCTCCAGTCTTCATGTGGTAAATTTCAAATTCCTCTGCAAACGGGGTCGCTTATTGCTTTGCAAGCTTAAAAATGCATTTATTGTGACTTTGAGCCCAGTTGCAATAAAATTGTGTGTTTCACGATGGTTAAATTGTACCACATCGATCGAAAACTTCTGCTCGGTATTCGGTTGGTTGAACAATCCAGTTATCTCACAATCAATGCTCGGTGTTTTACTGTCTGCGCTGTATTTTTCATAAAACACAAACTGAAGCTATTTTGACTATCGAAATAATATCGTATTTGTTACAAATTTTGTCGACATTGTTCTATCTCACAATGAAACCAACTACTACCTTGCCTTTCACAACAAGATCTCCAACCGACTGAATCAGTTCTCCAATCAAAATGTGGTAAGCTAGAAAGCAAAACTTCTAACAACTCAATTTTTAATCTACCTTCGGGTTATATCTCGTGACTAGCCGGAAACGATGCTAACCATTCTTCTTCTCTAATTTTCACTCATATTTCATGCCCGCGCTTTGGACAATTAAGGGGATCTAACTTTCCTGTAACTCTCTTCCAGTGATGAATGGCTGTGTCAAAAAGGGATGGTGACGAGAGTTAATAACAGCGTATATTCTTCTCAAAATTCATTCTCCCAAAGTCAGGGATGTGAAAAAGACGAACACAATCTTACAGGCTATTTAATTCGATGGTTGTATGGAGATAACGAAGGTGTAATTCGAGATTTGGTAGTTCGTACATAGAAAATCAGAGAACAAGAAAATGATTCTCTAAAGGAGAGTGTGAGAACTTGTCTTTGAAAGCTTTTTTTCAAGGAAAGACATCGAGTACGAAAGTATAGACAACGTACAGTTTATAGAAATAAATATAGAAATAAATTAAAAATAACTGTCCTGCAACCTCGCAACGAAGAGGATTACATGAGCCGAAAAAATCGCGAATGACAAGCGAAAGTATTTCTTTGACCCGTAATTGTAATACTTTACATACGTTCGTTGACAACATCTATGCAAGTTCTGTGGGGGTGGGGGGGGGGGGACGCGCAGACTACCTCTACTTTCATCGCGAATCAGAAAGTTGAGACCGCCACTTGATACGTTGTTGTAAGTGGGAACGGAGGCAGGTGCACCTGCCTCCGTTCCTACCTACAGCAACGTAGCAAGTGACGGTCTCAACTTTCTGATTCCTTGAGTTGAGACCGCAACTTGCTACGTTGTTGTAGGTAGGAACGGAAGCAGGTGCACCAACTGTGTCACACCCCACGTTACAGCGACACCGCAGCGGTTAAAACACTTTGGCAGCGGAATTTTTTAGTATTTCGAAAGTTTTTAATTGACAAACAAAACCAAGTAACTCGGTATTAAAAATCGTCCATCCGCTTGCCTGCGAAGAAATGCTTGAAGGTATATTGGTGCAAACTGCGCTGAAAACGCGGATTTTCTGTGTCAAGTCAAATCATGGTTAATGTTTATTAAATAATATTTATCACGCAATGGCTGGTGATTAGGCCTTTAAATGCATCCCAAATAGCGACGGAAAACACTGTCTAAACAATATACCTGCGCCTAAATTATGCGGTGTTGAACAGTTTTGCAGTGCTTTGATTACATATAGTTTGGTCAAGTTTCCCTGAAGCACATAACAATGATTGGGGCCTACCTGTATTCTCAAACAATACAACATATAAATCATTTTGAAAACACCACGTCCGCCGGCAAAGAAGTAATTTGCGTCGTTCACGACAATGTCGACGCAGATTTCTTTTCGCGAACCCAGTATGAGCAGGTACTGAACGTTTGAGAACAAATATATTAATATTTCAGGCATTTCATTTTACATATAAATAAGATGTTGCTTTGTTACTAGAAAACTAAGAATCCTTCTCGAATAAATGTTAACGCTATGGGAAAAACCAACAATAACGATGGACACATTTAACAGGAGGATGTAAACTCTGATTCAGTGCGAAGGCGAAAAGCGTGAATACCGGCGCTTCTCTCTCTCACCGGGCCACAATAGAGTAACTCCGTATTTGTCCGTGGCGCCCACATTAGGCCAATTTACAGACCTGCTGATGATAGGGTCAGTAATGTATGTCGAATAAACATGTGATGTTTTTCAACTACCGTACACTGACTGATTTTTTACTGATTCTAAGCAATCACTACAAGCAATGCAAAGAAAAAGAATACTCACATAAGAATCCAAGAGCAAAGACAAACAAAATTTTTCCCTCCATCATGAAGCTTCTCTTGTATATGTGCCTAGGGGAATTGTGTGGTTTGCTTCAAAAGCACGCGTGTTCTCCACAGAATTTGCAACTTTACCTCTCGTGAAATGCAAAATAATCAACGCCAGATGTATACTTATGTTTTATCTCTTAGTTTAAAAAATATTTCGCAGCATGCATTTATCTGAAGCTAGTAACCATTGACGACTGATTGAAAAACAGCGGAGGAAAAAAAAAACAAAACCAATCGTACATCAGTTGTTATAGCAACAATACACACCGAGATTACAATCGATTACTGTTTGCACAATGCTATACAGAATGATGTACGCTTTCCTAGTAAAAACTGCATATACAATTTACAAGAACATGTTGAGTAGGTAACATATGTTAGTTTGAAATGAATAAAATTGCACAGATCCAAAGGAGTGAAGTAGACAAACTGATTGCTTAAAGTTGAGGCAAAGACCTTGTCAATTAAATTTAATATAAATGATGGTCTAAACGATCATAAAAAGCGTCAGAGGTTCCATTTTTGTCATAGTTTTTGGTCTTTTTCTAATAGATTTTTCATCTGACTGGGAAACACGATTTGGATTACTTCTGATATTTGTTTTTATAACATTTGAGCCTTTCTCTATAAGCGGAGATAATTCGACTTGAAAAGCGAACTTGGCCAACGTTTCCTCAAAACTTCGATGACTGGATTTCTCTGCGTCAATGGTTTGTTTTGACCCGGTTTGCGCTCCTCTTTAGGAATCAGAACATACATGGTGCATTTTCTCGTGTTTTCTCGTTTTTCCAACATATATTTTTGGACCCTTTGTAAGAAGTTCCACTTTTGTGATAGCTTTTTGATCGTTTGGTTTAATAGTTTTGTCTTCTCACATGATTTGGAAAACATGATTTAGATTCCTTTCGAATTGTAACATATGGCCCCTAATCGATGGGTTAGAGTTAGACTGGAGAATTTCGACCACAAAATATAACTTGGCCAACATTGGCTAAAAATTTCGGTCACTGGTTTTCGGTTCCAATAGCTTATTTGTTTACGGCATTCCCGCACTCCATCAGGAATTAAAATGCAAATCGTGCGTTTTCTCAATTTGTTCATTAGTGTACAATGTCACCCTTTGTAATAGTAAACTGGCCCTTTTGTAAGAGTTGCTACATTTGTAATAGTGTTTCGGTCCTTTTGTTATAGTTTTTTCTTCTGACCGGGAAACGTGATTTGCTTTACTTTCCAAGCTTTTTTCATGGCATTCGCCCCCCTCACCTTCCCGACGGATTCCCGTTGGACATGGAGAATTTCGACCTGAAAATCGAACGTGGTCAACATTGGTTAAACATTTAAATGTCTGGGTTTCTGTGTCAGTGGCATGACTCGATTCGCACTCACCATTAAGAAATCGAACATAATTTTTTTTCGAGTTGTCTTCTATGCAAAATGTCCCACTTTTATAATATTTTATAAAAGTTAATATTTTGCCTTTTTTAACGCTTTGAGCCCTAGTGGTATCTTCCATGTCAATTCAATATAGCAAATTGAATAGTCCATACTCATTATTTGGGGGGTGACCAATTAATATTTTCAATGTGCTGCCTTTGAAGCCATCGTACTTAATGAAGTTATGACGTATCATGTTCTTTGGGCGGAAAAGCGCCCTCTAGGGTTCAAAGGGTTAAAATATATCACCTTTGAAGTAGTTTTTTGATCCTCGTGTAATAGTTTCTTCTCCTCACTGGGAAACATGATTTAGACTACTTTCGATTATGGCTACTTCCCCGGACTTCGACTTGGAGAGAATTTTCTCCGAAAAATCGAATTTGGCCAACATTGGCTGAAAATTTCGATGGCTGCTTTTCTGTGCGAATGATCTGTTTGTGACCCAGTTTGCGCTCCCTGATTGGTATTTTCTCGATTTTTATCGATGTAAGATGTCCCTGGTTTGTAATAATTTGGGGATCCGTTGTGATAGTTTCTACTTCTGACCGGGAAACATGATTTTGATTAGTTACGATGTTTTTTGTTTTTTTTATAACCGATTTGGACGTAATGAATTTCGTCCGGAAAATCGAACTTGGCCAACATTGGCTCAAAGTTTTGAAGACTAGATTTCTGCGCTAAAGGCTTTTATTTGACCAGCTTCACACCCCTCATTTGGAAATACAGCTAAAACTAGAAGTCCTGTCATGAAATGCGCACAAATAGCACGTGGATATGCGCGCTCATGTACGCGTTATGGCCCAAGTAAAGCTATCAAATTCTGTACATATGGCCTGTGCACAAGCAATGTTTCAGCCAATGGACCTCCGGGTAACCCGGAGGTCCATTGGCAGAAACATTGCATGTGTTTGCTATGAGTAACCAAGAGAACCTGTTGTCCTTTGGATGCCATTCGATATGGCAATTGCGCGCAATTCCAACGCGCAATTAAGCCTATATAAGCGCACTATTCGTGACAGGACTTCTAGTTTTAACTGTAGAACGTAAACCTCGCTTTTTCTCGATTTTCATCTATGTCAGAGGTCCCATTTTTGTAATAGTTTTTTTTTTTTTTTTTTTTTTTTGGGGGGGGGGGGGGTATTTTGTAACAGTTTCTTCTTTCCACCTGGAAACACAGTTTCGATCACTTTCGAAGTTTGTTTCATAACATATGGCTCCTTCCCGATGGGTACGATTTGGATTTAGAGAAATTCGACCCGAAAATCGAAATTCGCCAACATTTGCTGAAAAGTTAGATGACTGAATTTCTGTACAAACGTTTTGTTTGACTTAATACGCGCTCGCCATTCGAAATTAGAACATAAATATCGTGCATTTTCTCGCTTTTCCATTTTTGTACAATATGTTACTTTTGTAATAATTTGTTGATCCTTTTGTAATAGATTCAACTTCTGCTCAGGAAAAAATGATTTGCATTACTATCGAAACATCTTCTTGGAGTTTCAAAATTCGAGAGTCGATATCAGCAATAATACTATCCTTATTGTGTAAGGCTGTGGTCAGTGAGTCAATCTCATCCTCAAGCGCCAGCATCCGATTGTCCAATTCCGAAGCTTTCTTGTCAAACGTTTTAGAGAGAGAATTAACCATTTCAATTCTGAGACCGTCTAACAGAGATTTAATGTTACCTTTCATTAGAGAACTCAGCTTTTCCTTTTTAGGGATATCAACTATAGATTTTCCAATGGAGTCAATTTTGGTTTCAAGCTTATTAACCCTTTACTAGGGCTGCACGATATTCAAAACTGAATACCGGTATCGGTATTCCAAAAAATACCGCGGTATACCGATATATCGAAAACTGTTCAGATATATGAACACAAGTACCACAATCGAGACTCGAGGCATCACAGTCGGAACGAATTAGCATGCCTTGATGATGCGGTTCGAAAAATCGTTACCCAACGCAGACGATATCAAAATTCTTTATTTTCAAAATTAATTTATCAGAATTTCCCTAACGATTTCAACAAAACTATATCATGTGACCCCTCATTGGAACGAGCTCAGCGAGCTCGTTCCAATGAGGGGTCACATCATATAGTTTTGTTGAAAGTTTTGAAAATTATTTTTTCAACTGTTGAAATTGTATATTTCGGGGGCACAAGCAGACGATTCCTTGGATACAGGGATAATATTATTCCTTCGGGGCTACAGTTAAAAACTCAAGACATCTTGAAAATGACATTGTGGGTAAATAAATAATGACGATAAACCGATATTGTTGTAATTACACCGGTATACAGTCGATAATGGTTTGAATACCGGTATATATCGGTTTGTCGATATACCGTGCTGCCCAACTCTTTACCTAACGTAACGGCCAAAATCGGCCAGCGCTATTCTCAAAAAATAGACAATTAATTTTCATATTTTTTCATTTTCTGCATCAAAAACATAGGTTATGACCCCTCGTTGGAACGAGCTTGTTTCAACGACGGGTCATAGCCTATGTTTTTGAGACAAAGAAATTAAACAAATTAGCTATTCAAGAATTTTGTTTTTTTGCAAGTGTCGTCTGCTTTTCATGTTAGGTAAAGGGTTAAAAGAATCAGCTGAAATAGATGGTGAGTTATCGTCAATACTGTTCTCGTTTGAAGCGACGAGGTGTTTTCTTTTAAATTTTCGACCAGTACTTACTGGTATTCTACTAGCAGTACATTTATTTCTTGGTGTATAAGGTCATACACTTATTCACAATGGCTTACGCCTTAGTACAAGACTTCATCGTACAGTTAAAACTAGAAGTCCTGTCCTGAAATGCGCACAAATAGCACGACGATTTGCGCGTTAATCTACGCGTTATGGCGATGGTAAGGCTATCAAATTCTGCACATACGGCCTGTGCACAAGCAAAGTTTCAGTCAATGGACCTCCGGGTAACCCGGAGGTCCATTGGCAGGAACATAGCTTGTGTTTGCTATGGGTAACAAGGAGAACCTGCCATGCTTTGGCTGCCATTCGATATGGCAATTGCGCGCAATTCCTACGCGCAATTAATTAAGCCTAGATAAGCGCACAGTTCGTGACATGCCTTCTAATTTTAACTGTAGGCAACCGGGATAAAGTGTCTTGCCCAAGGACACAACGTGAGTCGCCCGGACGGGGATCGAACTCGGGACCTCCAGCATAGAAGTCTAATAGTCTACCACTGAGCCGCCGCGCTCCCTACTCGCGGTAGATAGTTTGTTTAGAGAGTGTGAACTCCTTCGTGAAGCACTTGTGATAGCCAACCCTGCCATTCTGTGATAATGGGGGAACAGACGTGATGAACTCAAACAACTTGTAGAACAATGGCGAATATTGAATACAACTCAGCTCAGTTCACCACGTACGTTAGGTTTACTACTCTGACGTCTAAAAAAAATAAACATAACCCATACTAAATAACACAGATCAGTTCCAATGGTTAAAATAAATCTTATCTACCCTCAATCGCAGCTTTTTAAAAGTATAAAGAATAAGAAATATCCATGAAAGTAACGAGCCGATATCACACACAGCCTTTACAATGCCGCCATTATTACACCGGCTTTTAAAATTGGTATTCTGGTTGCCAACGGTGAGTTTATATATATATCGCCTATGCCAAGCAGAAATTCCACCAGGCATCGTCCTAGCGAGCACCACTGGATTGAAACTGTAACGTTTTTCGGAAGGTGACCTCGACAAGAGTCGATCCCGGGTCTACGGCACCCAATCGCCTGGCTAAAAATACTCTGCCTAAATACCAACTAAGCCAACTGCAACCTCAAACAGGTGGTAATTCGCATAACCAGCATGCTAGTTCACTCGCCCCGAGACCGATATTCAAGAATTCTCGCATTTCATATTGTTCTCCATATTCAAGTGCATTGCGTGCAAAATCACTGAATCACATCTCTCTAGCGTGGCAACAGAATATGTTCAACGTTTCACGCTATTCCCCGTATTCAAGTGGATTCCGTGCAAAATAACCATATCATATCTTCCGCGGGTGGCATATGTTCTGCGTTACGTTATTCTTAGTATTCAAGTGTTAATTATGCACAAACTTTCCGTATCATATCCCCTATGAGTGGGAACATATAAAGATATATTCCCCGTTATTAAGCGTACAATTTGCTCTAATATGTAGCTTTATAATGACGAGACATTAAGTATTTATCTCATTGAGATTGAGTATTTCCCTTGGATGGCAACAAGCAAAAATGAATTACCCATTATTACTAAAACCTCGCCCTTTTATCAGAAGCAAGTTGGTATACAGTATTCACACATCCAACCACTCCTTGACCCGAATCATCCAAATGCGGGCCTTCCCCGATCACCCCAAAACCCCACTCACGTCAAAAAGACATCTTGACCGCTAATGAAAAATATTATTTGTTCATACCTTCCTCCCGTGGTTACAAGTCCATCCCCAACGTCACCCTTCCAGTATATGTAAATGTCTTTCGAATTTTTACAATTTCGATGACTATGGCAATAATTTTACGTTTCCGTGACGCTGGTAACGTAACGGAATGTGAAATAGTCAAAATTGAAAGCCGCTTTAAAGGGAGTAATTTCCCGAGGATAACGGCAGTTTTGACAAAATTATAGATATATATATATCAAAGTTCAAAACAAATACAACGACATTCTTACATTTATCCCTGCAAGCGCTTTCGCCGCTCTCTGTGCGGATTTTCAGGCTAGTTCGTGGGTCTTATCTCCCGGGCATTTACTGTCTTCGCTACATTATGCAACGGACAGCCTAATGCTTCTCACCATTGTTACTACGTTCCTTCCGTAATGTAAATATGGTGGATGAAATCATCAGATTGCTGGTGGTGGGCGCGGGGAGTGTACATTGTAGATGTTTTTTTTCCCTGTCTGTATATTCCTATAGTTTTCTTTGAACTTCATATATCTAAGGCGTTACAATGAAACGCTACCTGGTTATTACTGCCTTAACCCTTTACCCAACGAATCGCCCGCATCCGTCCGCGTAATATGCAAATTCAGCAGTTGAAAAAATATTATTTTTCCAAAAATTTCAACAAAACCATATCATGTGACCCCTCGTTGGAACGAGCTCGACGAGCTCGTTCCAACGAGGGGTCACATGATATAGTTTTGTTGAAATTTTTGGAAAAATATGAAAAAATGATACTTAAAATAATAAATTTTGATATCGACTGGGTTGGGTAAAGGGTTAACCCTTTACACAACGTAACGGTCATAACCGGCCAGCGCTATGCTATTTACAAAAATCGTCATTCAGTTTTAATTTCGTTTTTCATTTCTGTCTCAAAAACATAGCTTATGACCCTCACTGGAACGAGCTCGATCAGCTCGTTCCAATGAGGGTATATAAGTAATGTTTTTCAGACAAAAAATTAAAATATTTATTTTTTTAATAATTTTGTTTACAATTGTCGTCTGCCTTTCGTGTTAGGTAAAGGGTTAACTCTTCAGCGTAAATAACGAACCCCGTTTGCAGTCGTTGTGGGTGGCTCCTTTTGTAGTAGTAATCACTAATACCAGCGTGTTCTCAAAACGCCTTTATCGGAGGTCACTTGGGAGGGGGAATTTCCTTTGTTGGCATTGGAGATGAGTATAAAGAATGTAATGTAACGGTTATGGTTGGGGCGCGGTGGCGTTGCGTAACCGGTTCTCGTCAGATCACCGAAGCTAAGCAACGTCGAGCCCGGTTAGTCCTGGGATGGGTGACCGTCCGAGCGATCGATTTCGGACTCCCGCTTTGTGTCCTTGGGCAAGGCACTTAACCCCGATTGTCCACGATGGCGCCGTGTACTAAGGCGTACTGCACGTCGATGGTGCACATGCCTTCAACCAATCTAACCCTGCCTGTGCTGTGCTGCACTGCGTAGTTACGATGTTGGAGAGCTGGCAGTTGCTCGTCGTTGCTCGGTGGATCTCTCCGGGTACTCCGGCTTCCCCCACCCGTAAAACTGTCACGGTCATGATTAGCCATTGTGCATAAGTATGTGACCTTAAACACCAACAAATAAATAAATAACTTCAAACCATAAGATATTATCTTGAAACTCCAAAGTTTCTATTCTTGCAAAATAAATTTGATTTCAGAAATAAATTGCTATACCAGCACTATACTGATCACGATTTCGCCGCAAAGGGCTTGTAAATCCTGGAATAAGTATATTATTAGAATCAAAGTCATCCTTAATATGTATTGCCGTAAAACAAAGGTTGTCAAAGTCGTCCATATCATCGCGAAGTTTGTCTAAATTACTGTGTCTAATACTGTTTATATTATAATGCAAAACTGAGAGTGACTCCAAATTGTTATTATACGGTCCAAGATTCGACTCAATATCCCCACAAACAATAAGCTATAGTAAACGTACCACAAGAACAACAGCGGCGTGCCAAGGAACGATGACATCTGGTTTTAATTATGTATAACTACTTATCCTAAAAATATGCCTGATATTTCAACCACTCAGTAAACCAGACCTAGCATAATACCCGTCAACTGCTCCACGGTTTTGCTCAGCATCAATCCACATGGCTACACTTACATAAATTAGCTTTTAAACTGGTTTCATCAGTCAGGGTGTATTTGGTAGAGTTTAGTTAAAATTAAGTGTTGGCATATATTGTCGAATGGTTTCGTACCTAATTAACCCTCTTTCTTCGGGCTGTGGTATCAAAACTTCAATTAAATTAAAATAAATTTTAGTGTGATCGGATCAATTCATCGTGTAAACGCGAGGTGTGCTGAGCCATGTACAAGTAATATACTGCAGGGGTCCGAGGAACAGCAACACCCCGAATGCCCACTGCATTTTATTACAAGAGCTTTCAACCAACCGTACTCATCAGCAAATGACCGCTCAAGACAGTGTGATACAGTGTGAGATTGGTGGTGCAACTCATACTACCTTACGCAGACCTATATGGTTGGAAGCATTAGGATGGTGTGTATAGGAGTGGAGAAGATTTTAAGGAGTGTTATTACACCCCGGCTCTATATACCTTTAATTCAGGAGACTATTGTCGGTGTGAGGGGGAATACGACTGCTGACAGTGAAGCGCACTTTAAGGAATGTAGTATTACACGCCCGTTCTATGATGTCCCCATCTACAGTAACACTAAACCATGCGGATAATGAAAGTCTGTTCCACACACATTTGCCGAACGGAAATCGTTGACGTAATAATTTTATAAAGAAGCGAAATTTCACTGGAATTTTCTACAAATCGTGCAACGCCATTACAACTTGAATCGCTAGCGATAGCTAAAACACGTCTCCTGGGTTCCAATGTGTTCTGTGTGACACTAGAACATAGAACACATTGGAACTCAGGGGACGGAATAGTAACACGGGTTCTCCCTGGTTCTCCTCGCAAATTCGGATGGCGATAAAATGTGTTCTTTGTGATGATACTTGTCAAATGAATTGATGAGTGTCCTTCAAATAATTGTTTATACAAACGTGAAGGTGTGTAATAAACACAGAATAACATACACGTGTGAAAGGGTTAATCGATATGGCACTTGTGCTATCGTAGAGGGACAAAACTGGAGCCCTGCTGCCTCTCGTTCTATCCTTCCGCCCTGGCACTCATGCCATTCCGATTAACCCATTCACACGCGTTTGTCGTTCTGTGTATTTTATGGTTATGGTTGGGAGTAGGGCTGTCACGATTAATCGATTGTTGATCGGTCACGGCGAAATCGATTAGTATTTTTCGTTGTCGAATAATCGGTAAATTATATCCCGTTTTAGACGGTTAATAATTAAAAAAAAATATGTTGAAAAAACTATTGTTTCTAAAGGTAAAGAGTTAAGAACATCGATGTTACACCCCGAGAAGCTATTAGAAGCATTTGTCTTTCATGTACATTCATCAAAGCTTTAAATCGATTCCTAAATTAAAAAATCGTGACAGCCCTAGTTATGACCCCTCTTTGGAACGAGCTCGTCGTTATGAATGGCTAATCGTTACTGTGGCAGTTTTACGGGTGGGGGGAAGAGAGAACCACCGAACATCGACAAGCAACTGTCAGCTCCTCAACATTCTAACTGTGTTCAAGTTCCACTCAGGCAGAGTTACAGCGGTTGAGGACATGTGCACCATCGACGTGCAGTACGCCTTAGTACACGGCGTCATCGTGCCCCATGTAGGCAACCAAGATAAAGTGCCTTGCCTAGGGACACAACTCGGGACGACCCGGACGGGGATCGAACTCGGGATCTCTAGCATAGAAGTCCAACAGTCTACTACTGAGCCACCGCACTCCCAGTTGGTTAACCCTTTACCCAACGAATCGCTCGCATCCGCTCGCGTAATATGCAAATTCAGCAGCTGAAAAAATATTATATTTCGAAAAGTTTCAACAAAACCATATCAGGTGACCCCTCTTTGGAACGAGCTCGTCGATCTCGTTCCAAAGAGGGGTCACATGATATGGTTTTGTTGATTTTTTTTTTTTAAATTAAAAAAAATGATATTTAAAATAATAAATTTTGAAATCGTCTACGTTGGGTAAAGGGTTAACATATAAAGGACTTATTGTAACCGGTTGACAGGTTACATGCTTGTTTAACCATTTCAGCTCTGGAATCGATCGAAATGTAGTTCACCAATTGTGTTTTGTTGCACCGTGGAATACCCGGGGCATTTGGGACCACAAAATGGGTATGCTCTTCCCGGAAAGAGTCTTGTTGTTACTCTTTTTTAAAAAAAAATAAACGTATTTGTACCCTTCGTATCATTTCAAGAGTATATTTGTTCAACAATCTGAGTTTAAACACGTTATCTGGCTATATGAATGAGAACGACTGGATTCTGATACGCTACAGCTAAAACTAGAAGTCCTGTAACTATTGTGCACTATTTTGAATTAATAGCACGCTGAGTATGTGCACTTTTATCCTATCGAACTGCAACATGAGCGTAACGCAAATCCTGTAACAAAACAGCGTGCCCAACTGTGTACAATTTTATTTATAAATAGCAATCAATAACTAATTCCTAACCTCTACTGGGATACATATACATGTAATGTCGTAATAGATAGTATAATTCGACTGCTTACACAGTAAACGGTAAAAATATCGTCAAAGAAAGGGTCATGGGGGATTATAACCGTAGTTGGCGAGAGGGGGTCAAATCAAAGAGGTCTTTGGGTGGCCTGCGTGATAAAGAGAGGCCAGGTTTTGAAGAGTACCTTGATAGCACCTTTGGGGGGTCACTGTTGTTCAAGCTGAGGTCGCGATCCATGGAGCTGAGAGGAAAAATTGGGAAAGACGGTGAAAGGGAGTGCTAGATGTGTAACTTGGGCATGGTGATGACCCTGGAACACTTTCTTCTGGAATGCCCAAAGTATCAGTCTAAAAGAATGAGATTCACTGGGAGTATAATGGGGAAGTGAGATGGGAGAATGAAGGACATGTGGTTAGGGGAGACTCAAAGGAGAGGGTTAATATACTAATCGGAGAGATTGGGAAGAATGGGGCAAGGAATGTCATCAAGCAGTTCGTCTCCGAGTGTTGGGAGGAGAGGAGAAGTGTGGGAATAGGGAGGCAGTAGCGAGTTTAGGGGTAACCGTGGCCTTCTCGTCCGCGAACCGCGACAAATCAGCGGCTGGCCAAAGTGTTATTATTATTACACATAATTTCACGTCTATAAAATCAATTAATAGATTGACAACTCGTCCACTGAATGCCAGTTTGTTCTATGTTCCAACAGGCACATGGAACACATTGGAACACAGGGGACGAACTATCAACAAAAAGAACACATCTTATCGCCAACCAAATTTGCGAGAGGATTCCTTGTTACTATTTTAGCTATCGCTAGCGATTCAAATTGTAATTGCAGAAAATTCCAGTGAAATGCCGCTTCTATTTAAAACTAGTTCGTCGACGATTTTTATTTTCCACTTGGTTTAGTGTTGCGTAGATAGGGATTTCATAGAACAGAAATGTTATAATCAACTTCTCTTGTGTTTTTTTTATGATTTGGACTAGGTCTGTCACGATTTTTTAATTTAGGAATCGATTAATCGTCGCAAATAATCGATGATAATCGATTGATCGTACCTAAATGACCCCCATCTCCTTCTCTTTGAAGTCAATACAAATGAAGTTGAAGTCAGTTGACCTACCTCCAGTAAACTCCGAATACGATCCTCTTTTAGTTACATTCAAAGCTTTGATGTTCTGAACTTTTGAACCGTCAGTGTAATAGTCAAGACCGGTCAGCAGTTGCGAAATTTGGAGCAAAGTAGCCTAATCCAAATCCCATCGAGCTATAGGATATCCCCCATTCCAAAACCAGTACACTCACCATATCGCCTCCCGATATTCCTCTGCGCCGGTTGACTTAACGTTTTGCTTCTGTTCTATATTTTCCTTGTATCCCACACTATACGCCCCCCCCCCCCCACTATCCGGTTATTGTGCACCCAAACCCAACTGCACCCCACTACACCCTCTGCCTCAGCAACTTTGGCCAGAATTGCTTGCACTTATTAACAGTATAGGAACCTGCTACCCGCATTGCTTTTATGCAAGTGAACAGCCGGTCGAATATGATGATTGCAGTTATAAATAACCATCCTGGAATCAAAATTATTGAATGTCTTGTAAGGTAGACCTATATGATTGTGGCAGGGCAGTAGAGGCTATCGAGGAAGTCGTTTGCGTGGGTGGTACAAATGGAAGAGGGATAATGCCTGTCACTCATAGCAGAGTATACCCGCCCCAGGTCCCGGAATACTCTCTATCGTAATCCCAACACACCCACACATGTTGGCTGTGTACGACATAGGGGCCAATGGCAGCATTGATGAAGGCGCAGGATGTGTCATAAATAGCCGAACGCACTGCTGGAGTAAAGAGAAAAAACAAAAATCAAGCTTCGAATTTTATTACATTACGGGCCTGGAAAAGTGTAATTTGTATCTAATTTTTTCAAATTTTTATTACATTATGGGTACCTAACATTTATTACACGTTATTACATTTATTACATTATGGGTCGTTTTTTATTACATTATGGGTTCGTATTACATTATGGGTCGTTTTTGTATTACATTATGGGTAGGTATTACATTATGGGCATTTATTACATTACGGGTCGTAACAAACGCCCTATAAATTGGTAATACTTCTGTTTTTCAATTGTGAAAACAAAGGAAACATAAAACTTCGAGACGGATTTCAGTCTCTATAATTTAAAATCAACTGGGTTAATAATCAACACAAATCAACCTGTTTGAGTACATGTTAACCCACTTCGGTTCATATTCACTCAACCCAGTTGATTTAGGTTTATTTTCACTCAACGTATCTTAGGGAGTAAAGTCGAATTGAAAATAAGAAATATCTATGCGGTGATGATTAAAGCTCGAAGGGTTGGGAAGGTTATTCTTACTCGTCGAATTATTCTGAAAGTAAACAGATAATAATAATAATAACACTTTGGCCAGCCGCTGATTTGTCGCGATTCTCGGATGAGAAGGCCTTGGTTACCCCTGAACTCCCCTGATCAGGACACAACATCAAAACCTGGATCCAATACTATAAAACTTTTACAGTTGTATTTTCTAGAATTGTATTTTCTACCTATTAATATAACTAACTAAAATAAATCATTAGCATTTTAAAGATATGGCAATTTGCCAACTGGCAAATTGCCATATCTTTTAATGTGCTAATGGTTCATTTCAACCCATTTAAAGTCATAACTAGAAAATACAATTCCAGAAAATACAATTGTAAAAGTTTTGAAGTATTGCCCCCTGTTTAGAAAATAAAAATAATGCGACTGACGATAATGACAGCACGTGTAAAGCGAAACAAATTAGTGACCGTTGACCTAATTACACAACCGCACAGCACGAGATAGGCAAAGAGTGGTAATCCTCAACAAAAGCGGGTTGAGGTAATTTCGTGAAATTATAGAGGGGGTTATCTTTCTGTTTTGGTTTTTCCCGTTTTTTAAACATTGTTCAGATACAAGTGATGACTGTAGACACACCTATTCTGATTTTAACCAGAATTACGGCATTTTATTGCCCGGCTGCAAATTTGTCGAAACAGCCATTTCGCATTCGTGCTGCTGGCTTGTTCCATTCAGTTTTCTAGGATTCACATGATGTATTTGTTTGCATGTGTTAAGAACTATGGAAGAGAGAGAGGGATAAATCAATAACATTTCCTATAAATTCTACCTTTTGTCATCGGAAAGTGGATAGGCTTTGTATAGCTATAGATTCATTTTAGTTTGACTGGGGTAAGTAGGGTATTCTAACCCTGGCTAAGCTGCCATTGACCATAACCCAGATGCGCATTAGATTTATGTTGCATTCATAATGATTTTCCCACACATTGACAAACACACACATAGGGCGCATTCGCTAACACCCAGAGGAGCCAACAATCCGCGATTTCGAAAATGCTGCATTCAGCAAGACACATTACATATCTATCTGAAATATACGCATAATTACCTTACCCCGCTATTGTAAGTAATTACCTTACCACGCTATTGTACACAATTACCTTACCACGCTATTGTACATAATTACCTCACCCCGCTATTGTAAATAATTAATTTACCCCGCAATTGTAAATAATTACCTTACCCCGCAATTGTAAATAATTACCTTACCCAGCTATTGTAAATAATTAATTTACCCCGCAATTGTAAATAATTACCTTACGCTTCTATTGTAAGTAATTACCTTACCCCATTATTGTAATTAATTACTTTACCCCACTATTGTAAATAATTACCTTACCCCACTATTGTAGATAATTGCCTTACGCTTCTATTGTAAGTAATTACCTTACCCCATTATTGTAATTAATTACTTTACCCCACTATTATAAATAATTACCTCACCCCGCTATTGTAAATAATTACCTCACCCCGCTATTGTAAATAATTAATTTACCCCGCAATTGTAAATAATTACCTTACCCCGTTATTGTAATTAATTACTTTACCCCACTATTGTAAATAATTACCTTACCCCACTATTGTAGATAATTGCCTTACGCTTCTATTGTAAGTAATTACCTTACCCCATTATTGTAATTAATTACTTTACCCCACTATTATAAATAATTACCTCACCCCGCTATTGTAAATAATTACCTCACCCCGCTATTGTAAATAATTACCTTACCCCGCAATTGTAAATAATTACCTTACCCAGCTATTGTAAATAATTAATTTACCCCGCAATTGTAAATAATTACCTTACTCCACTTTTGTAAATAATTACCTTAACCCACTATTCTAAATAATTACTTTACCCCACTATTGTAAATAATTACTTACCCCATTATTGTAAATAATTACTTTACCCCACTATTGTAAATAATTACCATACCCCATTATTGTAAATAATAACTTTACCCCATTATTGTAAATAATTACCTTACCCCACTATTGTAGATAATTGCCTTAACCTTCTATTGTAAATAATTACATTACTCCACTATTGTAAATAAATACCCTACGCCGCTATTGTAAATAATTACCTTAACCCATTATTGTAAATAATTACCTTATCACGCTATTGTAAATAATTACATTTCCCCACTATTGTAAATAATTGCATTAACCTTCTATTGTAAATAATTACATAACCCCGCTATTGTAAATAATTACCTCACTGCACTATTGTGAATAATTACCTCACCCCGCTATTGCAAATAATTACCTTACCCCACTATTGTAGAAAATTGCCTTACCCTTCTATTGTAAATAATTACCTTACCCCATTATCGTAATTAATTACTTTACCCCACTATTGTAAATAATTACCTTACCCCACTATTGTAGATAATTGCCTTACCCTTATATTGTAAATAATTACCTTACCCCATTATTGTAATTAATTACTTTACCCCACTATTATAAATAATTACCTCACCCCACTATTGTAAATAATTACCTCACCCCGCTATTGTAAATAATTACCTTACCCCATTATTGTAATTAATTACTTTACCCCACTATTATAAATAATTACCTTACCCCGCTATTGTAAATAATTACCTCACCCCGCTATTGTAAATAATTACCTTACCACGCTATTGTAAATAATTACCTCACCCCATTATCGTAATTAATTACTTTACCCCACTACTGTAAATAATTACCTTACCCCATTATTGTAATTAATTACTTTACCCCACTATTATAAATAAATACCTTACCCCGCTATTGTAAATAATTACCTCACCCTGCTATAGTAAATAATTACCTCACCCCGCTATTGTAAATAATTACCTTCCCACGCTATTGTAAATAATTACCTCACCCCGCTATTGTAAATAATTACTTTACCCCACTATTGTAAATAATTACCTTATCCCACTATTGTAGATAATTACCTCACTGCACTATTGTAAATAATTACCCACCCCGCTATTGTAAATAATTACCTTACCCCTTTATTGTAATTCATAACTTTACCCCACTATTGTAAATAATTACCTTACCCCACTATTGTAGATAATTGCCTTACCCTTCTATTGTAAATAATTACCTTACCCCATTATTGTAATTAATTACTTTACCCCACTATTGTAAATAATTACCTTACCCCACTATTGTAGATAATTGCCTTACCCTTCTATTGTAAATAATTACCTTACCCCATTATTGTAATTAATTCCTTTACCCCACTATTATAAATAATTACCTCACCCCGCTATTGTAAATAATTTCCTCACCCCGCTATTGTAAATAATTACCTTACCCCATTATTGTAATTAATTACTTTACCCCACTATTGTAAATAATTACCTTACCCCACTATTGTAGATAATTGCCTTACCCTTCTATTGTAAATAAGTACCTTACCCCATTATTGTAATTAATTACTTTACCCCACTATTATAAATAAATACCTTACCCCGCTATTGTAAATAATTACCTCACCCCGCTATTGTAAATAATTACTTCACCCCGCTATTGTAAATAATTACCTTACCACGTTATTGTAAATAATTACCTCACCCCGCTATTGTAAATAATTACTTTACCCCACTATTGTAAATAATTACCTTATCCCACTATTGTAGATAATTGTCTTACCCTTCTATTGTAAATAATTACCTTACCACGCTATTGTAAATAATTACCTTATCCCACTCTTGTAGATAATTGCCTTACTAGGGCTGTCGCGACTATCATTTTTTTGTAATCGACTAATCATGACCAGTAATCGACGGTTAGTCGATTAATAGTCGCTTCCCATGATTTTTTAGCAAATCATTCTTCTGTTCGTAAAACTCTGAAAATGACAATGACACCAGTGTGTTCAGACGAAGTGGGGTTGTGGGAACAACAAATCGGTCCACACTGAAGCTACATGTAGTCCAATCTTGGACCCACAGTCCGTAATATAATTTTTGGGGTTGTAGGACGTACCAACCCCAAAAATAATATTACTGACTGCGGGTCCAAGTTTGAACTAGATTGAAGCCGATGAATTAAAATGAATTTACCAAAGAACGTTCCTGCATATGTTTCCTTTCTGCAATAAGTTTCTCGAAATTTTGAACAGTGAGATCTATGCATTCCCTCGTCAGTTGTTAAAATTGGATCTTAGTCTGAAGTTCCGAACTTTGTGAAGTGATCTGACGTTCTGACTTTCGTCATAATTTTGTCACTTCCGCGCTTTGGGTTTTCCAATGGGTGCATTCGTGTGTACAGGACTGGATAAATTCAGAAGAATCTATTCTTCTCGAGTTACTGTGAGTGTTCTTTCTTACACAGTCAGTGACAGTCGTACAGTCTTCCGGATATGAATGTTAACTATGGTTAGATATTTAAAGTTATTCACCTTCATTGATCATTCACCTCGCAAAACAATGCAATTTAGCCCCGACGTGTAGTAGATGTGTACCACCTTGAAAATGAACGACAATCGACTAAAAATAAAAAACGTCGACTACTTCAAAAGTCGATGGTTAGTCGACTAACCGAATAATCGCGACAGCCCTATGCCTTATCCTTTTATTGAAAATAATCACCTTACCCCGTTATTGTAATTAATTACTTTACCCCACTATTGTAAATAATTACCTTACCCCACTATTGTAGATAATTGGCTTACGCTTCTATTGTAAGTAATTACCTTACCCCATTATTGTAATTAATTACTTTACCCCACTATTATAAATAATTACCTCACCCCGCTATTGTAAATAATTACCTCACCCCGCTATTGTAAATAATTACCTTACCACATTATTGTAATTAATTACTTTACCCACTATTGTAAATAATTACCTTACCCCACTATTGTAGATAATTGCCTTACCCTTCTATTGGAAATAATTACCTTACCCCATTATTGTAATTAATTACTTTACCCCACTATTATAAATAAATACCTTACCCCGCTATTGTAAATAATTACCTCACCCCGCTATTGTAAATAATTAACTCACCCTGCTATTGTAAATAATTGCCTTACCACGCTATTGTAAATAATTACCTCACCCCGCTATTGTAAATAATTACCTCACCCCGCTATTGTAAATAATTACCTTACCACGCTATTATAAATAATTACCTCACCCCATTATTGTAAATAATTACCTTACCCCACTATTGTAGATAATTGCCTTACCCTTCTATTGTAAATAATTACCTTACCCCATTATTGTAACTAATTACTTTACCCCACTATTATAAATAATTACCTCACCCCGCTATTGTAAATAATTACCTCACCCCGCTATTGTAAATAATTACCTTACCACATTATTGTAATTAATTACTTTACCCACTATTGTAAATAATTACCTTACCCCACTATTGTAGATAATTGCCTTAACCTTCTATTGTAAATAATTACATTACTCCACTATTGTAAATAAATACCCTACGCCGCTATTGTAAATAATTACCTTAACCCATTATTGTAAATAATTACCTTATCACGCTATTGTAAATAATTACATTTCCCCACTATTGTAAATAATTGCATTAACCTTCTATTGTAAATAATTACATAACCCCGCTATTGTAAATAATTACCTCACTGCACTATTGTGAATAATTACCTCACCCCGCTATTGCAAATAATTACCTTACCCCACTATTGTAGATAATTGCCTTACCTTTCTATTGTAAATAATTACCTTACCCCATTATCGTAATTAATTACTTTACCCCACTATTGTAAATAATTACCTTACGCCACTATTGTAGATAATTGCCTTACCCTTATATTGTAAATAATTACCTTACCCCATTATTGTAATTAATTACTTTACCCCACTATTATAAATAATTACCTCACCCCACTATTGTAAATAATTACCTCACCCCGCTATTGTAAATAATTTCCTCACCCCGCTATTGTAAATAATTACCTTACCACGCGATTGTAAATAATTACCTCACCCCATTATCGTAATTAATTACTTTACCCCACTACTGTAAATAATTACCTTACCCCATTATTGTAATTAATTACTTTACCCCACTATTATAAATAAATACCTTACCCCGCTATTGTAAATAATTACCTCACCCTGCTATAGTAAATAATTACCTCACCCCGATATTGTAAATAATTACCTTCCCACGCTATTGTAAATAATTACCTCACCCCGCTATTGTAAATAATTACTTTACCCCACTATTGTAAATAATTACCTTATCCCACTATTGTAGATAATTACCTCACTGCACTATTGTAAATAATTACCCACCCCGCTATTGTAAATAATTACCTTACCCCTTTATTGTAATTAATAACTTTACCCCACTATTGTAAATAATTACCTTACCCCACTATTGTAGATAATTGCCTTACCCTTCTATTGTAAATAATTACCTTACCCCATTATTGTAATTAATTACTTTACCCCACTATTGTAAATAATTACCTTACCCCACTATTGTAGATAATTGCCTTACCCTTCTATTGTAAATAATTACCTTACCCCATTATTGTAATTAATTCCTTTACCCCACTATTATAAATAATTACCTCACCCCGCTATTGTAAATAATTTCCTCACCCCGCTATTGTAAATAATTACCTTACCCCATTATTGTAATTAATTACTTTACCCCACTATTGTAAATAATTACCTTACCCCACTATTGTAGATAATTGACTTACCCTTCTATTGTAAATAATTACCTTACCCCATTAGTGTAATTAATTACTTTACCCCACTATTATAAATAAATACCTTACCCCGCTATTGTAAATAATTACCTCACCCCGCTATTGTAAATAATTACTTCACCCCGCTATTGTAAATAATTACCTTACCACGCTATTGTAAATAATTACCTCACCCCGCTATTGTAAATAATTACTTTACCCCACTATTGTAAATAATTACCTTATCCCACTATTGTAGATAATTGTCTTACCCTTCTATTGTAAATAATTACCTTACCACGCTATTGTAAATAATTACCTTATCCCACTATTGTAGATAATTGCCTTACTAGGGCTGTCGCGACTATCATTTTTTTGTAATCGACTAATCATGACCAGTAATCGACGGTTAGTCGATTAATAGTCGCTTCCCATGATTTTTTAGCAAATCATTCTTCTGTTCGTAAAACTCTGAAAATGACAATGACACCAGTGTGTTCAGACGAAGTGGGGTTGTGGGAACAACAAATCGGTCCACACTGAAGCTACATGTAGTCCAATCTTGGACCCACAGTCCGTAATATAATTTTTGGGGTTGGTACGTCCTGTAGGACGTACCAACCCCAAAAATAATATTACTGACTGCGGGTCCAAGTTTGAACTAGATTGAAGCCGATGAATTAAAATGAATTTACCAAAGAACGTTCCTGCATATGTTTCCTTTCTGCAATAAGTTTCTCGAAATTTTGAACAGTGAGATCTATGCATTCCCTCGTCAGTTGTTAAAATTGGATCTTAGTCTGAAGTTCCGAACTTTGTGAAGTGATCTGACGTTCTGACTTTCGTCATAATTTTGTCACTTCCGCGCTTTGGGTTTTCCAATGGGTGCATTCGTGTGTACAGGACTGGATAAATTCAGAAGAATCTATTCTTCTCGAGTTACTGTGAGTGTTCTTTCTTACACAGTCAGTGACAGTCGTACAGTCTTCCGGATATGAATGTTAACTATGGTTAGATATTTAAAGTTATTCACCTTCATTGATCATTCACCTCACAAAACAATGCAATTTAGCCCCGACGTGTAGTAGATGTGTACCACCTTGAAAATGAACGACAATCGACTAAAAATAAAAAACGTCGACTACTTCAATAGTCGATGGTTAGTCGACTAACCGAATAATCGCGACAGCCCTATGCCTTATCCTTTTATTGAAAATAATTACCTTACCCCGTTATTGTAATTAATTACTTTACCCCACTATTGTAAATAATTACCTTACCCCACTATTGTAGATAATTGCCTTACGCTTCTATTGTAAGTAATTACCTTACCCCATTATTGTAATTAATTACTTTACCCCACTATTATAAATAATTACCTCACCCCGCTATTGTAAATAATTACCTCACCCCGCTATTGTAAATAATTACCTTACCACATTATTGTAATTAATTACTTTACCCACTATTGTAAATAATTACCTTACCCCACTATTGTAGATAATTGCCTTACCCTTCTATTGGAAATAATTACCTTACCCCATTATTGTAATTAATTACTTTACCCCACTATTATAAATAAATACCTTACCCCGCTATTGTAAATAATTACCTCACCCCGCTATTGTAAATAATTAACTCACCCTGCTATTGTAAATAATTACCTTACCCCGCTATTGTAAATAATTACCTCACCCCGCTATTGTAAATAATTACCTCACCCCGCTATTGTAAATAATTACCTTACCACGCTATTATAAATAATTACCTCACCCCATTATTGTAAATAATTACCTTACCCCACTATTGTAGATAATTGCCTTACCCTTCTATTGTAAATAATTACCTTACCCCATTATTGTAATTAATTACTTTACCCCACTATTATAAATAATTACCTCACCCTGCTATTGTAAATAATTACCTCACCCCGCTATTGTAAATAATTACCTTACCCCATTATTGTAATTAATTACTTTACCCCACTATTATAAATAATTACCTCACCCTGCTATTGTAAATAATTACCTCACCCCGCTATTGTAAATAATTACCTCACCCCGCTATTGTAAATAATTACCTTACCCCATTATTGTAATTAATTACTTTACCCCACTATTATAAATAATTACCTCACCCCGCTATTGTAAATAATTACCTTACCACGCTATTGTAAATAATTACCTCACCACGCTATTGTAAATAATTACTTTACCCCACTATTGTAAATAATTACCTTACCCCGCTTTTGTAAATAATTACCTTACCCCGCTATTGTAAATAATTACTTTACCGCGCTTTTGTAAATAATTACCTTACCCCACTATTGTAAATAAATACGTCACCCCGCTATTGTAAATAATTACTTTACCTCGCTATTGTAAATAATTACTTTACCCCGCTTTTTTATATAATTACCTTATCCTGCTATTGTAAATAATTACCATACCCCACTATTGTAAATAATTACCTTACCCCGCTTTTGTAAATAATTACCTTACCCCACTATTGTAAATAATTACCTTACCCCGCTGTTGTAAATAAATACCTCACCCCGCTATTGTAAATAATTACCTCACCCCGCTATTGTAAATAATTACTTTACCCCGCTTTTGTAAATAATTACCTTACTCCACTCTTGTAAATAATTACCTTACTACACAATTGTAAATAATTACCTTACCACACTATTGTAAGTAATTACCTTACCCCGCTATTGCAAATAATTACCTTACCCCGCTATTGTAAATAATTACTTTACCCCACTATTGTAAATAATTACCTTACCCCGCTATTGTAAATAATTGCCTTACCCCACTATTGTAAATAATTACCTTACCCCACTATTGTAAATAATTACCTTACCCCGCTATTGTAAATAATTACCTTACCCCGCTACAGTAAATAACTACCTTACCCCTCTATTGTAAATAATTACCTTATCCCGCTATTGTAAATAATTACCTTACCCCACTTTAGTAAATAATTACCTTACCCGTCTATTGTAAATAATTACCTTACCCCACTATTGTAGATACTTGCCTTAACATTGTATTGTAAATAATTACCTTACCCCACTATTGTAAATAATTACCTCACCCCACTATTGTAAATAATTACCTTACCCCACTTTTGTAGATAATTGCATTAAACTTCTATTGTAAATAATTGCTTTACCCCACTATTGTAAATAATAACTTCACCCAACTATTGTAAATAATTACTTTACTCAGCTATTGTAAATAATTACTTTACCCTTCTATTGTAAATAATGACCTTACCCCACTATTGTAAATAATTACTTTACCCCGCTATTGTAAATAATTACATCACCCCACTGTTGTAGATAATTACCTCACTGCACTATTGTAAATAATTACCTCACCCCGATATTGTAAATAATTACCTTACCCCTTTATTGTACTTAATTACTTTACCCCACTATTGTAAATAATTACCTTACCCCACTATTGTAGATAATTGCCTTACCCTTCTATTGTAAATAATTACCTTACCCCATTATTGTAATTAATTACTTTAACCCCCTATTGTAAATAATTACCTTACCCCACTATTGTAGATAATTGCCTTACCCTTCTATTGTAAATAATTACCTTACCCGTCTATTGTAAATAATTACCTTACCCCACTATTGTAGATAATTGCCTTAACATTGTATTGTAAATAATTACCTTACCCCACTATTGTAAATAATTACCTCACCCCACTATTGTAAATAATTACCTTACCCCACTTTTGTAGATAATTGCATTAAACTTCTATTGTAAATAATTGCTTTACCCCACTATTGTAAATAATAACTTCACCCAACTATTGTAAATAATTACTTTACTCAGCTATTGTAAATAATTACTGTACCCTTCTATTGTAAATAATTACCTTACCCCACTATTGTAAATAATTACCTCACCCCACTATTGTAAATAATTACTTTACCCCGCTATTGTAAATAATTACATCACCCCACTATTGTAGATAATTACCTCACTGCACTATTGTAAATAATTACCTCACCCCGATATTGTAAATAATTACCTTACCCCTTTATTGTACTTAATTACTTTACCCCACTATTGTAAATAATTACCTTACCCCACTATTGTAGTTAATTGCCTTACCCTTCTATTGTAAATAATTACCTCACCCCGCTATTGTAAATAATTACTTTACCCCACTATTATAAATAAATACCTTACACCGCTATTGTAAATAATTACCTCACTCCGCTATTGTAAATAATTAACTCACCCCGCTATTGTAAATAATTACCTTCCCACGCTATTGTAAATAATTACCTCACCCCGCTATTGTAAATAATTACTTTACCCCACTATTGTAAATAATTACCTTATCCCACTATTGTAGATAATTACCTCACTGCACTATTGTAAATAATTACCCACCCCGCTATTGTAAATAATTACCTTATCCCACTATTGTAGATAATTGCCTTACCCTTCTATTGTAAATAATTACCTTACCCCATTATTGTAATTAATTCCTTTACCCCACTATTATAAATAATTACCTCACCCCGCTATTGTAAATAATTACTTTACCCCACTATTGTAAATAATTACCTTATCCCACTATTGTAGATAATTACCTCACTGCACTATTGTAAATAATTACCCACCCCGCTATTGTAAATAATTACCTTACCCCTTTATTGTAATTAATAACTTTACCCCACTATTGTTATTAATTACCTTACCCCACTATTGTAGATAATTACCTTACCACGCTATTGTAAATAATTACCTCACCACGCTATTGTAAATAATTACTTTACCCCACTATTGTAAATAATTACCTTACCCCGCTTTTGTAAATAATTACCTTACCCCGCTATTGTAAATAATTACTTTACCGCGCTTTTGTAAATAATTACCTTACCCCACTATTGTAAATAAATACGTCACCCCGCTATTGTAAATAATTACTTTACCTCGCTATTGTAAATAATTACTTTACCCCGCTTTTTTATATAATTACCTTATCCTGCTATTGTAAATAATTACCATACCCCACTATTGTAAATAATTACCTTACCCCGCTTTTGTAAATAATTACCTTACCCCACTATTGTAAATAATTACCTTACCCCGCTGTTGTAAATAAATACCTCACCCCGCTATTGTAAATAATTACCTCACCCCGCTATTGTAAATAATTACTTTACCCCGCTTTTGTAAATAATTACCTTACTCCACTCTTGTAAATAATTACCTTACTACACAATTGTAAATAATTACCTTACCACACTATTGTAAGTAATTACCTTACCCCGCTATTGCAAATAATTACCTTACCCCGCTATTGTAAATAATTACTTTACCCCACTATTGTAAATAATTACCTTACCCCGCTATTGTAAATAATTGCCTTACCCCACTATTGTAAATAATTACCTTACCCCACTATTGTAAATAATTACCTTACCCCGCTATTGTAAATAATTACCTTACCCCGCTACAGTAAATAACTACCTTACCCCTCTATTGTAAATAATTACCTTATCCCGCTATTGTAAATAATTACCTTACCCCACTTTAGTAAATAATTACCTTACCCGTCTATTGTAAATAATTACCTTACCCCACTATTGTAGATACTTGCCTTAACATTGTATTGTAAATAATTACCTTACCCCACTATTGTAAATAATTACCTCACCCCACTATTGTAAATAATTACCTTACCCCACTTTTGTAGATAATTGCATTAAACTTCTATTGTAAATAATTGCTTTACCCCACTATTGTAAATAATAACTTCACCCAACTATTGTAAATAATTACTTTACTCAGCTATTGTAAATAATTACTTTACCCTTCTATTGTAAATAATGACCTTACCCCACTATTGTAAATAATTACTTTACCCCGCTATTGTAAATAATTACCTTACCCCTTTATTGTACTTAATTACTTTACCCCACTATTGTAAATAATTACCTTACCCCACTATTGTAGATAATTGCCTTACCCTTCTATTGTAAATAATTACCTTACCCCATTATTGTAATTAATTACTTTAACCCCCTATTGTAAATAATTACCTTACCCCACTATTGTAGATAATTGCCTTACCCTTCTATTGTAAATAATTACCTTACCCGTCTATTGTAAATAATTACCTTACCCCACTATTGTAGATAATTGCCTTAACATTGTATTGTAAATAATTACCTTACCCCACTATTGTAAATAATTACCTCACCCCACTATTGTAAATAATTACCTTACCCCACTTTTGTAGATAATTGCATTAAACTTCTATTGTAAATAATTGCTTTACCCCACTATTGTAAATAATAACTTCACCCAACTATTGTAAATAATTACTTTACTCAGCTATTGTAAATAATTACTGTACCCTTCTATTGTAAATAATTACCTTACCCCACTATTGTAAATAATTACCTCACCCCACTATTGTAAATAATTACTTTACCCCGCTATTGTAAATAATTACATCACCCCACTATTGTAGATAATTACCTCACTGCACTATTGTAAATAATTACCTCACCCCGATATTGTAAATAATTACCTTACCCCTTTATTGTACTTAATTACTTTACCCCACTATTGTAAATAATTACCTTACCCCACTATTGTAGTTAATTGCCTTACCCTTCTATTGTAAATAATTACCTCACCCCGCTATTGTAAATAATTACTTTACCCCACTATTATAAATAAATACCTTACACCGCTATTGTAAATAATTACCTCACTCCGCTATTGTAAATAATTAACTCACCCCGCTATTGTAAATAATTACCTTCCCACGCTATTGTAAATAATTACCTCACCCCGCTATTGTAAATAATTACTTTACCCCACTATTGTAAATAATTACCTTATCCCACTATTGTAGATAATTACCTCACTGCACTATTGTAAATAATTACCCACCCCGCTATTGTAAATAATTACCTTATCCCACTATTGTAGATAATTGCCTTACCCTTCTATTGTAAATAATTACCTTACCCCATTATTGTAATTAATTCCTTTACCCCACTATTATAAATAATTACCTCACCCCGCTATTGTAAATAATTACTTTACCCCACTATTGTAAATAATTACCTTATCCCACTATTGTAGATAATTACCTCACTGCACTATTGTAAATAATTACCCACCCCGCTATTGTAAATAATTACCTTACCCCTTTATTGTAATTAATAACTTTACCCCACTATTGTTATTAATTACCTTACCCCACTATTGTAGATAATTGCCTTACCCTTCTATTGTAAATAATTACCTTACCCCATTATTGTAATTAATTACTTTACCCCACTATTGTAAATAATTACCTTACCCCACTATTGTAGATAATTGCCTTACCCTTCTATTGTAAATAATTACCTTACCCCATTATTGTAATTAATTCCTTTACCCCACTATTATAAATAATTACCTCACCCCGCTATTGTAAATAATTTCCTCACCCCGCTATTGTAAATAATTACCTTACCCCATTATTGTAATTAATTACTTTACCCCACTATTGTAAATAATTACCTTACCCCACTATTGTAGATAATTGCCTTACCCTTCTATTGTAAATAATTACCTTACCCCATTATTGTAATTAATTCCTTTACCCCACTATTATAAATAATTACCTCACCCCGCTATTGTAAATAATTACTTCACCCCGCTATTGTAAATAATTACCTTACCACGCTATTGTAAATAATTACCTCACCCCGCTATTGTAAATAATTACTTTACCCCACTATTGTAAATAATTACCTTATCCCACTATTGTAGATAATTGTCTTACCCTTCTATTGTAAATAATTACCTTACCACGCTATTGTAAATAATTACCTTATCCCACTATTGTAGATAATTGCCTTACTAGGGCTGTCGCGACTATCATTTTTTTGTAATCGACTAATCATGACCAGTAATCGACGGTTAGTCGATTAATAGTCGCTTCCCATGATTTTTTAGCAAATCATTCTTCTGTTCGTAAAACTCTGAAAATGACAATGACACCAGTGTGTTCAGACGAAGTGGGGTTGTGGGAACAACAAATCGGTCCACACTGAAGCTACATGTAGTCCAATCTTGGACCCACAGTCCGTAATATAATTTTTGGGGTTGGTACGTCCTGTAGGACGTACCAACCCCAAAAATAATATTACTGACTGCGGGTCCAAGTTTGAACTAGATTGAAGCCGATGAATTAAAATGAATTTACCAAAGAACGTTCCTGCATATGTTTCCTTTCTGCAATAAGTTTCTCGAAATTTTGAACAGTGAGATCTATGCATTCCCTCGTCAGTTGTTAAAATTGGATCTTAGTCTGAAGTTCCGAACTTTGTGAAGTGATCTGACGTTCTGACTTTCGTCATAATTTTGTCACTTCCGCGCTTTGGGTTTTCCAATGGGTGCATTCGTGTGTACAGGACTGGATAAATTCAGAAGAATCTATTCTTCTCGAGTTACTGTGAGTGTTCTTTCTTACACAGTCAGTGACAGTCGTACAGTCTTCCGGATATGAATGTTAACTATGGTTAGATATTTAAAGTTATTCACCTTCATTGATCATTCACCTCACAAAACAATGCAATTTAGCCCCGACGTGTAGTAGATGTGTACCACCTTGAAAATGAACGACAATCGACTAAAAATAAAAAACGTCGACTACTTCAATAGTCGATGGTTAGTCGACTAACCGAATAATCGCGACAGCCCTATGCCTTATCCTTTTATTGAAAATAATTACCTTACCCCGTTATTGTAATTAATTACTTTACCCCACTATTGTAAATAATTACCTTACCCCACTATTGTAGATAATTGCCTTACGCTTCTATTGTAAGTAATTACCTTACCCCATTATTGTAATTAATTACTTTACCCCACTATTATAAATAATTACCTCACCCCGCTATTGTAAATAATTACCTCACCCCGCTATTGTAAATAATTACCTTACCACATTATTGTAATTAATTACTTTACCCACTATTGTAAATAATTACCTTACCCCACTATTGTAGATAATTGCCTTACCCTTCTATTGGAAATAATTACCTTACCCCATTATTGTAATTAATTACTTTACCCCACTATTATAAATAAATACCTTACCCCGCTATTGTAAATAATTACCTCACCCCGCTATTGTAAATAATTAACTCACCCTGCTATTGTAAATAATTACCTTACCCCGCTATTGTAAATAATTACCTCACCCCGCTATTGTAAATAATTACCTCACCCCGCTATTGTAAATAATTACCTTACCACGCTATTATAAATAATTACCTCACCCCATTATTGTAAATAATTACCTTACCCCACTATTGTAGATAATTGCCTTACCCTTCTATTGTAAATAATTACCTTACCCCATTATTGTAATTAATTACTTTACCCCACTATTATAAATAATTACCTCACCCTGCTATTGTAAATAATTACCTCACCCCGCTATTGTAAATAATTACCTTACCCCATTATTGTAATTAATTACTTTACCCCACTATTATAAATAATTACCTCACCCTGCTATTGTAAATAATTACCTCACCCCGCTATTGTAAATAATTACCTCACCCCGCTATTGTAAATAATTACCTTACCCCATTATTGTAATTAATTACTTTACCCCACTATTATAAATAATTACCTCACCCCGCTATTGTAAATAATTACCTTACCACGCTATTGTAAATAATTACCTCACCACGCTATTGTAAATAATTACTTTACCCCACTATTGTAAATAATTACCTTACCCCGCTTTTGTAAATAATTACCTTACCCCGCTATTGTAAATAATTACTTTACCGCGCTTTTGTAAATAATTACCTTACCCCACTATTGTAAATAAATACGTCACCCCGCTATTGTAAATAATTACTTTACCTCGCTATTGTAAATAATTACTTTACCCCGCTTTTTTATATAATTACCTTATCCTGCTATTGTAAATAATTACCATACCCCACTATTGTAAATAATTACCTTACCCCGCTTTTGTAAATAATTACCTTACCCCACTATTGTAAATAATTACCTTACCCCGCTGTTGTAAATAAATACCTCACCCCGCTATTGTAAATAATTACCTCACCCCGCTATTGTAAATAATTACTTTACCCCGCTTTTGTAAATAATTACCTTACTCCACTCTTGTAAATAATTACCTTACTACACAATTGTAAATAATTACCTTACCACACTATTGTAAGTAATTACCTTACCCCGCTATTGCAAATAATTACCTTACCCCGCTATTGTAAATAATTACTTTACCCCACTATTGTAAATAATTACCTTACCCCGCTATTGTAAATAATTGCCTTACCCCACTATTGTAAATAATTACCTTACCCCACTATTGTAAATAATTACCTTACCCCGCTATTGTAAATAATTACCTTACCCCGCTACAGTAAATAACTACCTTACCCCTCTATTGTAAATAATTACCTTATCCCGCTATTGTAAATAATTACCTTACCCCACTTTAGTAAATAATTACCTTACCCGTCTATTGTAAATAATTACCTTACCCCACTATTGTAGATACTTGCCTTAACATTGTATTGTAAATAATTACCTTACCCCACTATTGTAAATAATTACCTCACCCCACTATTGTAAATAATTACCTTACCCCACTTTTGTAGATAATTGCATTAAACTTCTATTGTAAATAATTGCTTTACCCCACTATTGTAAATAATAACTTCACCCAACTATTGTAAATAATTACTTTACTCAGCTATTGTAAATAATTACTTTACCCTTCTATTGTAAATAATGACCTTACCCCACTATTGTAAATAATTACTTTACCCCGCTATTGTAAATAATTACATCACCCCACTGTTGTAGATAATTACCTCACTGCACTATTGTAAATAATTACCTCACCCCGATATTGTAAATAATTACCTTACCCCTTTATTGTACTTAATTACTTTACCCCACTATTGTAAATAATTACCTTACCCCACTATTGTAGATAATTGCCTTACCCTTCTATTGTAAATAATTACCTTACCCCATTATTGTAATTAATTACTTTAACCCCCTATTGTAAATAATTACCTTACCCCACTATTGTAGATAATTGCCTTACCCTTCTATTGTAAATAATTACCTTACCCGTCTATTGTAAATAATTACCTTACCCCACTATTGTAGATAATTGCCTTAACATTGTATTGTAAATAATTACCTTACCCCACTATTGTAAATAATTACCTCACCCCACTATTGTAAATAATTACCTTACCCCACTTTTGTAGATAATTGCATTAAACTTCTATTGTAAATAATTGCTTTACCCCACTATTGTAAATAATAACTTCACCCAACTATTGTAAATAATTACTTTACTCAGCTATTGTAAATAATTACTGTACCCTTCTATTGTAAATAATTACCTTACCCCACTATTGTAAATAATTACCTCACCCCACTATTGTAAATAATTACTTTACCCCGCTATTGTAAATAATTACATCACCCCACTATTGTAGATAATTACCTCACTGCACTATTGTAAATAATTACCTCACCCCGATATTGTAAATAATTACCTTACCCCTTTATTGTACTTAATTACTTTACCCCACTATTGTAAATAATTACCTTACCCCACTATTGTAGTTAATTGCCTTACCCTTCTATTGTAAATAATTACCTCACCCCGCTATTGTAAATAATTACTTTACCCCACTATTATAAATAAATACCTTACACCGCTATTGTAAATAATTACCTCACTCCGCTATTGTAAATAATTAACTCACCCCGCTATTGTAAATAATTACCTTCCCACGCTATTGTAAATAATTACCTCACCCCGCTATTGTAAATAATTACTTTACCCCACTATTGTAAATAATTACCTTATCCCACTATTGTAGATAATTACCTCACTGCACTATTGTAAATAATTACCCACCCCGCTATTGTAAATAATTACCTTACCCCTTTATTGTAATTAATAACTTTACCCCACTATTGTAAATAATTACCTTACCCCACTATTGTAGATAATTGCCTTACCCTTCTATTGTAAATAATTACCTTACCCCATTATTGTAATTAATTCCTTTACCCCACTATTATAAATAATTACCTCACCCCGCTATTGTAAATAATTACTTTACCCCACTATTGTAAATAATTACCTTATCCCACTATTGTAGATAATTACCTCACTGCACTATTGTAAATAATTACCCACCCCGCTATTGTAAATAATTACCTTACCCCTTTATTGTAATTAATAACTTTACCCCACTATTGTTATTAATTACCTTACCCCACTATTGTAGATAATTGCCTTACCCTTCTATTGTAAATAATTACCTTACCCCATTATTGTAATTAATTACTTTACCCCACTATTGTAAATAATTACCTTACCCCACTATTGTAGATAATTGCCTTACCCTTCTATTGTAAATAATTACCTTACCCCATTATTGTAATTAATTCCTTTACCCCACTATTATAAATAATTACCTCACCCCGCTATTGTAAATAATTTCCTCACCCCGCTATTGTAAATAATTACCTTACCCCATTATTGTAATTAATTACTTTACCCCACTATTGTAAATAATTACCTTACCCCACTATTGTAGATAATTGCCTTACCCTTCTATTGTAAATAATTACCTTACCCCATTATTGTAATTAATTCCTTTACCCCACTATTATAAATAATTACCTCACCCCGCTATTGTAAATAATTACTTCACCCCGCTATTGTAAATAATTACCTTACCACGCTATTGTAAATAATTACCTCACCCCGCTATTGTAAATAATTACTTTACCCCACTATTGTAAATAATTACCTTATCCCACTATTGTAGATAATTGTCTTACCCTTCTATTGTAAATAATTACCTTACCACGCTATTGTAAATAATTACCTTATCCCACTATTGTAGATAATTGCCTTACTAGGGCTGTCGCGACTATCATTTTTTTGTAATCGACTAATCATGACCAGTAATCGACGGTTAGTCGATTAATAGTCGCTTCCCATGATTTTTTAGCAAATCATTCTTCTGTTCGTAAAACTCTGAAAATGACAATGACACCAGTGTGTTCAGACGAAGTGGGGTTGTGGGAACAACAAATCGGTCCACACTGAAGCTACATGTAGTCCAATCTTGGACCCACAGTCCGTAATATAATTTTTGGGGTTGGTACGTCCTGTAGGACGTACCAACCCCAAAAATAATATTACTGACTGCGGGTCCAAGTTTGAACTAGATTGAAGCCGATGAATTAAAATGAATTTACCAAAGAACGTTCCTGCATATGTTTCCTTTCTGCAATAAGTTTCTCGAAATTTTGAACAGTGAGATCTATGCATTCCCTCGTCAGTTGTTAAAATTGGATCTTAGTCTGAAGTTCCGAACTTTGTGAAGTGATCTGACGTTCTGACTTTCGTCATAATTTTGTCACTTCCGCGCTTTGGGTTTTCCAATGGGTGCATTCGTGTGTACAGGACTGGATAAATTCAGAAGAATCTATTCTTCTCGAGTTACTGTGAGTGTTCTTTCTTACACAGTCAGTGACAGTCGTACAGTCTTCCGGATATGAATGTTAACTATGGTTAGATATTTAAAGTTATTCACCTTCATTGATCATTCACCTCACAAAACAATGCAATTTAGCCCCGATGTGTAGTAGATGTGTACCACCTTGAAAATGAACGACAATCGACTAAAAATAAAAAACGTCGACTACTTCAATAGTCGATGGTTAGTCGACTAACCGAATAATCGCGACAGCCCTATGCCTTATCCTTTTATTGAAAATAATTACCTTACCCCGTTGTTGTAATTAATTACTTTACCCCACTATTGTAAATAATTACCTTACCCCACTATTGTAGATAATTGCCTTACGCTTCTATTGTAAGTAATTACCTTACCCCATTATTGTAATTAATTACTTTACCCCACTATTATAAATAATTACTTCACCCCGCTATTGTAAATAATTACCTCACCCCGCTATTGTAAATAATTACCTTACCACATTATTGTAATTAATTACTTTACCCACTATTGTAAATAATTACCTTACCCCACTATTGTAGATAATTGCCTTACCCTTCTATTGGAAATAATTACCTTACCCCATTATTGTAATTAATTACTTTACCCCACTATTATAAATAAATACCTTACCCCGCTATTGTAAATAATTACCTCATCCCGCTATTGTAAATAATTAACTCACCCTGCTATTGTAAATAATTACCTTACCACGCTATTGTAAATAATTACCTCACCCCGCTATTGTAAATAATTACCTCACCCCGCTATTGTAAATAATTACCTTACCACGCTATTATAAATAATTACCTCACCCCATTATTGTAAATAATTACCTTACCCCACTATTGTAGATAATTGCCTTACCCTTCTATTGTAAATAATTACCTTACCCCATTATTGTAATTAATTACTTTACCCCACTATTATAAATAATTACCTCACCCTGCTATTGTAAATAATTACCTCACCCCGCTATTGTAAATAATTACTTTACCCCACTATTATAAATAAATACCTTACACCGCTATTGTAAATAATTACCTCACCCCGCTATTGTAAATAATTAACTCACCCCGCTATTGTAAATAATTACCTTACCACGCTATTGTAAATAATTACCTCACCACGCTATTGTAAATAATTACTTTACCCCACTATTGTAAATAATTACCTTATCCCACTATTGTAGATAATTGCCTTACCCTTCTATTGTAAATAATTATCTTACTCCGCTATTGAAGATAATTGCCTTAACCTTCAATTGTAAATAATTACCTTACCCCATTATTGTAATTAATTACTTTACCCCACTATTATAAATAATTACCTCACCCTGCTATTGTAAATAATTACCTCACCCCGCTATTGTAAATAATTACTTTACCCCACTATTATAAATAAATACCTTACACTGCTATTGTAAATAATTACCTCACCCCGCTATTGTAAATAATTAACTCACCCCGCTATTGTAAATAATTACCTTACCACGCTATTGTAAATAATTACCTCACCATGCTATTGTAAATAATTACTTTACCCCACTATTGTAAATAATTACCTTATCCCACTATTGTAGATAATTGCCTTACCCTTCTATTGTAAATAATTATCTTACTCCGCTATTGAAGATAATTGCCTTAACCTTCAATTGTAAATAATTACCTTACCCCATTATTGTAATTAATTACTTTACCCCACTATTATAAATAATTACCTCACCCTGCTATTGTAAATAATTACCTCACCCCGCTATTGTAAATAATTACTTTACCCCACTATTATAAATAAATACCTTACACTGCTATTGTAAATAATTACCTCACTCCGCTATTGTAAATAATTAACTCACCCCGCTATTGTAAATAATTACCTTACCACGCTATTGTAAATAATTACCTCACCACGCTATTGTAAATAATTACCTCACCCCACTATTGTAAATAAATACGTCACCCCGCTATTGTAAATAATTACTTTACCTCGCTTTTGTAAATAATTACTTTACCCCGCTTTTTTATATAATTACCTTATCCTGCTATTGTAAATAATTACCATACCCCACTATTGTAAATAATTGCCTTACCCCGCTATTGTAAATAATTACCTCACCCCGCTATTGTAAATAATTACTTTACCCCACTATTGTAAATAATTACCTTACCCCGCTATTGTAAATAATTACCTCACCCCGCTATTGTAAATAATTACTTTACCCCGCTTTTGGAAATAATTACCTTACTCCACTCTTGTAAATAATTACCTTACTACACAATTGTAAATAATTACCTTACCACACTATTGTAAATAATTACCTTACCCCGCTATTGCAAATAATTACCTTACCCCGCTATTGTAAATAATTACTTTACCCCACTATTGTAAATAATTACCTTACCCCGCTATTGTAAATAATTGCCTTACCCCACTATTGTAAATAATTACCTTACCCCGCTATTGTAAATAATTACCTTACCCCGCTACAGTAAATAACTACCTTACCCCTCTATTGTAAATAATTACCTCACCCCGCTATTGTAAATAATTACTTCACCCCGCTATTGTAAATAATTACCTTACCACGCTATTGTAAATAATTACCTCACCCCGCTATTGTAAATAATTACTTTACCCCACTATTGTAAATAATTACCTTATCCCACTATTGTAGATAATTGTCTTACCCTTCTATTGTAAATAATTACCTTACCACGCTATTGTAAATAATTACCTTATCCCACTATTGTAGATAATTGCCTTACTAGGGCTGTCGCGACTATCATTTTTTTGTAATCGACTAATCATGACCAGTAATCGACGGTTAGTTGATTAATAGTCGCTTCCCATGATTTTTTAGCAAATCATTCTTCTGTTCGTAAAACTCTGAAAATGACAATGACACCAGTGTGTTCAGACGAAGTGGGGTTGTGGGAACAACAAATCGGTCCACACTGAAGCTACATGTAGTCCAATCTTGGACCCACAGTCCGTAATATAATTTTTGGGGTTGGTACGTCCTGTAGGACGTACCAACCCCAAAAATAATATTACTGACTGCGGGTCCAAGTTTGAACTAGATTGAAGCCGATGAATTAAAATGAATTTACCAAAGAACGTTCCTGCATATGTTTCCTTTCTGCAATAAGTTTCTCGAAATTTTGAACAGTGAGATCTATGCATTCCCTCGTCAGTTGTTAAAATTGGATCTTAGTCTGAAGTTCCGAACTTTGTGAAGTGATCTGACGTTCTGACTTTCGTCATAATTTTGTCACTTCCGCGCTTTGGGTTTTCCAATGGGTGCATTCGTGTGTACAGGACTGGATAAATTCAGAAGAATCTATTCTTCTCGAGTTACTGTGAGTGTTCTTTCTTACACAGTCAGTGACAGTCGTACAGTCTTCCGGATATGAATGTTAACTATGGTTAGATATTTAAAGTTATTCACCTTCATTGATCATTCACCTCACAAAACAATGCAATTTAGCCCCGACGTGTAGTAGATGTGTACCACCTTGAAAATGAACGACAATCGACTAAAAATAAAAAACGTCGACTACTTCAATAGTCGATAGTTAGTCGACTAACCGAATAATCGCGACAGCCCTATGCCTTATCCTTTTATTGAAAATAATTACCTTACCCCGTTATTGTAATTAATTACTTTACCCCACTATTGTAAATAATTACCTTACCCCACTATTGTAGATAATTGCCTTACGCTTCTATTGTAAGTAATTACCTTACCCCATTATTGTAATTAATTACTTTACCCCACTATTATAAATAATTACTTCACCCCGCTATTGTAAATAATTACCTCACCCCGCTATTGTAAATAATTACCTTACCACATTATTGTAATTAATTACTTTACCCACTATTGTAAATAATTACCTTACCCCACTATTGTAGATAATTGCCTTACCCTTCTATTGGAAATAATTACCTTACCCCATTATTGTAATTAATTACTTTACCCCACTATTATAAATAAATACCTTACCCCGCTATTGTAAATAATTACCTCACCCCGCTATTGTAAATAATTAACTCACCCTGCTATTGTAAATAATTACCTTACCACGCTATTGTAAATAATTACCTCACCCCGCTATTGTAAATAATTACCTCACCCCGCTATTGTAAATAATTACCTTACCACGCTATTATAAATAATTACCTCACCCCATTATTGTAAATAATTACCTTACCCCACTATTGTAGATAATTGCCTTACCCTTCTATTGTAAATAATTACCTTACCCCATTATTGTAATTAATTACTTTACCCCACTATTATAAATAATTACCTCACCCTGCTATTGTAAATAATTACCTCACCCCGCTATTGTAAATAATTACTTTACCCCACTATTATAAATAAATACCTTACACCGCTATTGTAAATAATTACCTCACCCCGCTATTGTAAATAATTAACTCACCCCGCTATTGTAAATAATTACCTTACCACGCTATTGTAAATAATTACCTCACCACGCTATTGTAAATAATTACTTTACCCCACTATTGTAAATAATTACCTTATCCCACTATTGTAGATAATTGCCTTACCCTTCTATTGTAAATAATTATCTTACTCCGCTATTGAAGATAATTGCCTTAACCTTCAATTGTAAATAATTACCTTACCCCATTATTGTAATTAATTACTTTACCCCACTATTATAAATAATTACCTCACCCTGCTATTGTAAATAATTACCTCACCCCGCTATTGTAAATAATTACTTTACCCCACTATTATAAATAAATACCTTACACTGCTATTGTAAATAATTACCTCACTCCGCTATTGTAAATAATTAACTCACCCCGCTATTGTAAATAATTACCTTACCACGCTATTGTAAATAATTACCTTACCACGCTATTGTAAATAATTACCTCACCACGCTATTGTAAATAATTACCTCACCCCACTATTGTAAATAAATACGTCACCCCGCTATTGTAAATAATTACTTTACCTCGCTTTTGTAAATAATTACTTTACCCCGCTTTTTTATATAATTACCTTATCCTGCTATTGTAAATAATTACCATACCCCACTATTGTAAATAATTGCCTTACCCCGCTATTGTAAATAATTACCTCACCCCGCTATTGTAAATAATTACTTTACCCCACTATTGTAAATAATTACCTTACCCCGCTATTGTAAATAATTACCTCACCCCGCTATTGTAAATAATTACTTTACCCCGCTTTTGTAAATAATTACCTTACTCCACTCTTGTAAATAATTACCTTACTACACAATTGTAAATAATTACCTTACCACACCATTGTAAATAATTACATTACCCCGCTATTGCAAATAATTACCTTACCCCGCTATTGTAAATAATTACTTTACCCCACTATTGTAAATAATTACCTTACCCCGCTATTGTAAATAATTGCCTTACCCCACTATTGTAAATAATTACCTTACCCCGCTATTGTAAATAATTACCTTACCCCGCTACAGTAAATAACTACCTTACCCCTCTATTGTAAATAATTACCTTATCCCGCTATTGTAAATAATTACCTTACCCCACTTTAGTAAATAATTACCTTACCCGTCTATTGTAAATAATTACCTTACCCCACTATTGTAGATAATTGCCTTAACATTGTATTGTAAATAATTACCTTACCCCACTATTGTAAATAATTACCTCACCCCACTATTGTAAATAATTACCTTACCCCACTTTTGTAGATAATTGCATTAAACTTCTATTGTAAATAATTGCTTTACCCCACTATTGTAAATAATAACTTCACCCAACTATTGTAAATAATTACTTTACTCAGCTATTGTAAATAATTACTTTACCCTTCTATTGTAAATAATTACCTTACCCCACTATTGTAAATAATTACTTTACCCCGCTATTGTAAATAATTACATAACCCCACTATTGTAGATAATTACCTCACTGCACTATTGTAAATAATTACCTCACCCCGATATTGTAAATAATTACCTTACCCCTTTATTGTACTTAATTACTTTACCCCACTATTGTAAATAATTACCTTACCCCACTATTGTAGATAATTGCCTTACCCTTCTATTGTAAATAATTACCTTACCCCATTATTGTAATTAATTACTTTACCCACTATTGTAAATAATTACCTTACCCACTATTGTAGATAATTGCCTTACCCTTCTATTGTAAATAATTACCTTACCCGTCTATTGTAAATAATTACCTTACCCCACTATTGTAGATAATTGCCTTAACATTGTATTGTAAATAATTACCTTACCCCACTATTGTAAATAATTACCTCACCCCACTATTGTAAATAATTACCTTACCCCACTTTTGTAGATAATTGCATTAAACTTCTATTGTAAATAATTGCTTTACCCCAATATTGTAAATAATAACTTCACCCAACTATTGTAAATAATTACTTTACTCAGCTATTGTAAATAATTACTTTACCCTTCTATTGTAAATAATTACCTTACCCCACTATTGTAAATAATTACCTCACCCCACTATTGTAAATAATTACTTTACCCCGCTATTGTAAATAATTACATCACCCCACTATTGTAGATAATTACCTCACTGCACTATTGTAAATAATTACCTCACCCCGATATTGTAAATAATTACCTTACGCCTTTATTGTACTTAATTACTTTACCCCACTATTGTAAATAATTACCTTACCCCACTATTGTAGATAATTGCCTTACCCTTCTATTGTAAATAATTACCTTACCCCATTATTGTAATTAATTACTTTACCCCACTATTGTAAATAATTTCCTTACCCCACTATTGTAGATAATTGCCTTACCCTTCTATTGTAAATAATTACCTTACCCCATTATTGTAATTAATTACTTTACCCCACTATTGTAAATAATTACTTTACCCCACTATTGTAAATAATTACCTCACCCCACTATTGTAAATAATTACCTCACCCCACTATTGTAGATAATTGCCTTACCCTTCTATTGTAAATAATTACTTTACCCCACTATTGTAAATAATTACCTTACCCCACTATTGTAGATAATTGCCTTAACATTGTATTGTAAATAATTACCTTACCCCACTTTTGTAAATAATTACCTCACCCCACTATTGTAAATAATTACCTTTCCCCACTTTTGTAGATAATTGTATTAAATTTCTATTGTAAATAATTACTTTACCCCACTATTGTAAATAATAACCTCACCCAACTATTGTAAATAATTACTTTACTCCGCTATTGTAAATAATTACTTTACCCTTCTATTGTAAATAATAACCTCACCCCACTATTGTAAATAATTACTTTACCCCGCTATTGTAAATAATTACATCACCCCGCTATTGTAAATAATTACCTTACCCCTTTATTGTAATTAATAACTTTACCCCACTATTGTAAATAATTACCTTACCCCACTATTGTAGATAATTGCCTTACCCTTCTATTGTAAATAATTACCTTACCCCATTATTGTAATTAATTACTTTACCCCACTATTGTAAATAATTACCTTACCCCACTATTGTAGATAATTGCCTTACCCTTCTATTGTAAATAATTACCTTACCCCATTATTGTAATTAATTCCTTTACCCCACTATTATAAATAATTACCTCACCCCGCTATTGTAAATAATTTCCTCACCCCGCTATTGTAAATAATTACCTTACCCCATTATTGTAATTAATTACTTTACCCCACTATTGTAAATAATTACCTTACCCCACTATTGTAGATAATTGCCTTACCCTTCTATTGTAAATAATTACCTTACCCCATTATTGTAATTAATTACTTTACCCCACTATTATAAATAAATACCTTACCCCGCTATTGTAAATAATTACCTCACCCCGCTATTGTAAATAATTACTTCACCCCGCTATTGTAAATAATTACCTTACCACGCTATTGTAAATAATTACCTCACCCCGCTATTGTAAATAATTACTTTACCCCACTATTGTAAATAATTACCTTATCCCACTATTGTAGATAATTGTCTTACCCTTCTATTGTAAATAATTACCTTACCACGCTATTGTAAATAATTACCTTATCCCACTATTGTAGATAATTGCCTTACTAGGGCTGTCGCGACTATCATTTTTTTGTAATCGACTAATCGTGACCAGTAATCGACGGTTAGTCGATTAATAGTCGCTTCCCATGATTTTTTAGCAAATCATTCTTCTGTTCTTAAAACTCTGAAAATGACAATGACACCAGTGTGTTCAGACGAAGTGGGGTTGTGGGAACAACAAATCGGTCCACACTGAAGCTACATGTAGTCCAATCTTGGACCCACAGTCCGTAATATAATTTTTGGGGTTGGTACGTCCTGTAGGACGTACCAACCCCAAAAATAATATTACTGACTGCGGGTCCAAGTTTGAACTAGATTGAAGCCGATGAATTAAAATGAATTTACCAAAGAACGTTCCTGCATATGTTTCCTTTCTGCAATAAGTTTCTCGAAATTTTTAACATTGAGATCTATGCATTCCCTCGTCAGTTGTTAAAATTGGATCTTAGTCTGAAGTTCCGAACTTTGTGAAGTGATCTGACGTTCTGACTTTCGTCATAATTTTGTCACTTCCGCACTTTGGAATTTCCAATGGGTGCATTCGTGTGTACAGGACTGGATAAATTCAGAAGAATCTATTCTTCTCGAGTTACTGTGAGTGTTCTTTCTTACACAGTCAGTGACAGTCGTACAGTCTTCCGGATATGAATGTTAACTATGGTTAGATATTTAAAGTTATTCACCTTCATTGATCATTCACCTCACAAAACAATGCAATTTAGCCCCGACGTGTAGTAGATGTGTACCACCTTGAAAATGAACGACAATCGACTAAAAATAAAAAACGTCGACTACTTCAATAGTCGATGGTTAGTCGACTAACCGAATAATCGCGACAGCCCTATGCCTTATCCTTCTATTGAAAATAATTACCTTACCCCATTATTGTAATTAATTACTTTACCCCACTATTGTAAATAATTACCTTACCCCACTATTGTAGATAATTGCCTTACGCTTCTATTGTAAGTAATTACCTTACCCCATTATTGTTATTAATTACTTTACCCCACTATTATAAATAATTACCTCACCCCGCTATTGTAAATAATTACCTCACCCCGCTATTGTAAATAATTACCTTACCACATTATTGTAATTAATTACTTTACCCACTATTGTAAATAATTACCTTACCCCACTATTGTAGATAATTGCCTTACCCTTCTATTGGAAATAATTACCTTACCCCATTATTGTAATTAATTACTTTACCCCACTATTATAAATAAATACCTTACCCCGCTATTGTAAATAATTACCTCACCCCGCTATTGTAAATAATTAACTCACCCTGCTATTGTAAATAATAACCTTACCACGCTATTGTAAATAATTACCTCACCCCGCTATTGTAAATAATTACCTCACCCCGCTATTGTAAATAATTACCTTACCACGCTATTATAAATAATTACCTCACCCCATTATTGTAAATAATTACCTTACCCCACTATTGTAGATAATTGCCTTACCCTTCTATTGTAAATAATTACCTTACCCCATTATTGTAATTAATTACTTTACCCCACTATTATAAATAATTACCTCACCCTGCTATTGTAAATAATTACCTCACCCCGCTATTGTAAATAATTACTTTACCCCACTATTATAAATAAATACCTTACACCGCTATTGTAAATAATTACCTCATCCCGCTATTGTAAATAATTAACTCATCCCGCTATTGTAAATAATTACCTCACCCCGCTATTGTAAATAATTACTTCACCCCGCTATTGTAAATAATTACCTTACCACGCTATTGTAAATAATTACCTTACCCCTTTATTGTACTTAATTACTTTACCCCACTATTGTAAATAATTACCTTACCCCACTATTGTAGATAATTGCCTTACCCTTCTATTGTAAATAATTACCTTACCCCATTATTGTAATTAATTACTTTACCCCACTATTGTAAATAATTACCTTATCCCACTATTGTAGATAATTGCCTTACCCTTCTATTGTAAATAATTACCTTACCCCATTATTGTAATTAATTACTTTACCCCACTATTATAAATAAATACCTTACCCCGCTATTGTAAATAATTACCTCACCCCGCTATTGTAAATAATTACTTCACCCCGCTATTGTAAATAATTACCTTACCACGCTATTGTAAATAATTACCTCACCACGCTATTGTAAATAATTACTTTACCCCACTATTGTAAATAATTACCTTATCCCACTATTGTAGATAATTGTCTTACCCTTCTATTGTAAATAATTACCTTACCACGCTATTGTAAATAATTACCTCACCACGCTATTGTAAATAATTACTTTACCCCACTATTGTAAATAATTACCTTATCCCACTATTGTAGATAATTGCCTTACCCTTCTATTGTAAATAATTATCTTACTCCGCTATTGAAGATAATTGCCTTAACCTTCAATTGTAAATAATTACCTTACCCCATTATTGTAATTAATTACTTTACCCCACTATTATAAATAATTACCTCACCCTGCTATTGTAAATAACTACCTCACCCCGCTATTGTAAATAATTACTTTACCCCACTATTATAAATAAATACCTTACACCGCTATTGTAAATAATTACCTCACTCCGCTATTGTAAATAATTAACTCACCCCGCTATTGTAAATAATTACCTTACCACGCTATTGTAAATAATTACCTCACTTCGCTATTGTAAATAATTAACTCACCCCGCTATTGTAAATAATTACCTCACCCCACTATTGTAAATAAATACGTCACCCCGCTATTGTAAATAATTACTTTACCTCGCTTTTGTAAATAATTACTTTACCCCGCTTTTTTATATAATTACCTTATCCTGCTATTGTAAATAATTACCTCACCCCGCTATTGTAAATAATTACTTTACCCCGCTTTTGTAAATAATTACCTTACTCCACTCTTGTAAATAATTACCTTACTACACAATTGTAAATAATTACCTTACCACACTATTGTAAATAATTACCTTACCCCGCTATTGCAAATAATTACCTTACCCCGCTATTGTAAATAATTACTTTACCCCACTATTGTAAATAATTACCTTACCCCGCTTTTGTAAATAATTACCTCACCCCGCTATTGTAAATAATTACTTTACCCCGCTTTTGTAAATAATTACCTTACTCCACTCTTGTAAATAATTACCTTACTACACAATTGTAAATAATTACCTTACCACACTATTGTAAATAATTACCTTACCCCGCTATTGTAAATAATTACCTTACCCCGCTACAGTAAATAACTACCTTACCCCTCTATTGTAAATAACTACCTTATCCCGCTATTGTAAATAATTACCTTACCCCACTTTAGTAAATAATTACCTTACCCGTCTATTGTAAATAATTACCTTACCCCACTATTGTAGATAATTGCCTTAACATTGTATTGTAAATAATTACCTTACCCCACTATTGTAAATAATTACCTCACCCCACTATTGTAAATAATTACCTTACCCCACTTTTGTAGATAATTGCATTAAACTTCTATTGTAAATAATTGCTTTACCCCACTATTGTAAATAATAACTTCACCCAACTATTGTAAATAATTACTTTACTCAGCTATTGTAAATAATTACTTTACCCTTCTATTGTAAATAATTACCTTACCCCACTATTGTAAATAATTACTTTACCCCGCTATTGTAAATAATTACATCACCCCACTATTGTAGATAATTACCTCACTGCACTATTGTAAATAATTACCTCACCCCGATATTGTAAATAATTACCTTACCCCTTTATTGTACTTAATTACTTTACCCCACTATTGTAAATAATTACCTTACCCGACTATTGTAGATAATTGCCTTACCCTTCTATTGTAAATAATTACCTTACCCCATTATTGTAATTAATTACTTTACCCCACTATTGTAAATAATTACCTTACCCCACTATTGTAGATAATTGCCTTACCCTTCTATTGTAAATAATTACCTTACCGTCTATTGTAAATAATTACCTTACCCAACTATTGTAGATAATTGCCTTAACATTGTATTGTAAATAATTACCTTACCCCACTATTGTAAATAATTACCTCACCCCACTATTGTAAATAATTACATTACCCCTTTATTGTACTTAATTACTTTACCCCACTATTGTAAATAATAACCTTACCCCACTATTGTAGATAATTGCCTTAACCTTCTATTGTAAATAATTACCTTACCCCTTTATTGTAATTAATTATTTTACCCCACTATTGTAAATAATTCCCTTACCCCACTATTGTAGATAATTGCCTTACCCTTCTATTGTAAATAATTACCTTACCGTCTATTGTAAATAATTACCTTACCCCACTATTGTAGATAATTGCCTTAACATTGTATTGTAGATAATTACCTCACTGCACTATTGTAAATAATTACCTCACACCGATATTGTAAATAACTACCTTACCCCTTTATTGTACTTAATTACTTTACCCCACTATTGTAAATAATTACCTTACCCCACTATTGTAGATAATTGCCTTACCCTTCTATTGTAAATAATTACCTTACCCCATTATTGTAATTAATTATTTTACCCCACTATTGTAAATAATTTCCTTACCCCACTATTGTAGATAATTGCCTTCCCCTTCTATTGTAAATTATTACCTTACCCCATTATTGTAATTAATTACTTTACCCCACTATTGTAAATAATTACTTTACCCCACTATTGTAAATAATTACCTCACCCCACTATTGTAAATAATTACCTCTCCCCACTATTGTAGATAATTGCCTTGCCCTTCTATTGTAAATAATTACTTTACCCCACTATTGTAAATAATTACCTTACCCCACTATTGTAGATAATTGCCTTAACATTGTATTGTAAATAATTACCTTACCCCACTTTTGTAAATAATTACCTCACCCCACTATTGTAAATAATTACCTTACCCCACTTTTGTAGATAATTGTATTAAACTTCTATTGTAAATAATTACTTTACCCCACTATTGTAAATAATAACCTCACCCAACTGTTGTAAATAATTACTTTACTCCGCTATTGTAAATAATTACTTTACCCTTCTATTGTAAATAATAACCTCACCCCACTATTGTAAATAATTACTTTACCCCGCTATTGTAAATAATTACATCACCCCACTATTGTAGATAATTACCTCACTGCACTATTGTAAATAATTACCTCACCCCGCTATTGTAAATAATTACCTTACCCCTTTATTGTACTTTATTACTTTACCCCACTATTGTAAATAATTACCTTACCCCACTATTGTAGATAATTGCCTTCCCCTTCTATTGTAAATAATTACCTTACCCCATTATTGTAGTTAATTACTTTACCCCACTATTGAAATAATTCCCTTACCCCACTATTGTAGATAATTGCCTTACCCTTCTATTGTAAATAATTACCTTACCCCATTATTGTAATTAATTACTTTACCTCACTATTGTAAATAATTACTTTACCCCACTATTGTAAATAATTACCTCACCCCACTTTTGTAAATAATTACCTCACCCCACTATTGTAAATGATTACCTCACGCCACTATTGTAAATAATTACTTTACCCCACTATTGTAAATAATTACCTCACCCCACTATTGTAAATAATTACTTTACCCCGCTATTGTAAATAATTACCTTACCCCACTATTGTAAATAATTACTTTACCCCACTATTGTAAATAATTACCTCACCCCACTATTGTAAATAATTACTTTACCCCGCTGTTTTAAATAATTACCTTACCCCACTATTGTAAATAATTACCTCACCCAGCTACTGTAAATAATCACCTTACCCCACTATTCTAAACAATTACCTTACCCAGCTATTGTAAATAATTACCTTACCCGGCTATTGTAAATAATTACCTTACCCAGCTACTGTAAATAATAACCTCACCCCACTATTGTAAATAATTACTTTACCCCACTATTGTAAATAATAACTTCACCCAACTATTGCAAATAATTACTTTACTCAGCTATTGTAAATAATTACTTTACCCTTCTATTGTAAATAATTACCTTACCCCACTATTGTAAATAATTACTTTACCCCGCTATTGTAAATAATTACATCACCCCACTATTGTAGATAATTACCTCACTGCACTATTGTAAATAATTACCTCACCCTGATATTGTAAATAATTACCTTACCCCTTTATTGTACTTAATTACTTTACCCCACTATTGTAAATAATTACCTTACCCCACTATTGTAGATAATTGCCTTACCCTTCTATTGTAAATAATTACCTTACCTGTCTATTGTAAATAATTACCTAACCCCACTATTGTAGATAATTGCCTTAACATTGTATTGTAAATAATTACCTTACCTCACTATTGTAAATAATTACCTCACCCCACTATTGTAAATAATTACCTTACCCCACTTTTGTAGATAATTGCATTAAACTTCTATTGTAAATAATTGCTTTACCCCACTATTGTAAATAATAACTTCACCCAACTATTGTAAATAATTACTTTACTCAGCTATTGTAAATAATTACTTTACCCTTCTATTGTAAATAATTACCTTACCCCACTATTGTAAATAATTACCTCTCCCCACTATTGTAAATAATTACTTTGCCCCGCTATTGTAAATAATTACATCACCCCACTATTGTAGATAATTACCTCACTGCATTATTGTAAATAATTACCTCACCCCGATATTGTAAATAATTACCTTACCCCTTATTGTACTTAATTACTTTACCCCACTATTGTAAATAATTACCTTACCCCACTTTTGTAGATAATTGCCTTACCCTTCTATTGTAAATAATTACCTTACCCCATTATTGTAATTAATTACTTTACCCCACTATTGTAAATAATTTCCTTACCCCACTATTGTAGATAATTGCCTTACCCTTCTATTGTAAATAATTACCTTACCCCATTATTGTAATTAATTACTTTACCCCACTATTGTAAATAATTACCTCGCCCCACTATTGTAAATAATTACCTCACCCCACTATTGTAGATAATTGCCTTACCCTTCTATTGTAAATAATTACTTTACCCCACTATTGTAAATAATTACCTTACCCCACTATTGTAGATAATTGCCTTAACATTGTATTGTAAATAATTACCTTACCCCACTTTTGTAAATAATTACCTCACCCCACTATTGTAAATAATTACCTTACCCCACTTTTGTAGATAATTGTATTAAACTTCTATTGTAAATAATTACTTTACCCCACTATTGTAAATAATAACCTCACCCAACTATTGTAAATAATTACTTTACTCCGCTATTGTAAATAATTACTTTACCCTTCTATTGTAAATAATAACCTCACCCCACTATTGTAAATAATTACTTTACCCCGCTATTGTAAATAATTACATCACCCCACTATTGTAGATAATTACCTCACTGCACTATTGTAAAAAATTACCTCACCCCGCTATTGTAAATAATTACCTTACCCCTTTATTGTACTTAATTACTTTACCCCACTATTGTAAATAATTTCCTTACCCCACTATTGTAGATAATTGCCTTACCCTTCTATTGTAAATAATTACCTTACCCCATTATTGTAATTAATTACTTTACCCCACTATTGTAAATAATTCCCTTACCCCACTATTGTAGATAATTGCCTTACCCTTCTATTGTAAATAATTACCGTACCCCATTATTGTAATTAATTACTTTACCTCACTATTGTAAATAATTACTTTACCCCACTATTGTAAATAATTACCTCACCCCACTTTTGTAAAAAATTACCTCACCCCACTATTGTAAATGATTACCTCACGCCACTATTGTAAATAATTACTTTACCCCGCTATTGTAAATAATTACCTTACTCCACTATTGTAAATAATTACCTTACCTCACTTTTGTAAATAATTATCTTACCCCACTATTGTAAATAATTACCCTACCTCGCTATTGTAAACAATTACCTTACCCCACTATTGTAAATAATTACCTTACCCAACTATTGTAAATAATTACTTTACTCCGCTATTGTAAATAATTACTTTACCCTTCTATTGTAAATAATAACCTCACCCCACTATTGTAAATAATTACTTTACCCCGCTATTGTAAATAATTACCTTACCCCACTATTGTAGATAATTGCCTTACCCTTCTATTGTAAATAATTACCTTACCCCATTATTGTAATTAATTACTTTACCTCACTATTGTAAATAATTACTTTACCCCACTATTGTAAATAATTCCCTCACCCCACTATTGTAAATAACTACCTTACCCCACTATTGTAAATAATTACCTCACCCCACTATTGTAAATAATTACTTTACCCCACTATTGTAAATAATTACCTTACTCCACTATTGTAAATAATTACTTTACCCCAATATTGTAAATAATTACCTCACCCCACTATTGTAAATAATTACTTTTCCCCGCTGTTTTAAATAATTACCTTACCCCACTATTGTAAATAATTACCTCACCCAGCTACTGTAAATAATCACCTTACCCCACTAATCTAAACAATTACCTTACCCAGCTATTGTAAATAATTACCTTACCCAGCTATTGTAAATAATTACCTTACCAAGCTACTGTAAATAATTACCTTACCCCACTATTGTAAATAATTACCTTACTCCACTATTGTAAATAATTACCTTACCCCACTATTGTAAATAATTACCTTACCCCACTATTGTAAATAATTACCTTACCCCAATATTGTAAATAATTACTTTACCCCACTATTGTAAATAATAACCTCACCCCACTATTGTAAATAATTACTTTACCCCGATGTTTTAAATAATTACCTTACCCCACTATTGTAAATAATTACCTCGCCCCACTATTGTAAATAATTACCTTACCCCACTATTGTAAATAATTACCTTACCCCACTATTGTAAATAATTACCTCACCCAGCTATTGTAAATAATCACCTTACCCCACTATTGTATACAATTACCTTACCCCACTATTCTAAACAATTACCTTACCCAGCTATTTTAAATAATTACCTTACCCAGCTATTGTAAATAATTACCTTACCCAGCTACTGTAAATAATTACCTTACCCCACTATTGTAAATAATTACCTTACTCCACTATTGTAAATAATTACCTTACCCCACTTTTGTAGATAATTGCATTAAACTTCTATTGTAAATAATTGCTTTACCCCACTATTGTAAATAATAACTTCACCCAACTATTGTAAATAATTACTTTACTCAGCTATTGTAAATAATTACTTTACCCTTCTATTGTAAATAATTACCTTACCCCACTATTGTAAATAATTACCTCTCCCCACTATTGTAAATAATTACTTTGCCCCGCTATTGTAAATAATTACATCACCCCACTATTGTAGATAATTACCTCACTGCATTATTGTAAATAATTACCTCACCCCGATATTGTAAATAATTACCTTACCCCTTATTGTACTTAATTACTTTACCCCACTATTGTAAATAATTACCTTACCCCACTTTTGTAGATAATTGCCTTACCCTTCTATTGTAAATAATTACCTTACCCCATTATTGTAATTAATTACTTTACCCCACTATTGTAAATAATTTCCTTACCCCACTATTGTAGATAATTGCCTTACCCTTCTATTGTAAATAATTACCTTACCCCATTATTGTAATTAATTACTTTACCCCACTATTGTAAATAATTACCTCGCCCCACTATTGTAAATAATTACCTCACCCCACTATTGTAGATAATTGCCTTACCCTTCTATTGTAAATAATTACTTTACCCCACTATTGTAAATAATTACCTTACCCCACTATTGTAGATAATTGCCTTAACATTGTATTGTAAATAATTACCTTACCCCACTTTTGTAAATAATTACCTCACCCCACTATTGTAAATAATTACCTTACCCCACTTTTGTAGATAATTGTATTAAACTTCTATTGTAAATAATTACTTTACCCCACTATTGTAAATAATAACCTCACCCAACTATTGTAAATAATTACTTTACTCCGCTATTGTAAATAATTACTTTACCCTTCTATTGTAAATAATAACCTCACCCCACTATTGTAAATAATTACTTTACCCCGCTATTGTAAATAATTACATCACCCCACTATTGTAGATAATTACCTCACTGCACTATTGTAAAAAATTACCTCACCCCGCTATTGTAAATAATTACCTTACTCCTTTATTGTACTTAATTACTTTACCCCACTATTGTAAATAATTTCCTTACCCCACTATTGTAGATAATTGCCTTACCCTTCTATTGTAAATAATTACCTTACCCCATTATTGTAATTAATTACTTTACCCCACTATTGTAAATAATTCCCTTACCCCACTATTGTAGATAATTGCCTTACCCTTCTATTGTAAATAATTACCGTACCCCATTATTGTAATTAATTACTTTACCTCACTATTGTAAATAATTACTTTACCCCACTATTGTAAATAATTACCTCACCCCACTTTTGTAAAAAATTACCTCACCCCACTATTGTAAATGATTACCTCACGCCACTATTGTAAATAATTACTTTACCCCGCTATTGTAAATAATTACCTTACTCCACTATTGTAAATAATTACCTTACCTCACTTTTGTAAATAATTATCTTACCCCACTATTGTAAATAATTACCCTACCTCGCTATTGTAAACAATTACCTTACCCCACTATTGTAAATAATTACCTTACCCAACTATTGTAAATAATTACTTTACTCCGCTATTGTAAATAATTACTTTACCCTTCTATTGTAAATAATAACCTCACCCCACTATTGTAAATAATTACTTTACCCCGCTATTGTAAATAATTACCTTACCCCACTATTGTAGATAATTGCCTTACCCTTCTATTGTAAATAATTACCTTACCCCATTATTGTAATTAATTACTTTACCTCACTATTGTAAATAATTACTTTACCCCACTATTGTAAATAATTCCCTCACCCCACTATTGTAAATAACTACCTTACCCCACTATTGTAAATAATTACCTCACCCCACTATTGTAAATAATTACTTTACCCCACTATTGTAAATAATTACCTTACTCCACTATTGTAAATAATTACTTTACCCCAATATTGTAAATAATTACCTCACCCCACTATTGTAAATAATTACTTTTCCCCGCTGTTTTAAATAATTACCTTACCCCACTATTGTAAATAATTACCTCACCCAGCTACTGTAAATAATCACCTTACCCCACTAATCTAAACAATTACCTTACCCAGCTATTGTAAATAATTACCTTACCCAGCTATTGTAAATAATTACCTTACCAAGCTACTGTAAATAATTACCTTACCCCACTATTGTAAATAATTACCTTACTCCACTATTGTAAATAATTACCTTACCCCACTATTGTAAATAATTACCTTACCCCACTATTGTAAATAATTACCTTACCCCAATATTGTAAATAATTACTTTACCCCACTATTGTAAATAATAACCTCACCCCACTATTGTAAATAATTACTTTACCCCGATGTTTTAAATAATTACCTTACCCCACTATTGTAAATAATTACCTCGCCCCACTATTGTAAATAATTACCTTACCCCACTATTGTAAATAATTACCTTACCCCACTATTGTAAATAATTACCTCACCCAGCTATTGTAAATAATCACCTTACCCCACTATTGTATACAATTACCTTACCCCACTATTCTAAACAATTACCTTACCCAGCTATTTTAAATAATTACCTTACCCAGCTATTGTAAATAATTACCTTACCCAGCTACTGTAAATAATTACCTTACCCCACTATTGTAAATAATTACCTTACTCCACTATTGTAAATAATTACCTTACCGCACTATTGTAAATAATTACCTTACCCCACTATTGTAAATAATTACATTACCCCAATATTGTAAATAATAACCTTACCCCACTATTGTAAACAATTACCTTACCCCACTATTGTAATAATTACCTTACCCCACTTTTGTAAATAATTATCTTACCCCACTATTGTAAATAATTACCCTACCTCGCTATTGTAAACAATTACCTTACCCCACTATTGTAAATAATTACCTTACCCTGCTATTGTAAATAACTACCTTTCCCACTATTGTAAATAATTACCTTATCCCACTATTGTAAATAATTACCTTACTCCCCTATTGTAGATAATTACCTTACTCCAGTATTGTAAATAATTATTTTACCCCACTATTGTAAATATTTACCTTACCCCGCTATTGTGAACAGTTACCTTACCCAGCTATTGTAAATCATTACCTTACCCCACTATTGTAAACAATTACCTTTCCCCCTATTGTAAATAATAATTAAATAATTATTGTATTGCCACCATGTGTGGTCACACTTTTTTGAGCTCCTGCTGTTTCATAGTTTTCTACTGGACAGTTTTGGATTTATCTGCTGGAAATTGCAATACATATTCCTTACAAGTTGTGTATTATTTTGATGTGACTTTGAATATCAAATTTTTCAGCATTTTTGTGTTTTTTAACACAAAAAAACTCTGAAATTAACTGAATATTTCTCCATCTTGGATTCTTTCTGCAGAGTTAATCCTGATTATAACACCTATTGTTCTCAACAAGATTGGACTGTTAAACCTATTTGCCACTCTATTCACTGCTAATGGGAGACACACCTAGTGCCATTACATTCATGTGTTTCAGTAATGACAATTAAAATGTGTTTATTTAATTACACTTCAGATGAGCTCCATTCAATTAACAACACAATGGATCACCTTAAGCATCGACCTAAAGTATATGTTTTTGAAGCCTTGAAAAAACAAAGAATACTAAAACCAGAATTTTGTTTTACCAAGAACAGCTCAGATAAAGTATACCAACCAAAGAGATTAAAAATTCAACACAGACAAGCAATAAGACCAAAGCCTATTAACTCTGGTGTGAATACCAACAACATTCATCTTATCAGCATAGATACCACTACTCTTTCCCAGAAAAAAGTACCTCTTTTGAACTTCGGACTACTGAATACAAGATCTGTTGCTGGAAAGGAACATGACCTAAAGGACTTCATACAAGACAACAATCTCAGTGTTTTGGCTCTAACGGAAACATGGTTGAAAGAAAATGATAGTGGCAGTTTTTCTATTGGACAACTATTGCCACCAGGTTTCTCCATTTTACATAACTCACGTGGGAGCCGAGGTGGTGGTGTAGCTGTCATCCACAGCAATGCCCTAAAAGTAAAACATCATCCTGACACCTATAAAACTCAGCCATCTTTTGAAATGCTAGGCTGCCTCATGTCGACCAACAGTTCACTTCGATTACTCATAGTTTACCGACCGCCACCATCAAAAAGAAACAAACTTACATCAGCACAATTTTTAAATGAATTCTCAGAATGTCTGTCCTTCTATGCTTTGTATGGAGGAGATATAGCTATTGCCGGCGACTTCAATATCCATGTTGACAATTTAAATGACACTTTTACGAAGCAATTTACTAATCTGTTCGATTCATTCGGCTATTCGCAACTGGTTTTGAAACCCACCCACAACAGAGGACACACCTTGGATCTAATTCTTGTTCGACAAAGTAACAGCACGTCAGTACAAAACATCTGAATCACAGATCCAGCATTATCTGATCACTATGCAGTCTTGGCTGAATTGACACTAGCAACCTCCAAAATTCCTCCCAAGAAAATTACTTATCGAAAATATAAATGCATCAACATTGATTCCTTGAAAATGGATATAAGTTCATCAACACTGTCTCCAAATTAGTTTTGTAGTAGTCATGGATCATCTGAGCAACTGTTATCTTTATTTGAAGAAACTCTTAAGGGCATCATGGCTGAACATGCACCACGAAAGTCAAAAGTTATAACTCATAGGGAAACAGTGGAGTGGTTTACAGAAGACGTTAGAGCGGCTAAACAACAGCGTCGCAGACTTGAGCGTCTATACAACAAAACGAAGCTTGAGATTCACCGGCAGATGTTCTGCCACCAAAGAAATACAACTAATAAGATCATCAAAAAAGCAAAGAGGGAGTACTACAATTCTCTGATAGAGGGGTCATCAAATACTAGGGTGTTATTCTCGGTAACCAATAGTCTCCTTGGTAAAGAACAAAAAGTCATTCTCCCAGATCATCTAAATTCCAATGAAATTCTGGAAAAATTCAGTGATTTTTTCGTAACCAAAAATCAATTAATCCTGGATAGTATACCATCACGTGAACCACCAGAGTTTGATCAACTTGACATAAAAAGAGATTTTTCCAGTTTTTATACTGTCTTGGAAGAAGATATTCGAAAAATGATTTTGTCATCATCCAATAAATCCAATGATCTAGATGAAATTCCAGCATTCCTTCTGAAAGAGACAATTGATCATCTTCTGCCAGCCATATCATCTATTATATTTGCATCCCTTCATGAGGGATTTGTTCCACGCCCACTGAAAAAAGCACTTGTTACTCCACTCATCAAGAAGCCATCTCTTGATCCTGACAACCTGAAGAATTATCGACCAGTATCGAACCTCTCTTTCCTGTCTAAATTGTTGGAAAAGGTTGTTGCTTCACAACTCAAAAAACATCTGCATGAAAATGATCTTTTAGAGCCTTTCCAGTCTGCATACAGAGCCAATCACAGTACAGAGACAGCTTTACTGCGAGTCAACAACGACATTGTTAAATCATTGTCTGAGGGTAAGGCTGTACTGCTTGTTCTCTTGGATTTGTCAGCAGCATTCGACACAGTCGACCATGATATTCTTTTGCAGACATTGACACAGCATGGCATATGTGGAACTGTCTTATCATGGTTTGCATCATATCGAGAAGGTCGCAGTCAACAAATATATATCAACAAGACCGGTTCAGAAAGCAAAATGTTAAAGTGTGGTGTTCCTCAGGGCTCAGTTCTTGGTCCACTTTTGTTTACTCTGTACACTTCTTCTCTGGGTCGTCTTCTTAAAAGGCATGGCATATCATATCATCTGTATGCGGATGATACCCAGCTGTACATTACATTTAATTCATCTCTTCAAAGTGACTCAATCACTGCAGTCAGCAACATGGAAACTTGCATAAATCTGGTGCGGGAATGGATGATAGATTTTAAACTGAAAATGAATGACCCTAAAACAGAATTCTTAGTGATATCCGGGGTTCGCATGCTTACACCCACTGTTATATCAATTCAGGTTGGAAACAACATCACCATGAAAAGTGAATCGGCCAGGAATATTGGACTGATTATGGACTCAAATTTAAAGCTAGACATCCATATCAATAAAATATGTCAAAAATGTTACTGGCAGCTTCGGAATATTGGAAGACTGAGAACTTATCTTAACCAATCAGCACTTGAAAAACTTGTGCATTCCTTCATCACCTCACAGCTAGACTATTGTAATTCAGTGTTAGTGGGGCTGCCGCAGTATTTGATTCAGAAGCTTCAAAAAGTTCAGAATATTGCTGCTAGGATAATTACTGGTACCAAATGCTCTGAACACATAACACCTGTTTTAAGACAATTACATTGGCTTCCAGTTAAACAGAGAATCAATTTCAAAATATTGATCTTAGTATTCAAATGTATCCACAAACTGGCTCCAGTTTACCTGCAAGAGCTCATCACTGTATACACTCCATCACGCAGTCTGAGATCTAAAGATCAAATTCAACTAGTCATACCTTTTAGCAGATCTAATCTGGCTAATGATCGTGTGTTCTCCATCGTGGGTCCAAGATTGTGGAATGCGTTGCCTATTAGTGTCAGAAATTCAGAAACTATCAACATCTTCAAAAGAAATCATAAAACTTTCCTATTTACTGAAGCATTCTCCTGAACCTCCCTAGAGGAAACTGAAACATGTGACTCTTTATTTTCAGAAAAGTGTATTTTATTTCTGTGAAGCGTTTTAGGGCACTCTTCGTGGTTTTATACTTTTACAAAATCAATTATTATTATTATTATTATTATTATTATTATTATTATTATTATTATGTGTCCCTGCTATTGGAAATATTTACCTTACCCAGCTATTGTAAATAATTACCTTACACCGCTATTGTAAATAATTACCTTACCCCGCCATTGTAAATAATTACCGAAAATGTTGGCAAGAAGATAAGGATTGATGTAATAGTAAGGTAGCATCAAAATGAACTGCATATAACTGAAAATACGGGGAACATATATACATTATCTTACAATCAACATGAATTTTGTCTGTATTAACTCCGCAACTGTCGTGTGTCTTACCCCCTGATACAGGTGTGTTTATCAGGGGGTTGGATACAAGCACGTTCCTTTCGCGGGAGTTCCTTTTTTTTTTTTTTGTTCATCCGTACGAATTAATAGTTCGTAATATATTCGTCTAAATTATTGACTTATTTCCAATATATTGTAAGATAAAATGAGTATTACCATTATGTGGATGTATAAAATATGTATCCGAGTCTCGCTCCAGGTTCTAAGGGTAGATCTTCGACTCGTCGTGATCTGCCCTTAGAACCCGGAGCTCGACTCGGATATATATTTTGTACATCCACATAATGGTAATAATCTCTATGTATGATGACAATGTGCATGTCCTGTAATTTGTATCAGATTCGAGGTCGTGTTTACAATCAGATCGCAACGAGCCCGTCAGGGCGAGTTGTAATCCGATTGTAAACACGGAAAGAATCTGATACAAATTATAGGACATGCATTTGGTCATGATAATACATTTATCTAACAATCCCGTTACGTAAGTCTGTTTTTCCGTTTTTCGGTTTAAATTGTGTTGGAATTGGTCAAAATTTTCAATTTCATATTTTAGTGTGTAATAACAATGCATATAATGATATTCTTTGTCACAGCGCGGTGTTTACCGGAAGTTGAATCTATATGATACGGAATCAGAATGAGTCGTCAAAGTGATACAGAATCGGAACACATTATGTGATACGTCCCGCCAAAATCTATGTGATTGTTAGATAAATAGACAGAGCGCGACGTGTGTTTGAATCAGTGGGTGTTTTACATAACCATTTGGAAGGGCATTGTTATGTTTCGGGAGAACCGTAACGTTCTGTGTTTTTTACACATCCCCATGCATTACAATCCATTTAAATAAATAAATTTTAATTGCGATATTTAAACGCAAAGGCGAATATTCCATTATTATTGTTTAAAGCAGTACTGATCAAATGGATCGATAAAAAATCAAAACAACCTTTATGGAACCAGTCTAAATTACATTCGTTAAGTTTTTAGACGTGTTTGTTCAAATTTGTATCGATGTTTCTCTTCGCTAATGGGTTAATGTTGTGGTTGGAAATGATTGTTTTTGTTTAATATTATCTCATTTTTGCAACTTAATTTATTATGAACCGACTTTATTTTGCTTTGGACGTTTTAAAAGTCACACTACTCGACTCACGATCGATAATTGTATATCGAAATTTGGAAACTTTGCGAAGCGTAACTAATGACACAAAGGGAGAGGAACTAGTCTAAACGGTGCGGGGAAAGAATTTCCGGCTTTTACATCACCAGTTAAATATAGACACATTTATGTCAACACGGCGATTCCGTTAAATACAAGGGCTTAAAGTTTAATGAATGTGTAATAAAACATTGAATATACCAGACTGAACAAAAATTGTTCGGAAGTGGAATCAATGGATCTTCTACACCCGTAGCAGGTGAATCGAAGTTTTGAGAAAAGTGTTTGAGTGGAATATATTACACGCCTGTTCTCTGTAATCCTCGTCTACAGCAACACTAAAAGATGAACGAAAAACAACGGAAATCTTTAAAAAAAAATGTAACGCGGGTTCCCCTCGCAAATTTGGTTGGCGATAAAACAATGTGTTCTTTGTGTTGATAGTTGTCAAATTAATTGCTGAGTGTCCTTCTAATAATCGTTTTCTACAGACGTGAAGGCGTGTAATAAACGCATAACGACACACGCGTGTGAATAGGTTAATCGATGTGGCACTGCTGCCATCGCGCAATGATAAAACGAGAGGCCGCAGGCCTCGCGTTTTATCCTTCCGCGCTGGCATTCGTACCATATTGGCATATACTGCAGTCTACCTTTTCATTCGTGCCATATACTGCAGTCTACCGTTTCCTATTATAAAAGCTGCAAAATGAAATCTAAATCTCAATAAAAGTCTCTATCGATGCGTCGGAAATGATATCTAACCTAAGTAATTATCTCGGAAACAATTTTGAACTTGTGAACAAAGCAGCAAATTACGTGCCGGTGTTATTGGTTTTACGGATTGTTAAATCGGACACAGTGCGAATTAAAATGTAGCAGCTCGCGTTTGTAATACAAAGTCAGTACAGGAAAATGTCTGTCGTGTCCACGTCAATAAACCAATTCGAAACGCAGACGAGGAGAAACAGAACAAAGAGAACCTCCACAACACTAAATGTAATTTCACTTTCAGGAGAAAAACAAAATAAATCTGCCTATTACGGTCATGATAATAAGAATGGTGAAAGTGTGGTCTCCAGGTGGGGGTCTCTGAAAGAATATAGATTTGGTTTAAAATTGTAAATAGATGGTTGCTATGTGTTTATTAATAAACAACGAGCACCCCCCCCCCCCCCCCCTCCCCAAAAAGGCCATATTTATTGTTGAAGTAAATTAAAGGGTGTTTTCAATCAACAAATGAAAACCTCATTGTTCTGAGACAAGTGTTTCTAAATATTGAGAGTCAGAAATATCTCGTTATATTCCAGGTATATCTTGAATGCTACAACAGATGAGGCCTATTTTGTTTTTAACATATTATTGGAAAGTATAAAAATAAAATTTAAAGATGCTTGTGTGATGTATTGTTCCACTGAGAGGACGCGACCTGTGGGTAAATAGTGCAGGTATGTAAACACAGTCTTGTATAGACGCATGTGTCCACAAATTTGCTATTAGCTATACTTGTTCATTTTGTCATCAGTGAAGTGCCTTAATTAACTTTACATCAAGACTTAAAGTCTCAAAATATGCATAGAATTGTGCAGTTTGTTAATTGCAAGTACAATTTTACATCAATATATGTTACACCATTCTTATAAACATTCCCTGTGTATAATACTAAATTGATTTGGGAGCTTAATAAACCTGATTGTTGGTGTAAACGTTAAAATATACTGCATAAAACCAAATATACAATAGCGGAGGTCAAAATGGCAGTTTTAAAAACTTCTTTTACAAACAATCTCAGTTATTTCGCCGAACCGTTTTGGTCAGCCATACACCTGCTCACTAATACAAGTTTTTTTAATACTAATTTCAGTGCCTAGACGGTTTCGATACATGATGTAACGCATACTGATGCATCGGAAACACACAACGTATGTTAATTTGAAAACATTTATTAAAAAGACGATTGCTGTTTGGAACAATGGATGCTCATTTGTTTAACAATGATGTTGAAAAGTTTGGCTCGAACGTCACAAAACCGATGCTGGTTGCCATATTGTTTCAACAGAACACAATATGAGAATTTGTTCTTATTTCTCTCGCCGAGAGAATAATATTAGTTACCCCGTGTCTGAGCACGTGGTAATGGTTTTTACCTATCCGAAGCCAGCCGTATCCCATGAGGCCGAAGGCCGAATGAGATACGGCTGGCTTCGGGTAGGTAAAAACCTGTACCACGTGATCAGACACGGGGTAACGAATTTATCTATTGACTTTCCGTTTTAGAAGTACAATCTTTTTCATGTGTGAACACACACAGCATGAGATCTTTTATCTTCCATTGTTGAGCCATACAGGTTTCTGTGGAATTTTTGTGCAAAAAAGTTTTTTTGTGAAAATATGACTAGTATAAAAAAATTATTGAATTTATTTTTTGTCTCAAAAACATAGCTTATGAACCCCCACATTGGAGGGTACTCGACAAGCTCACTCCAATAAGGGGTCATGAGCTATTTTTGGAGATAAAAAAAATAAAATATAATACATGTACACTGTAAAACTGGAATGACGCGTCTTCTACGGGGTATGGACAATTTGTAGATTTCGGAACGAGGCTTCCACTGGGTATGGGAAATTTGTCAGTGGCTGGGCGGACGTATCGTGGGTTTCAATGAATATGGTCTCATACCACGTATCTATCAACCAATCAAATCAACAAATTCACTTTAGACAATAGATAAAGGAACATACCATACAAATATTGCATCGAATTTCCACAACCTCCATCGGCTTCAAACAAAAAGACTAAATTCGTACTGGGGTCGGTAATCAGATTTAAACCACGAGTAAGTTGCTGGTTTAACCACGAGACTCTGTCAGTGGTTAAACCCCTCATTCTACAAATGGTGTAAATCTGTTTACCGGCCCTGTGACCTATTTGATTTATGTATACCATGCTATTAATAAATAATCGGATTTCGCACTTAAAATGGAGAAAAAAAACGAGATTTTCGATTAGCAGACGAGCGAACACATGGGTTTGTTTTGTTTACATCTGCGCCGGTGGGCAGTACTTCCAACTGCACGTGAATGTTTGATTGGCACCAAGACACATCGACAAAGTTGATTGAATGTACCTGTGTTTTCAGTCAAATTCTTATAAACAGTTCTTTCATTTTATTTTTTATATATTTAATTGTAGGTATGTTAAACTTAGTAAGTTATTGCACGTAGAAGATATTACCGCAAAACGTCGTATGTTTGAATGAAATATCGCAAAGTGTAAATGTATCGAAGTCGGCAAATTGGATCATGACAAAGGTTAAGTTGGATGTACTTCCTACTACAGGTGCAATTGTTTTGAAATGGAATTCCCATTGAAAATGGTTCAACCGCAGTAGAAGCTTTACATCCGTACAGGGGTTAACCCCCCCCCCCCCAAAAAAAAAAAAAATAATAATAATAATAATATACGGGGTTTTCACAGGCAGTAATATAAGTGAACATGGTATAAAATCTTTTATTCGGGTTTATTGTGTGTTTGAATTATAATGCTCACTAAACGACGAACTGAGAAGACGTGCCCAGGAACACACCGTGAACAAATGTATTTCCGCTGTTCAAAAATATTGTTAATATTGTTGTATATTCCACCTTTTATAAACCTTTTTATCTGATAACCATAGAGTATAACAACCGTTGTATATGCTTGAAGTATATACAACGGGTGTTGTATATAACTATAATTTATGCGAACGACCTCTGACCTCTTTCAATTCCATTTTCATTCATTCATTCATGAAACATCGTTATATCACAGGGCAGGTTTTAATTGTACGCTTATTGCACTTTGTCAAAATCCTCTGATGGTGTCATTTCTTATTTATTTTGCTTCAATAAAGGCAACCTAAAATTTATAGTCACGGCCTCGATCAAAAGTACTCGCGGAACTGCACTAATTAAAAGTTCGTCTGCTCTACCTGAAAAAAAACCACTTCGTAAAAATTGTAAACAAACGCAAAATTATTTGTTATATTGGGAGTACAGCATAAAACACGGAAGAAAACCGGAACTATGTCAAAAAAAGAATAACTCTACTGAAACACCGTTTTGTTACTGTTAATAAAATAGCTGAAATTTATTTTGTTCCAGCGCAGTTACATGATGCAAGAAGTGCAATCGCACTTTACAATCGCCGTCATCGATTTTGTAACGTAAGGGACACAACTCTATGCGTCTTGTCCTATTTCTTTTGTCTCGTAGACTGGTTTTCTTTGGAGGCCCGTGGGAAGCATATATAAGTCGGGTAGACGCACAAGACGGGTGTCTGTTTGTTATCAGATAAAAACAATAAACATATAGTGTGTTTTTATATTTGGGTTATACAACTCGTTGAAATATGGTTTATTTTTTCTCGGCAAAGCCTCGAAAAAATAAACCATATTTCAACTCGTTGTATAACACAGATATAAAAACACACTATATGTTTATTGTCTATATACACTGCATTATATCCAACTAAACAATACTCCGGGATGAACGTCTGTTACTGTTAATATGTTCCTATATGAATCCCCTGAGGTCGACATCTGAGGACTTTGATTGTCCATATTTTCCGGAATTCCAACACTATTATTTATTTATTTATTTATTTATTGGTGTTTAAGGTCACATACTTATGCACAATTGCTAACCGTGACCGTGACAGTTTTACGGGTGGAGGAAGCCGGAGTACCCGGAGAGAACCACCGAGCAACGACGAGCAGCTGTCAGCTCTCCAACATCGTAACTCTGAACTCTGCACCGCAGTACAGGTAGGGTTAGATTGGTTGAAGACATGCGCACCATCGACGTGCAGTACGCCTCAGTACACAGCGTCATCGTGCCCCCATGTAGGCAATCGGGGTGAAGTGTCTTGCCCAAGGACACAACGCGGTTGCCGCAGGTGGGATTCAAACCGAGGACCTCTCGGCTTGCAGCCTGTACCTCTACCAACTGAGCCACCGCGCCCCAATTCCAACACTAGCACACAAATGCAAATAGAAGGTCCGAAAGTGAACCTCATGTGGTCTACATATCTTTTATACAACATTGATGTCAGTATTTCATCCGACTTTCAAATTTGAATCTGAATTTGACATTACACAACATATTTTGAACCTAAATTTAAAAAAAAAAACTTGTATTTTGAATTCAAATTTGAAAGCAAGATTTGTGTCTTTGGAAACTTCAAGAATGATGCACAAGAGAGAAATTTACATCAAAAAGTATATATTTTAAATCATTTGGTGACAAATTTTAATTTAAAGATTATAATTTTTTTTTAAATTTTGATAGATGTGTAATTATAGACAGGACGGCTCTCTTTTTGTCAATTCGCAATATCACGTGCAGATAAACTTTCCTTTCTGAATTCAGCGCTTCATTTTGTTGATATTGAGTTCAAAAGAAATTTTGTGAAAAATGAAACTCAAATTCAAATTTGGAATTCCAGTTGAAATACTGCTATAAATGTCAGAGAGAAAATCTATGGACCGCGTGGTACAGATAAAACTAGAAGTCCTGTCACGAATAATGCGCTTATCTAGGCTTAATTGTGCGTTGGAATTGCGCGCAATTGCCATATCGAATGGCATCCAAAGCACGGCAGGTTATCCTGGTTACTCATAGCAAACACGTGCAATGTTTCTGCCAATGGACCTCCGGGTAACCCGGAGGTCCATTGGCTGAAACATTGCTTGTGCACAGGCGACATGTACAGATTTTGACAGCTTTACTTGGGCCATAACGCGCATATTAACGCGCATATCAACGTGCTATTTTTGCGCATTTCATGACAGGACATCTAGTTTTAACTGTACGTAATTGCGGACTTTCCGTTTGTTTCTCTATGCCAATTTTTGAATCTGCAACATTCCGCAAAAATTGGGTTGCCAAAGTCCTTGAAGTTTATCGAATGTTTTGAACAAAGCGTGAGGATTTTTATATGGTTTCTAAAGTGATTAACATGACAAGTGTGATTTTGAATATTGTGAAAAAATCCAAAATAAACAAAAAATATATCGCTGATGTCAGTGTTACGCACTTATTTTGTGAGAAATTAAAATACGATATACATCAAAGACGTTGAAAGCGTACGCTACCTATCAGAAAATTAAATTTTGTACTGTTTCACTTCTTTTTTGGACGTGAAGAGTGTAAAGAAATACCCCCCTCAAGATTTAGGCTACACAAAATAAATTAATTGATTCTCAGACTAAGTGAGGGAGGTTGGGGGTTTTATTTATAATTTTATTTTTTCTTGCATTTAATGAGTATTGATTGAGAATCTTTCCACCAACTTTTCACTCATAATATACAAGAAGTGCATAATTATACAAACTATCTCATTTAATATTAACTCTCCAGAGGCTAACTCCAACTTGGATCACTTTTTATTGCAACAGAACGGTTACCCAATATGCTGTCTCCTGGAAAATTTACACGTTACATTCTAAGTATCCTGGCAGTCACTTCTGGGTAAGTCTTGGCTGCCTATATAGACAGCCAAGACTTGCCAAGAAGCATCTGCAAAGCCACAAGACAGAGATTGTCCTTAGTTATGTTCTTCGGATTTCAGTTATATACATCCATCAAAAAATATAAAAGTTTCGAGTCTACCTATTTGTGAAGACACTACAAGGCAACAAAAACATCCAATGAGAGACGTCCAATTTCAATGAGGGATTGTCTGAGAATTAAAACATTTTTATTTTTTTGCCTTAACTTTTGCCTTTCGCAAGCCTCATCGAGCGCACATCAACTTTTTGAAAGACGTTTAATACATCCGGGGACAATTTTAAAAAGTGAGCCTCGTCTGTTGTGGCTAAAATAACGAGTATTTTTGAAGTGTGGTTACATGTAGTTTTGTATGAAAGTACATTTACCATTTTATGGAGATGCAATCCCCTTCATCGAAAAAATATCCATTAAAGTCATTTTTGTGATTATTTTTTTTTTATATTTTTGGGTATATAATTTGTTCCTATGTTTCACAAGTGTTGTATATAATAAATAAAAAGTTGCAAATGCTTGGCAATATTTTATCACAGTTGGTGAAAATATCTGTAGCAGTTGGGGCATTCTACAAACCATTACCCTTAATATACAGCGGAACCTACTGTTTTGGATATCTCTTTAATGTTTTGCTTGTTAATTGGTCACAACGTCTGAACTCTAAACATTTGCCATACAACTAATACTTATTTGACCGGTTAATTGAATAGCCTTTGTTTTTATAAACTCCTTTTTATAGAATATAAATCTTGCAAGTTGTCGGATAATTGCCTTGGCAACTACTGAATTCCCTACATTTATTGACTGACTGGATATCAAAACATCCAGTATAGGCATTTAATCAATTATATAGTATTTAGAGCTCACTGAGGTCTGTCAAATAATATATAATCGGATCAATGTTGTGTTAACACTAAAGGACAGAATAACGACACAGATCCTGTTAATTAATCACTGAATATTTTTTTTACTGTCAAATAGATTATTCAGTTAACACACTTTCACTATTTAGACAGTTTCATGACATAATAAAATTGAACATTTTTTTTTTTTTTTTTTTTATTTTGTTTTCTAAGAGAAATAATATTTGATTGGAAGACCATTTTCACAGAAATCCACGTGTGTTAAAATATGGCATATATGTGAGATTGGTGTTAGACAATTATAAAACAACAGCGAATCAATAAAAAAAAAGCACGCCAGACAGCGCCAGATGGATAATTTCTACTTTCTTCTTATCAAAACAGTGACTATTTTCAAACTCATTTAGAAAAATATTATTTTTGGAACAAAACAGATGTTTGAAATCTTGAAATAAATAGAGGATATGGAATGAGTGTTTTTCTCATATAATACTTATGAAACGAGTCTAAGAATTTTCCATTTTGGCGAGCCTCTGGCGAGCCAAAACGGAAAATTCGGACGAGTTTCATAAATATTATATGAGAAAAACACTCATTTCATATTTTATTTATCATATGACACACACACGCACAAATTAGCCACTCAGTATGACCTTTTTAACCCATCACCTAACTTGAGTTGCAGACGACACCTGGAAAAAACATCCTCGTATCACTAAAAATTTTCATTGTTTGCTTCCAAAACATAGGTTATGACCCCTCATTGGAACGAGCTCGTCGAGCTCGTTCCAAAGAGGGGTCATAACCTATCTTTTGGAAGCAAAAAATGAAAATATAAAAAAATGAATGGCGTTTTTCTTGTAGGTAAAAGATTAATACAAAATAACCCTCCCTAAATAGGACAGATAACGTAAATTCTCCCTACTGAAATTATGCAAATATGACCTAGTTGTATTTTGTTTAGCCAATCAAATTGTCCAGTTCTGAAATTGACCAATGAAAGTTCCCAACTCTAATTATGCAAATTATGAAAATGTGGCCCAGTTGTATTTTGTTCAGCCAATCAAATTGTCTAGTTTTGAAATTGACCAATGAAATTGACGGAAGGCTTTATTGATCCCTGATCAGTATGAAAACAAAATATCAAATGTTTTAAAGTGAACAAAACAGACGACTCATATGATACACATTATTACGCAGGCATGTGCTAGAAATCAATATTCACTTCTATGAACGAATTATTAACAACTCCACATAAAAAAGCGAAATGCTTCACCTTTCACAAAAGAATTGTGGACGGACTGCAAGAGTTGCTGCACCCTTTAACCTTTTTACTGCCACGCCCACTTTAGCCATATATGGAAGACCTCTATGTACGCCTGTATGCGAGGACGTTATATAAAATTTACGACAAACTTGAAACTCTATCACCTGATTAATTGTTGGAAAGGGCTCGCATCAGATGGTAGGTTTCATCTGCACATACCAGAACGTACAGATAATCATCATAAGATAGGTGACAATAGTCGCTTTCCGTTGCGTAAGTGTTAATGGAGAGTTTAAAAATATGTTATGGTATTTATAATGTTTGGAATTTTGAATGCGAGAAAGTGAGTAGAAAAACTTGAAATTCACTCTGGTTTTCCAATCAAAAGTCCAGAAACGTCCTCGAATGATTTTTCTCTTCTACAGCCTTGCTGCCGAAAGTGTCATTAAACACCAATAAAGCAAATAATCCCATGGGTTTAGGATCGGGAAAGGCGACCATTTTAGGCTATGTATAAAAAATTATTACTTTATCTTTTTCAAGTTTTTTAGAGTTTTCAAAAAAGTTCAACAACATTATATCATCTTATCCCCCATTCGAACAACCTCGTTCAAATGAAAGGTAACATGATATGATTTTGTTGATGTTTTTAAATCTTTATTTTTCAACTCCTCAAGTTATAAACTACAAAGGCGCAGGCAGCCGATTTCTTTACTTTTGTTTTTATTGGGGTTTAGCGACACTTTTGAGAGCCGGGATCACCTTGTGTCAGACAGTTTTGCGGGTGGAGGAAGCCGGAGTATTGGGGGGGGGGGGGGGTCATCGGGCATCGGCGAGCAACTGTCAGACTCTACAACGTCCTAACACCGCATCGGTTGAAGACAGGTGAACCATCGCCTCGCAGTACGTCTCAGTACAGGGCACCATCGTGCTCCCACGTGAGGAGTAGGTATTATGTGTCTTGCCCAAGGACACAATGCAATCACTCCTAGTGTTGATCGAAATGTGGGCCTTCCAATCTGAAGTCCAATGCCGTAACTACTCTCCCGGCCGATTCGTCAGGTAAAGGGTTAACAAATATGCTATATGTGTGCATGTAAATACCAGGAAATAAGTGGTCAGATAAGGACAGATAAGGACAATGTCAATTGCAAAAAGGCCAATGTCTGACTCAGCTTTAAAATCATCAGTGGAAATGTCTGATGCCAAAATTATCAATGAAGTTCAGTGATCAGAACATCATGCATGCTGGAAATCATGTACATAACTAGCAAGCCTGAAATTAATAATTATTGTAATTTCTGGTTCTGACAAGTTGGGAAGTGTGAAGAAAGTGACTGTATACCTCATCAGTATTAACAACATGTGAAGGAGTACGATTTGATATAGCCATACATGAGTGTATCTAAATCATGTCTGAAGGGTAATTCAGTTCCAATTCAGAATGAAACCAATCATACCTTGTTTGGCAGGGCTCATTGAGCCCTGCCAAAAAGGGTACGGTTGGATGAATTCTGGGCAGTTTTAAGATGAAGGTACAGTACCAACGGAAATAACTTGTACATGTAAACGCAAAATAACGGAAATTGCCAGATATCATTCTTAAATGACAGACATGATTCATTTGGTGTCTGACATTTTGTCTGGAAGCGCAATGAAAATTGTTTTCAGGCTTGTATATGTATACAAACCTGTATATTTTTCTACAAGTAGACGTGCATTAACACAACGTCTGTTTTGTGTATTATATTTCACCTACGCCCCTACGGCACATGAACCCCAACAGTGTGTGGGTGTCCCCTGACAGTGCACCTCAATTTCGAACTGCTTTCTTGTTAGTCTTGATGCCATTTATGTTATGTTTCTCGGATTGTCATAATTATGAAGATGATAAATACTTATAATTTATTTATGTATTTATTTATTTATTTTTATTACTTTCCAAAGTGTGATTTACTGGGATTTCCGGGTTTGATTATAAACGATAACTCCACAAGTGAATTATGCAATCAACAATTGGGTCATGTATCCATGCACACGCAAACGAAGACGCTTTGCCGTTGGTGTAATGGGGACTTCATTGTTTTTTTTAACCCTTTACCTAACATGAAAAGCAGATGACACTTGCAAAAACAAATTCTTGAATAACTATTATTTTCATGTTTTGTCTCAAAAACATAGGTTATGCTCCCCCATTGGAACGAGCTCGACGAGCTCGTTCCAATGAGGGGTCAGAACCTATGTTTTAGAGACAAAAAAAATAAAAAATAATAAAAATAAGAATAGCGCTGACCGGTTTTGGCCTTTGCGTTAGGTAAAGGGTTAAATAATATAATTATCGGTAATAATGAAAAGTAATAAACAGAGTAATCGCTTGACTGGACTGGTTACGTGAAATAATTCATTCGAGGCGAGGCACTATATTGTAAAACGCTCGTGCGCATTCGCACACTCGTGTCTGTACAACGTCCCTCACCTCTCATGCATTATTTCACGTAACCAGTCCAGTAAAGCGATTGTTCTCTTTGTGTTCTGCACAGTGGCTGATCAAGATCGCAAATACTTGTAGAATCAGAATTTTTTTTTTATTCTCTCCATTATCATCGAAACCAAGAAAACAGTTAACTACGTAGGACCTACCACCACACCCTCTCTACTTCCATCACGATAGCAGCCAGAACACTCTGAGCTAAGATTAACTAACGGTTGTAGTGTAAATGCATTACAGAAATTCCAGAACCTTGCATCACCATCCAGGTACAAGATTCGACAGGCTCCTCTGGGGAAAAAGGGTTTTCTCTTTTTGAAAGACAAGCAGTGGGCGGCCAGTACAATGTATGGTCTGTCAGTAATATTCACACGCCAGGAATATTCAATATCCCTTATGTACGATGTCATAATTTGTTCTTGAATTAGACGTTATGCACTTAAACCGAGACTTTCGTATTGTTGTGGACTGCTTTTGAAGTGAGATGCATTTGTTAAATCACGACCGAAACATCAATATATCTATCGATGACACTACAGTTAAAACTAGAAGTCCTGTCCTGAAATGCGCACAAATAGCACGTTGATATGCGCGTTAATGTACGCGTTATGGCCCAAGTAAAGCTATCAAATTCTGTACATATGACCTGTGCACAAGCAATGTTTCAGCCAATGGACCTCCGGGTAACCCGGAGGTCCATTGGCAGAAACATTGCATGTGTTTGCTATGAGTAATCAGGAGAACCTGCCGTGCTTTGGATGCCATTCGATATGGCAATTGCGCGCAATTCCAACGCGCAATTAAGCCTAGATAAGCGCACTATTCGTGACAGGACTTCTAGTTTTAACTGTATACAAACTAATATTTTTCTCACAATTACGATTTATATGTCAAAACATACATTAGCGACGCGTCTACACAGTTTGTCGTGAGCTTATAATCAATATGCAATTAGACAGATTATAATACGTGATATCAGACAGAATTTCGCAAGTTTATCAGACAACTGCATACCCCCACATGATTTCGTAAATTTCCAGTTTAAGAGGTAAAAAATGTATAATAACGGTTTTTCTCCTCGATGTTTATTCCCTCCACTGTTGCTGCTAGTCCATAATCAATAGCAGCCGTCTGCTTTTTGTTTCTTGGGATTATTTTTGATTGTTTTTTGTTTTGTTTTTTTTTTTTTGGGGGGGGGGGGGGGGGGTTGTGGTGAGGTGAATAGGGGCCTCGGACTTACCGGGTCTACTATACTTCCAACCGGTGTTAAAAAAATTGATTTTCAGACATGAAAGTCGTCAATTCTTTGTAGGTCCCCCGCTCCCCGCGTGGGACCCCGGATGTAAGTGTTGCAAACACGGGACCCATTGTGTGCGTTATTAGAGGGAATGGGTGGCGTATCATCAAAAAACTATGTTCCGATATCTTTCAAGACATACCAGGACTCCAAGGGCCCCAAAATATTTGAGACAATTTTTATTACGGGAACCCAGGGCTCTCGGGATTTACTCAGGGTTCACCCAGTGGGTGAGCCGCCTTTGTATTTTGACCTCGGTAGCAGTCCAGCAATCCTATAGATGCTGGACCAATATTCTTGAAATGTGTGTTTTTTTTTTGTTTGTTTTTTACTTTTATTGGTTATTCTAGTTCTGTTGCTAGGAAACTGCAGAGATAAGTTACATTAGCACAGGTGAACTAATTTTTTGAAAAACTAGAGATGGTGGTGGGTTTTCCGGATCGGTTCCGAAATTTTGAGGCAAAACGGAAAACCGAATCGCACAAACCAATACAAAATAGCCGAATGGATTTACTGTGTTTGTACATAAACTGACCAAACTGTCTTACGGGGGAAACTGGTCTAGTGGCCGATACCGACTACCGTCACTTTGCCTATCCGACCAAAGACCGAATATGTCGTGTTTATTGTCACAGTTCCTTCCTTACTGACTCGTCCACTGGCAGTCCTGGTAATTCATCCTTGTTTCCTCGGCAAAAAGATTGCTGTGGAAAACTGGAGCTTCTACGGCAATCGCTGTGAAGCCTATTCGATTGCGTAAAAATCATCAGGGGGCAGGGCATAGTCTCAATTGTCATGTATAATGTATATATAGTATGCAGTGAAGTGAAAAGTTTCAAGTAACTTTAACACGCGAAAGTTATTCGAGATACGTGTGTATATAATCACAGTCAATGTGCAGAATCTTTCACTCAGTCAGGAACCATGTCAGTGTTGAGAAGAAATCTTGGAAGTGAGCAGGCGACTTGCTCAATATGTATAGTATGAGTGAAAATCTGCATAACCACAAACTAAGTATCTCACTGCTTCTATGTTGATAACACCCGAATCTGAAATCAGTTTCCGGAAAGCTCAGTTTCTAGTGGTTATGCTGCAACTTGTACTGTAAATTGTAAAGTTAGCAATACAGCGTATAGTGCAACCCACATGGTTTGATTCCTTGTGTAACCTGGAAGTTGTACAATTTCTGTCACCACAATGCTTTCTGAAGAAGCCATCCTCGGCAGTTTTTTTGCTGTGGATAGTTTTTGTTTCCTCGACACTGCTGATTGCTGAGGGCGAATTACCAGGGCTGACTGGGCGAGGCAATAAGGGAGAAATGTGGCACTGGGGACACATAATAGAATAAATGAACTTTTTTCATTTGTTACCCTAATTATTTTTTTTTTACTCAATAGGTTTAACAACTGATCCTCTAGAACAACGAAGACTGATGAGAGGGAAGTTAGGCTGAACCCAATGGAGATACTTACATGTAGGGTATTTCGTGGTGAGTGGTGCCGAAAAGATTATTGTGTTGTTTTCCATGTTACGGAGCCGGAAGTGTTTTTACAATATCTTCTAGACACAAAAAAACTGAACGGAAACCTAGTTTTTTTCCTGAAATTTGAAAACGACCCGAAACCAAAGCCGGAAAATCAAAACCGCTCGGCTCTATACAAACGTGTCCAGGTGACATTACCAAAAATCACACATTCGTGTGCTTTAAAGAATTGTATTTTTTTATTTGCTAGCCTGTGAATTATCGCAAATTATCTAAAAGATATTTTTTCGATGTCTATCGACTTGACGGATATCGAGAAATATCCCTCGATAGCTTCCAAAGCGACGTCACGTGTCGGCGCCTTACTACGACGTCTCTTTGGAGGAACGATCAGCTGATCTTTGTTATTGATTTGAAACGTACGAAATAGGCCGAATACTGCGCTTTAAAATGCCACGTAGCATACAAAACAAAGAACATCTACGCTTTGTTTGGAGAATATCGGTAATTATCTCATCACTGTGGACCTGACCATTCTATTTTTCACGAGCGCTTGCGCTAGTGAAAATAATATTTTCAGGTCAACACGAGGCATCACGTTGCCTTCAAGGAAAGATCAGCCGGCCCTTGTTATTCAGTGCTCAAAATAACTTTTTTTCTTTGCGTAGCAAAATGCTAGAAATTTAAAAAAAGTGAATAGCATTTTGTAAAAATTACATAGCTATTTTTGTATACCAGAGTTATGTTATGCTGTTTTGTATTGAATTCTTCTAAGTAGATAGAATAGTTTCCATTCATTTCTGGGCATTTCCAAATAATCTGCAACACATGAAACATTTACTATGTTTTTTTCAACTGAACTGCCTTTAAGGGTTGCATGGACTTGGATATTTTCAAATAGCGTCTTGGTTGTTCAATAGAGTTCTCAAAATGGAAGTTGGGATTTTTAATTTGATGGGCTTAATGTACATTTTATGCAAAATGTTGTAAAAACAGGAAGAATTTAAACCAATAGAATTCATCTTACATTTGAAGTTGCTAATGATGCTTGATGGAGAGTTAATCTGAGTTATGCCTGGAATGTTCCACAATCAGAAGTAAAGCATCAGTGAACTAGTTTTCAAACTTCTTTGCAAATTTTCATTTACATTTTGCGATACAAGATAATCAACTGCAGCCTAATAGGCTGCAGTTGATTATCTTGTATCGCAAAATGCTATACATAATAGAACATTGTGTAGCTTTTTGCAAGTTTTGTATAGCAAAAAGCGACGCGACACCGCTTATTTTGAGCCCTGTTATTGTTTTGAAACGTACTTGCTTTCAGTCGAATTGGGATGAATAGTGCGCAGTCAAATGCAACATAGCGTATACTAAAAATAAAATCTACGCTATTTTAGTGAATATCGGAAATTATCTCATTCGTGAGGACCTGAAGATATTATTTTTCTCTCGCGCGAGCGAGCCTGAAAAATAAAACTTTGAGATCACCACTCATGAGATAATTCTCGATATTCACAAAAATAGCTTAGATATCCTCTATTTATTATATATTAGCTTGTGAATTATCGCAGATTATGTAAATAATATTTATCGATATCTATCGACTCGATAGATATCGAGAAATATTCCTTAGTGGTTTCCTAAATAACGTCACGCTACGCCACATTACCTCGCCTTGAAGGAACGATCCAGCTGATCTTTGCGGCATTTTTCGTCGAATTGGGCTGAATATTGTGCAATAACGTGCCTCGTAGCATATAACAAAAAAGAAAATCCACGCTATTTTCGTCAGTATCTGGAATTATCTCATAAGTGTGAACCAGAAAGTTTTATTTTTATGAGCGCTTGCGCGAGTGAAAAATAATATTTTCAGGTCCACACAATGATTTTTTTCAGTAGCTTCCTAAATGACGTTACGCTTCGGCGCATGACGTCGCCTTGAAGGAACGATCAGCAGCTTTTTGTTATTTTCTTGAAACTGTTTGCAGTTGGGCTAAATATTGCACAGTAAAATGTCACGTTGCATATCATAAAATTCGTGCGGACCTGAAAGTATTATTTTTCACTCGCCCAAGCGCAAGTGAAAAGTAAAACTCCCAGGTCCACACTCATGGGATAATTCTCGATATGCACTAAAACAGAGTAGATAGCCCCTATTTATCTTATACCTGTTGAAGATATAGCCCATGTGTTATAGATTATCTATAACACATACCCCTATGTCATATAGATTGGAGAACGGACTATTGTCTTTTTCTATATTATAATATAATGATGACATTCGCAAAATTGTTTATAAATCGTGTCAAATCTGGTGAAATTGATTATCAAATATATTTTTGTCATAAATCATAAGAATTGAGGCGTAAGTATATTTTCTGTAATTGTTTTCCCAGTTACAGGGCCACTTTCTAAGGGGAACTATACTCTACCATTCACTTGAATTTGTAGCCTTGTTACGCACCAACAGCTTTTCCGGGCACATCACATGTATTCATGCCCAACAAGAGAAAGCAGTCGACTCCACTCCAGATGAGTCGACATTTTGACACGAAATCATCCCCAAAACCCTTTTAAAAATGCAGAAAAGAACAAAAATGGTCGGTATAAGATAAATACAACACAGGGGGATAACCATGGATGACAGGGAGGTGTGGTGTGGCTTAGAGTGGGGGAGGTGTCGAGTATTCTCGACATCAGAGTGCAGGGGGTTAAATCTTCAAGGCATTTAAATAATACATAACCTACGACCACTCATTGAAACCTGCTCGGCGTTCGAATTAGAGGTCCCATGATATGGTTTGTTGTAATTTAAATATTGTCAACGCCCCATGCAGGGGGAGGCCACCAAAAATTTGCAAGACGTGACGTGGGGGTGGGTGGGTCTCTTGAGTGCGCCAAAAATGTGCATTTCCAACTTGTGCAATTTTTTAAATTTTTTAAAAATATATCAATATATCAGCTAATATATACCATCATTTGTGTTTGAAACCTTAAAGATGATGTTGTACATCACACTCTTAACATAAATACAACATCAGGAGGCTTTATATGCGAGAATATTGGGCTTAAACTGGGAAAATGTCACACGTAAGTAGGGGGTGGGTGTCTTGTTCGAAATGTAGAACATGTGCAGACAATATTTTGGGAACAATTCAAATGAAAATTTGTTCCCGTATATGTACACCTGCTCTGGCCAAGCCTGATAATGAACAGCTTGTCATTTGTAGATTGGGGCCCACAGCAGCCCACAGAAGTTTAAATTGGTGGTACCAGTTAAACCCTTTACCTAACATGAAAAGCAGACGACACTTGCCAAAAAATGATTGAATAACTATTTTTTTTTTCATTTTTGTCTCAAAAACAGGTTATGACCCCTCATTGGAACGAGCTCGACGAGCTCGATCCAATGAGGGGTCATAACCTATGTTTTTGAGACAAAAAATGAAAAAATAATAAAAATTAATTGGCGATTTTTGAGAATAGCGCTGGCCGGTTTTGACAGTTACGTTGGGTAAAGGGTTAAGAACATTATGAAAACCCCCTAATGACAGCTGTGCCTACTAAGTTTATAAGCGTATTTTGGATTTTAATGGGAGAGTGGGGGGTGGGTGTCTGAGAACGGTAGTAGAAAATTTGCACGTAGTGGGTGGGTGGGTGTAAAAAGGAGCGGAATAAAAAATAGGACGTCACGTCTTGCAAATTTTTAGTGTCCCCTCCCTTGCCCCATGTGTATATTAAGCGGGCGTGTGCAGCATATTCATTAGGTAAAAGATTAAAGGGTGTGACAATTTAATTTTAAAAATCTGATGATTCACTTCGGTCATTTAAATCACCGGTTGAAAACACTATTCTGGGAAATACAGTATTGCGCCCACGTGATATAGTTTAATTCAGACACATTTAACTCTAAGAGAGACATTGCACTGTATTGTATCCACTCGCAGAAAAATGTACACAAATTTCCGGTTTGTGATAATACTGTGATATTCGTATCTAGGGAGATGCACTCAGTTGACTGTTATTGATATTATTCTCAAGTATTTGGACACGGATATGAAAAAACTCTGGCCCTGGTTCAAGAGAGTTTTTTGTCGGTGCAAAACTCCGATACCGGGACACTTATATACCGACAAACTGTAGTTTCTATGGCATCGAAATCAGGCGACTAATTTCCAGACGCACAGCTACACTTTACCCCCCAAACAGCTGAATCCCAAAACATGAGGGTCAAATTGACCCTTTAGTGAAACAAGGCGCCAGATGCAATGCTAGAGCATTGAAGATGACAACTTGTTCCACTAAATTCGTATCTTTATTTATTGCGGCTTAACGACACTATCAACATTTGGGTCCACCTCGTGTCGGATGTTCCACTTAATGAACGAAATGAGGAGTGTACACATTTACTCACCAAACCATGTATGAATACGGGCATTCCAACTCAGATTTCCAAACATATGGGGAAATTTACTATACGGGTGACATGTTTGTAGTGTTCGGTTGAGATTTCACAGAGCAACCGCGGGTGTATGGTAGATTCTTTAAACAAATGGCCATCCTGATAGTGCGTAGCTTCAAACACTGAATGACGAATGAAATGGTGAATTTAAATAATAATAATAACTCTTTGGCCAGCCGCTGATTTGTCGCGGTCCTCACAAGAGAAGGCCATCATTCCTCCTGCACCCCACCCCATCTTCCCCTCCTCTCCTCCCAGCATTCAGATATAAACTGCTTAATAGTGTCCCTCACTTCCTCTTTTTCAATTTCTTCAATAAGCATTCCTACCCTCTCCCTCGTGTCCCCCTTCAGCCATCTATCCTTTGTTTCTTCACCCCACTTCTGTATTATTCTTCCAGTAAATTTTATTCTATGAGGTATATACCGTGGGCATTCCAAGAGAAAATGTTCCAGGGTCTCCACTACTCCAAAGTGGCACATTTGGCATCCCTTTTCCCCATCTCTCCCAATTTTTCCCCGAAGCTCCAGTGATCTTGATCTCAGTTTGAACAGCAGTGACCCTCCAAAGGTGCCATCTAGGTACTTCTCAAAAGCTGGCTTTTCTTTATATTGTAACCCCTGCAGTGATCTTTTCACACTAACCCCTGCTCGCCAGTTTCGATTGCAATCTTCCATGACTCTCTCTTTGACAAACCTTTTGCCTTCTTTCATTCCTACTTCTATGTTTGTGACCTCTATAGAGTAATTGTCCATTAGTTCCCTCACATGTTTTGACCACCCCGTTTCTATATTAGAATTCCAAATGGTATCGAGCATCAATTTGCACCACCGGTTGTCAGGCAGGTTTCTCAAGTAGTTAAAGTAACACAGTTTTCCCAAATCTACCCTGTCCTTGATTTTCATCCACCCAAGCTCTCCCCTTACTGCTTCCAAAGCTGCAGCATTACTCGACCCTGTTATCCATCTGCCGGCATCATTCTGAGTACTTTCCAACTTCTTAATAACGGTTTGGTTTAATGGAATCACGCCCGTGCCATACGTTATACTTGGTAAACCCACCCTCTCCCACAGTGTCTTCCCCACAAAAACCTTGTTGAAACTATTTTTGCCTAAAAGTTTTAGTTGGTTCAGAATTCTTTTCACCTTCAGAATCAGTTTGGCTGAGTAATTTCTGTACACCCCTCTTCCCGTTATATTTATGCTTACCCCTAGATACTCATACTCTCCCGTTTCTCCTACAGTGATTTGTTTGCTTTCCCCTTCGGGGATTGAGAACTCCCCCACTCTCCATCTCTTCGTCATATCTACCTTGCGTCCAACGGCTATTACCTTGCTTTTATTTTCATTTAGTTCGAGCCGCCAAGTGTTCCCATATCTACCAACAATTTCCAGCAGTTTCTCTAGCCCCTGTTCAGTTCTAGACATTAACACCATGTCGTCCGCAAAGAATAAGCCTGGTATCTTTATGTCTCCAACATTTACCCCCTCCGCACTCTGAATTAGTTCGTCCCCTAAATCTTTAACATACAATGCAAACAAAATCGGTGAAAAGATACACCCCTGCTTGAGGCCTATATCCATAGGGACTCGTTTTGTAGTGATACTCCCTAGACTGAGTTGGTTTTGCACATCTGTATACAGTGCTTTCATGATTCCCACAAAGTCACCCCCCAGTCCGATGCCCTCGAGCTTTCGCCACATACCTTCCCTCCACACTCGGTCGTACGCTTTTTTCACATCTAGAAATGCCAGAAACATCTTTTTCTTTTCAGCCTTTGTTGATTCTATCAGTTGGGTGAGTGTAAATAGGTGATCAGTGACTCTTCGTCCTTTCCTGAAACCATTTTGAATTTCTCCTAAAAAACCTTTCTCTTCAATAACTTCCTCTAGTCTACCGTATATGACCTTACAGAATACTTTTCCGATGTTACTACTAACTGATATCCCCCTATAGTTATCTAGAACTTCCTTATCCCCCTTTTTGTGTATGAACGACACCTTACTTTCCCTCCACTCTCTGGGGACCTCTTGCTTTCGCAGAGCCAGGTTGAAAAGGTTTGTCAGGACTTCAATAAGTGCCTCCCCTCCATTTTTGAGGAATTCGTTCGGAATTTCATCAGTCCCTCCCGCTTTACCATTTTTTTAATTTCGAGACCACGTTCCGCACTTCTTCTGCCGTTATTTCGCTACATACACGATTGGATAGGTTCTCCTCCACCAGTGTATTTCTTTTTGGTGGGGACCCACTGCCCCATCGCCAATCGTTTATCTTTTCCCAGTGCTTGACTAACTCTGAAGCGATACGGCCTTTATCTTCTGTACTTTCCCCATCCACTTTGATACTCTGCACACTACTTTTCCCCCGTTTATTTACCCATTTCCAAAATACGTTTGAGCTCGAACCCCCCGTATCCTTTATTGTTCTGGCGAGACTGCAATTGCGCTCCTTCATATTATTATTCTTTATCTCATTCACCTTTTTCCGTGCCAGTTCATATTCTCCTTTCATTAGTCTCGTGTCATTGTTATCCACCCCTTTAAGCTTCCTACTTCTTCTGTAAGCAGCGCATTTTACCTTCCTTTCTTTTATAGCCTTTTTCAGTCCCTCGTTAACCCTGTATCCAAGCTCTCTCGTTGGGACCCTCACCCTTCCTATACAATCCTTCCCTGCCTCTGTTAGGCTATTTACTATGCCATCTGAAATACTCTGGACATTTGCATCCCTAGGGATACATTCAAGATTTGGTTTTAGTTTTTCCCGAAACTGCTTCCAGTCGGCTCCTTGTTTTAGTCCCCAAACTTCCTTGAAGGTATTTCTGTCTCTATTCGTCTTTTTGCCCATAATCTTAACTTTTATCAGGTTGTGACCACTACCCAAGTCATTTTTTCCCTCGTCATCTATTTCTACATCTATAACCTCCCTCCATACGCTAATGTCAGTGAGTATATAATCATTTATTGTTTTCTTATCGTTCCTCTCCCAGGTCCATTTACCCTAACATTTCGCATCCCTGTTCAGGATCTTTAAACCAAGCTCTTTTGATAGGTCCAACATCTTCCTCCCATTCGTGTTAATTTTCCTATCACCTCCCTGTATGCCCTCCTCCTTATCCCCGATGTGCCCATTGAAGTCCCCCATTAGGACAATACTGAACCCTCTGCTTTCAAGCTCTGTGATATTCGATCTAAGAGTTGTATATATTGAATCATTCCACTCGGGCATACTTCCCTCCACTGCTAAGTATACAACACCAACGGCAACACTCCTGCTTCCTAACTTGATTTTTGCCCAGACTATTTCGTTGGATACTGGAATCTGAGTCCTTGCTTCTGTGAGATCTGTAATCAATGAGGGCTGTAATTCCTCTTTCAGGCTTGGCTATTTCAGGAGAGCGATTTTTTAGCTCTCCTTACCGCCCTCCTGAAAGAATTAAGGAGAGCGAAAATTTGCCCTCCTAAATATTTTGGTCTGGGATGATTGAGATTACATGTATTATGCTCACATTAAATTTTTGTTGTAAAGCAAAAATGTAATTTAACTTCGAAGTCACATAACATCAGGTAATTTCATTTTGAAAGTGGTTTAGTGGTAAAAGGTAATGGCTGCAACCATACCCAAACACAGTTGCAATCATTTGAAGCAAAATGGGTCACAGCAATATATATTTTTTTTTGTCGGTTTCAAGTTCAACAGCTGACATCACAGTTTGAGGGGCAATTATTCAAGGAATATCGACACTATAATATACTACCATTTCTACTATCCTGTCACTTGAAGCTCTTGCACCAGGATGTGACTGTAGATTCAAGCAGACCTGTAGTAGTGGTAGGCGTATGACTTTCTTGGACAACAGGTCTGGGTACACACACAGGTCTTGTCAAGTGTATGTTCGGTTGTTGAGTGAGACATCTAGATGTCTAAGAGATTTCGCTTTACCTTAGTAAACTTAATAAAATCTCTGATGTAATAGCTTGTTGGTTTCAGTTTCAATGAGTTCGTTCAATTGTATACTTAAAATGCTGTGTAAAGCTAATTGCTCTCCTAAGCTGATTGAGGAGAGCGATTTTTTGCCCTCCTCCATTTTTCAGAATGCCAGGCCTGCTCTTTAGCGTAGATGCCAACACACCCTCAGTTCGCCCAGCTCCTATCCACACGCAACCCTTCATCTGATCAACCCGCTCATCCCGTCGTATCCACGTCTCACTTAGACCCATTATATCGAAGTCTCCTTCGTCCATCATTGTTGATATTTCGCTTACTTTCTTGTGCAGACCCTGGATGTTGCAGTACCCAAACTTAATGAATCTTTGTTTTTTTTGTCATCACTGGCACATTATTATAACCCTGGTATGTCCCTGTGTTGTGCATGTTTGTTGTTCTTCCTATGTTCCCAGCATTTGTGCCCCTTTGGGTTATCGGCTGTGGTCCCCTACCCCCCTTTTCTCTAAAAAGGCCCAGCCACCTGTAAATTGTTTTGGCCCAACAGGTCTGTACCCTACTTAAATGCAATCCGTCTCGCCATACAGCTCTCCTTGTCCCCAGAATGAATCCCAGTGGTCAATGAAATGCATTCCCAAGTCTTTGCAGTGCTCTTCCAGCTCCTCGTTCAGTGCCATAATCCGCGAGTTCCTCTCATTCCCACCACCCATAACGGGGAGCACACCTGAAACGATGATCCGAGCATTCCTGCTAAGTAGCTTACTAATTAGGTCCTTGTATGTGTCCACCAAACGAACTGATTTCCTCTCCCTGATGTTATTGGACCCCACATGTAATACCACTACCGGATCAGGCCCCGACCCAGCTACAATACCGTCCACTCTATCCCTCAGGTCCTCCACTTTAGCCCCCGGAAAGCACAGAACTGTTCTATTTTTACTGTCCGGACCACAGACAACCTTGTCGATCCCCCGAACTATGCTACTTCCCGCAACCACCATCTTACTTTTGGCCCTCGCCCTATTTATCTCCCCTAGTCTCCTATTGTTTACAGCGTCCTCTTCCTCTCCAACAGCCCACTCGGAATCAATATCGGTATCGGTATCTTTGACCTAGGATTACTCCTATCCTTGTCCCTCCGTCTCTTTCCAGGCCCTGAACTACCTGGACTACTCCTCTGGTCTTCTCCCGGATCCCTCCTCCTTTTTCCTGGCCTAGACCCCAAGCTACTATCTGTTGCAACTACCTCCATCTCCTCCTCTGTCACTTCCGAATCGAGCACATCAAATCTGTTTCTGGTGCTGCACTCCACACTGCCTTTGGACTTTACACCCCTATCTACCTGCTTTTCTGGCCCCCCTTTCCTACCACTGTTGTTAGTCCACGCCAAACGCTTTACAGCATTGCTCCGGCCTGGGCCCTCTCATCTGTCCTACGTACTTTTCTTGCAGCCCCCACCTCATCACCTACCTCATTCATATCAAAGGTTCTACCCCCATGTTTCCTCTTGGAACCACCGACAACCACCCATTCTTCTCGGAAAGCTACTTTCACAGGCGTAACTCCAGACAGCCCCGCCCTACCAAGTTTTCCCTCCAGCTCAGCAATCTCCCCCTCAAACTTAACAATTGTCTCAAGTAGGCGGAGGATTTCCTGACAGTTTGCACATACCTCTCCATATCCCATCGAACGACACTCCCCATACATCATAGAACACTGTTTACAAACTTCATGCCCAATATCGCCATCGGTGGCCCCACCAACCCGACTCTGACCGACACCACCAGTGACCTCTGTCTGCACACCAATACTTACCCCGTTGGCACCGTTGACCTGGACCGCGATATTACACGTATTTACCTCCATACTTACCTCCGTCTGAACAGACTTGCTCGCCATCATCAAGACAAAATTATGCGATCGGACAGGGAAAACTGTAAACACGCGACAAAAGGCAACACGACGAACCGTTCGACAACTAAGCGCTCACAGTTTTATTTAAGACCTCCTAACTTTGTCCCAGTTACTATACTAAACTAACTCCCCACAAAGTTGAATAAAATAACTTGAAAATGAAATATATATGATTAGTAAACAATAAAAATACTTAATTTCGATTCGTAACCAAGGAGACTTCTTCTGTATACTTGCGGATCGAGTAGTCTTTCTACCCCGACTCAAATGCATATCGCCGTATCTCATACTGAAGTCATACGATGAGTATTCCGTTGCTTAAGATGTTGAATTATTGTGGTATGGATGGGGATTGATAACTCTAATTCCATTCCTGAACAGGAGTGTGTGACAACATTCGGACTATCCTGACTGAAATGTCCAGGTATCATTGTTAGTGTGATAGACATTTCAGAACTTCAAATGTAAGAATCCTGTAGAGTTTTAAGATGTGGGATATTTTTCGAGCACCTAAAACGTTTCCCAGATGCTTAATATAAAACGTAATTTTCAGTGCCGAGTCGTGCTTGGTCTAGCACAGCCGACAGGATGAAAACTCTGTAAGAAGTGTGTGAAAAATGGCAGGGTTAAACTAGGGCTGTCACGATTTTTGAATTTAGGAATCGATTAATCGTCGCAAATAATCGATGCTAATCGGTTGATCGTACCTAGATGACCCCCATCTCCTTCTCTTTGAAGTCGATAAAAATGAAGTTGAAGTCAGTTGACCTACCTCAAGTAAACAACGAAGACGATCCTCTTTTAGTTGCATTCAAAGCTTTGATGTTCTGAACCGTCAGTGTAATAATCAAGACCGGTCGGCAGTTGCGAACTTCGCAACTGCCGACCGGTCTTGATTATTACACTGACGGTTCAAAAGTTCAGAACATCAAAGCTTTGATGAATGTACCTGAAAGACAAATGCTTCCAATAGCTTCTTGGGGTTTAACATCGATGTTCTTAACTCTTTACCTTTAGAAACAATAGTTTTTTCAACATATTTTCTTTTAATTATTAAATGTCTAAAACGGGATATAATTTACCGATTATTTGACAACGAAAAATACTAATCGATTTCGGCGTGACCGATCAACAATCGATTAATCGATTAATCGTGACAGCCCTAAGTTAAACCTTATTTTCTTATCAGACCACAGAGTAATCTGTACCCAGTTATATTTCTCCTCAGCGCCCTAGAAATTGAGCTTTTCTATGGTAAATCAGGAGCCAGTTATACGCCTGGGTGTAAAGTATCTAAAGTGGGTAGCACTGTAATAATAATCGGTTAAAGTCGACTTTTCACCTGTGTGGCGGTGTGATATAATTGTGCCTACAGAAAGTGAAACTAAACACCAATAAATAAATACATAAATACCCAATGACCTGATTATGACCAACTAACGATGTCAGATTTTACATCCTTGGCTAAACTAAATGTAAACGTAAGAGACATGTGATGTGAAAAAATACAGCATAAACACAGAACGCCACACGCGTGTGAATGGGTTAACCGGTAGAGTGCTGGAAGCCCATATTTGGGCTTTATTCTGAAGTGCAGGTGCCACAAATTGATGCCTTCATATTCTGAGGAGATGCTTTATATTAGCTTGGAATTAACACTATTTAGTGTGTGAGGGTTTGCCTTGTTACAATTTATGGGAGAGTGCCAAGTGGCACTCTCCCCTAAATTGTAACAAGACAAAGAGACGTGAACAAATTTGGATGACCAAAAATAATTTAGCACTCTACCTGTTAATCGATATGACACGTGTGCTAGCGCGGAAGGATAAAACGAGAGGCCGCATGTTTCGAGTTTTAACTTCCGCGATGGCACACGTGCCATATCGATTAACCCATTCACATGCGTGCCTTTCTATGTTTATGACACGCCTTCACGTCTATAAAAACAATTATCAGAAGAACACTCAGCAATTCATTTGAAAACTATCAACAAACACAACACATTTTATCGCCAACCAAATCTGCGAGGGGTACCGTGTTACTTTTTCGTCCCCTGAGTTTCAATGTGTTCTATGCGCCTACTGGCACATAAAACACATTGCAACTGACGGGGCGATTTACAGCTATCGCTAGCCATTCAAACTTTAATTGCTTTGCACGATTTGTAGAAACTTTCAGTGAAATTCCGCTTCTGTATAAAAATAGTCCGTCAACGATTTGCGGTCCGCATAGGGCTGTCACGATTTTTAATTTAGGAATCGATTAATCGTCGCAAATAATCGATGATAATCGATTGATCGTACCTAGATGACCCCCATCTCCTTCTTTGTGAAGTCGATAAAAATGAAGTTGAAGTCAGTTGACCTACCTCAAGTAAACAACGAAGACGATCCTCTTTTAGTTATATTCAAAGCTTTGATGTTCTGAACTTTTGAACCGTCAGTGTAATAATCACGACCGGTCGGCAGTTGCGAATTTCAGAACATCAAAGCTTTGATGAATGTACCTGAAAGACAAATGCTTCCAATAGGTTATTGGGGTTTAACATCAATGTTCTTAACTCTTTACCTTTAGAAACAATAGTTTTTTCAACATGTTTTCTTTTAATTATTAAACGTCTAAAACGGGATATAATTTACCGATTATTCGGCAACGAAAAATACTAATCGATTTCGCCGTGACCGATCAACAATCGATTAATCGCGACAGCCCTAGTTCCGCATATGTGCGGAACAGATTTTTATTTTCCGCATGGTTTAGTGATGCTGTAGATGGGGATTTCAAAGAACAGGCGTGTAATACAAATCACTAAACTAAGGATAGAAACCAAAGCAGATGCAAAAGAACAGTTGTGGGACGTCTTGTGTCCCATAGTCCGTCATTCCTTCTTCATGTTTGAGGAAACATGATTGAAACAGCGGCGGCAGCGGCGGCGGCGGCGGCGTGGGTTATGAAAAAAGACACATACAGTTAAAACTAGAAGTCCTGTCCTGAAATGCGCACAAATAGCACGTCGATTTGTGCGTTAACCTACGCGTTATGACGATGGTAAGGCTATCAAATTCTGCACATTCGGCCTGTGCACAAGCAAGTTTCAGCCAATGGACCTCCGGGTAACCCGGAGGTCCATTGGCAGGAACATTGCTTGTGTTTGCTATGGGTGACAAGGAGAACCTGTCATGCTTTGGGTGCCGTTCGATATGACAATTGCGCGCAATTCCTACACGCAATTAAGCCTACATAAGCGCACAGTTCGTGACAGGACTTCTAGTTTTAACTGTACATTGTGGTTTTTTTCTACTCGTGTAGCCTCTGTAAGAGAAAGTATATTGAGTCTGAGAGGGCTCACTATCGAAGCCACGTGAATGGTCATCACCAACTACTGCTCGTCATTTCTTGGACGGTACAAGTGCGGTTTTGTAAATGATTCAAAGTTGAAAATACCTAAAAGTATATGTAAGCCTCGTAAGGTGAAACAAATGGGTAAAACAAAATCGACTTCAAATGTGAAGTAAATGAAATTTCGGTTTCCATGAAGCATAGTTTAAATGTACACATCATGAGAAAACATTCAGATAACCCTAAGCAAGTCGGCGGCCCGTACAAGACCTGGGCGGGGATCCAGTGTGGCAAAGCATATCGAGGCATTTGCCCACCGCTGTTAACAGAAAAGAAGAAACAGTGATTGCATCTTGTTGATATAGAATCTATGTTCATCCTGGCGATATGAAACTGGTACAACATTCTCCGTTTTGTTTCAGAGATGACGGACATGTGCGTCCAAGGTAGCTACATGTAAACCGGGAGTCATAAACCATAATGATATTAACTCTCAACACTGTGCGTCAAAAGTATGTTTTTGTCACATTTTTAGCATGAGGGTGGAGTGGGGGGAGGGTTGGGGGCGATTGGCTCTGTAAACAAATACAAACCAATTTAAGCAAGAAAAAACTATGGAAGTTGTGTTCATTTGAAACGATAATATGAAGGTCTTCCAGAATTATGCATTTTCCGAATCTTTGGCGAAGTTCTTCACGTTACAGAAAATCATTGCCTCCAACTTGTTGGACAGCCTTTTATAATTCTTTATTTTATAAAATCTATTTTTGTTTGTTTTGTTTTTTTTTATATTTCACATTGGGCCAACGGATACGGAATTAATCGAGTTCGGGTGTTTTCTTAATATTAATTGTCAACCTCTATAAGAAAATCAAGAACATGTCTTCATTTTTGAGGTGTGCAAAGTCGACTGCACTTTCGAGCCTGGGAATGTCATACGGTATCCCGACAAAAATGTCATCAGGGCAAAATGCACTGGGACTTAATGCCCATGGATAAGAGGCCCCTGGGAGAAAATGCTCTCAGGAAATTTGCAGTGGTAGACAAATGCCATAATATTGCCATTATGCTATAATGTCCTCTGGATAAAATGCCTCCGATCCTAAACCAGCATAAAATATCTGAATGATGCTATGATAACAATTGTCTCATGTATCGTCCCTTGCGTGAAGCAAGGTTCCATAGGCTATCGAACCTTATTTCGCGCAGAGGACAATACCATAAACTAAAACCATAAACGTCTAGCTCATTAGTTACACCACAGCATGGTATGGTTAATATGAAAATACGTGACACGTAATGGTGCACTCCCAATATTGTTAATTTCGGTAAATATTGCAGGCCCCTAGCAAGATTTTTCAGGAAAGATATGGTGTATACCGCAGAAATAGCGGCGGTTATGTGAAATATACCAATTTGCCAAAATGTGTTGTACAGCGACATGCAAAAACACAGAACCGCACATGTATGGTCATATGTTAATGTGGCGACAAATATGGCAATCGAGAAATTTTGAAAGATTACGGAAGGATAAAACTTGAGACAAGCTTTTGTAAAACAAACCTTCATTTTTTTAAACTGACAAAAGATCATAATTCAATGGCAAATTGGTTCATTGGGGGTTTAACAACACTTCCAAAAACCAAGGCTATATTATGAGCGGGGTTGTATATCAATTTTAATAACTAAGGTTATTATATCACGTTGTTAGTTCCCAAGATCCTTCCCATCCATCAATACCTAGACGAGCAAAAGAGTTGTACGTGTAGTCACTCGTTCAGGCAATTACTCTAAGGCTCATTTATTCGATGGGATTCTGGTCGTTCGAGCAATCTGAGATGGTTAGCAAGCCTGTGCTAGTGCTAGTAATGGTACAAAGCTGCAAGAGTGGAAGAAGACTACAGGATTTGGTGACTACTGTAAAAGCTATTCATAGGACAGACAATAGCGATATTGGGGGAAATCAGTAACAGTGGTGTTGGAGATATGAAAATCATGGAGAGGTCTAGAACTGGGCAGATGCTAGGAGCTAAATTATCATCAGGTATATATAGTACTACATCATCATGTCATAGGTATCGTCCTATACCCCGATGAGCTTTAAGAGTCGTAATTAAATCGCTCTTTCGATACTCATTTGCTCAATGGGATTTGAGTCGTTCGAGCAATGATTTTTTCAGTAACTGCTTAAAAGCGTATTTGCTCGATAAGATTCGAGTCGTTCGAATATCCTATACCTATCCCTGCTTGATTGTATTTTGGTTTGAGGATCATAGAGGACTTCGTTATACACAGGAAAGGCAAAAACAGAGACGGCCAAGACAAAACAGACTGTTGGGATAGACAGAAATGGTACCAGTAAAAGGCAAAACAGGCCAGGAAATAGAAGGATAAACCACAGAATATATCGGAATAGTTAAAATACCGAGACTATGGTGTACATCCGAAACAACAAAGTCACTCTTATACAAAGGAATGCGTCTATTGTTGGGCAAAAAGAAGAATTCTCGGGGACAACAGACAGAAACCGAATATTTTGTGGGAAATCCGCACTAGTAAAAGAAAAGCTGGATTTATTTGGGTAATTTTACAAAGTATTCGAACAAATACAATTACTCATACCAGGAAACGCACCTTAAAGCACTGTATGCTACTCTTTTAAGCCCAAAATTTAGTAACCCGTGCCAAATAAAGTTGTTTTGATGGTTCAGAGGGATTGTCTGGATATTTGTGGTAATTCGATGTATTCTAGTTCACTTGAATTTACCCACATGAAACCTCTCATCATTCATTTAGCACTACGTGCTACTATTGTAAGCCCTAGATTGGGGTTTGCTAAGTCAGTCTCGGTAGTTTGGGATTATTTAGAGGGATTGTCGGGTTATTTGTTGTAATTAAATTTACTTCTGTTCAATCGAACACACCCCTTTCCTATTAGAAGGTTTTGGGTCACATAGCAACCATGTGCTACCATAGAAACCAAGATGGCGGTCTCAGATACAAAATGGACGACGTACACTCGTCTCACCTCAACAAATCGCGTTGCGCATGCACACTAGGACCCCGTATCACTATGGGAATGTTGTCACAAGATGGCGCTCACGCGGGCTATCATGACAACCAAATATGAAGTAACTGGGCCATGTGCCTGTGACGTCACATGAGATCCGGCCAATGTGGGTCGATCGGGTACAAGATCTACTACTAACACCAAGCCCAGAGATCCACGGTTAGATCCCCAGCAGGGATAACTGCGTTGTGTCATTGGGCAAGGAACTTAATCACGATTGCCCAAGTGGGGCACGGTGGCGCAGCCAAGAGGGGCGTTCTGGGGGCACATCCCCCCCCCCCAAAAAAAAAAAAATAATTCCGATAGGATCACCGACCCAATGTAGAGTTGTGACAGCACAAAAGTGGGTTTAATCATGATCAACTTATCGTCCGGAAACCAGTTGTTTACAATTTACTATTTGAAGGGTCACTGTGACCTTGACCTACTGATTCCAAAATAAATAGGGCTCTTTCTTGCAATGATGCCAACCTACCTATGAAGTTTCGTGAACGTCGGTGGAACCATTGTCAAATTTTCATCTGGAAACCAATTGTTTACGATTTATTATGTTCAAGGTCACTGTGATCTTGACCTTTGACCTAGCAGGTCCAAGATAAATAGGGGTCTCCACTCACCTATGCCGACCTACCTATGAAGTTTCATGAATGTGGGTTCAACAGTAGTCAAGTTAGCACTCGGAAACCAATTGTTTACGATTTACTATGTTGAAGGTCACTGTGACCTTGACCTTTCGCCTAGCGAGCCCAAAATAAATAGGGTTCTTCCTCTCATTGATGCCAACCTACCTATGAACGTGGGTCGAACAGTTATCAAGTTATCAACCGGAAACCAATTCTGTTGATTTACTACGTTCAGGGTCACTGTGACCTTGACCTTTTCCCTAGTGCGTCCAAAATAAATAGGCTTCTTCCTCTCATGAAAGCCAACCTACGTGTGAAGATAAATGAATGTGAGTTCAACCATAGACAAGTTATCATCCGGAAACCAGTTGTTTACAATTTACTATGTTCATGGTCACTGTGACCTTGACCTTTGACCAAGCAAGACCAAAATAAATAGGATTCTTCCACTCACTGATGCCAACCTACCTATGGAGTTTCTTGAACGTGGGTCGAACCACTATCAAGTTATCGTCCGGAAACCAATTGTTTACGCCCGCCCGCCATTCATAAAGCTATAAGTCGAGCTTGACTTCGTCAAAACTTGACTAAACAAGAGGCCCGGCTTTAATCGCTCACCTGCCAAAGTGGTTCAAAGAAGTATTTGGGGTCACATTCAGTTATGTATGGTTCATCAACACTACAAAGGAATGAAGTCATGAAAGGCAAATTTTATGGAAAAACACTAAGGAATCGATTTGAACAAACCTGAACCAACATGCTCCCCATGCCACCCCCACCCCTGCCCATAGACAGCCCAGATAATAAGCCAGGGGCTCAAATTGAACAAACTTGAACCTGACCCCCCTTGAGATGTTATATATCAAATATGAAAGAATTCTGACCGGTGGATCTGAAGATGGAGGTTTTTAAAGAAATGCCCTCACATTGTATTACGTTAAACTTTGGGCTCAAACAGGGAGCCAAAATATTTACCCAGGGAACCAATTTGAACAAACCTGAAACCGACCCACCTCAAGATGTTGCATACCAAATATGAAAGGATTCTGACTGGTGAATCTGAAGAAAAAGATTTCTATAGAAATTCCCTCATATTGCACTAAGTTAAAATTCAGGATCCCATAGGCAGCCCAAATATGAACCCAGGGACTCGATTTAAACAAACTTGAATCTGACCCCCCTATAGATGTTGTATACCAAATATGAAATGATTCGGACTGGTGGATCTGAAGAAGATTTTTAAAGAAATTTCCTCAAATTGCACAAAGTTAGACTTTGGGCTCCAATAGACAGCCCAAATACTAACTGAGGGACCCGATTTGTACAAACTTGAATCCACCCCCCCCCCCCCCTCCCGAGATGTTGTATACCAAATATGAAAGCATTCATACCAAATATGAAATATTCTTAAAGAAATTTCCTCATATTTCAATAAGTTAAAATTCGGGCTGCTATAGGGAGCCCAATTATTAACCTATGGACGTGATTTGAACAAACTTGAATCTGACTGCCCCCCCCCCCCCCCCCTCCGAGATGTTATATACCAAATATCAAAATATTCTAAATGATGGTTCTGGATAAGACTTTTTTGATTTTTTTTAAAAAATGTACTGCTCCTTGAGGTGGCCCTTGTCAGTGCGGCAAGGTTATTTGTACAAACTTGAATTGACATATGATAAGGAACATCCACTCCAAATTTGGTTCAATTTGGTCCAGTTGTTTGAAAGAAGTCGATAATGTAAAGTTCGCGACGGACGACGACAAGTTAAGCTCCCTTCGGTGAGCTGAAAATCAGTCACACTCCCCCCCCCCCCCTCTTCCTTCAGGTTAAGCCATATAGGGAACATCAGGCAAGAAATAAGGGAGAGTGGTGCGAAATAGCAGATGTATGTGTGATATCCGACCTATCTCAATTTAATGACAATATGTTGTCAATTATTTGCCAGACTCGAAATAAAAAACGTCGCCGGTGTTCCGTCGCCGGATTTACGAAATAACGTCGCCGTTATTTGGTAATTTATCCGTTACTTCTGGTCCGGGTTCGCTATTTAAAATTGATGAATCTCTTGGTGCGAAAGGACAATGAAGGAATTGTTAACAAAAGTAAGACGGTAATATAACAATAACATGATTTTGGAGGGCATTATGGTTCATTAGCGGCCCTGCAGCAATAATGAACAGCCCGAGGGTTTATTAAAGGCCCGAGACGAAGTCGAGTGCCGTTAATAAGCCCAAGGACTGCTCATCATTGCTGCAGGGCCGCTAATGAATCATGATGCCAGACAACAATCATGTTATTACTATTATTACCACTCCCTGTTACAGCTTACCGCACGAGGGAATTGCTGGAAGAAATAATCACTAAAGTCAGTTCGATATTTCTGTTTCGATCGTGCGTTTGACTTCAGTTCAGAAATACAAAGAGACGTCATCCGACTAGGAGTAATTCATTGGACCCTAGAATCTAAAAATAGCCGGGCCGCTAATGGCTATTTATTCCATTGTCGCCCGCGGCGCGGCTCTGTCGAATGACATCACTGAAATTATGGAGTTTTAACGGGCCCCCAAACTTATGTTAATCGACTAGTAACTTATAGATTGAGTGGTAATAATATTATTTGATAAGCAAATACTGCCAGTTTTAAAAAGCACAAATCGGCTATTTGTCTTTATTTTGTGTGATATCATTAGGCATACTTATTTAATTCTTTTCATTTAGTTTCCTCTTTTTAGTTGAATTTTTCCAAAAAAACCCCTTGACTACTCTTATGGCGAGGGCCGGTCGCCGGGCAGGCTGCCCTTTTTGCTAAGAAACTTAGTTATTTCTGGTCGAAGTTCAGCGATCTGAACGTAGTGGCTACTCCTCTACGTTCAGATTCTTCCCATTTAATCCTATAGAAAAAGTTCCCATCAAGTTTTTATGGGAACTCGAAACTCGAAATTAGGAATATATTTCAAGCTTTCACCCTTATTGCCGACTGCAATCGACAGTACACGTATTTCCTTACATTTGAGCAGAGTTTATTGATCCAAACTAGATTTTATCCTTTAATTATCATCATTTGAGCACCCGTGAGGCGGCAACGGAGATTTCAAAATCGGCCATGTTTTTGTATAAATATAAAACAGTAAAAACAATAACCCGGTAATGGCGCCGAAACGAATAGACCTTTTATCGATGCAGAATCGGAATCTCGATCTCATTCGCGCAGAGGTCATCAAACTCGGTCGCATTCGCACAGAGCAGATTATCAAACCTCTTCTGCGCAAGTGGGGTCGAATTTCAGACATTGCCATTTTAAATGCCATTTATCATAACAACTCATGTCAAATTTTCTTCCACATACTCATGTGGTAAAAATAGCCCTCAATGAATGTGACCCCCCCCCCCTCCCCCATACCCCTTTTCATAAAAAAACTATGATATGATTCATAAATTAATTGATGTTGACCCAAAACAAAAAACACCTTACAACGAAACTATCAGAAATGGGAAATTTATACTGATGTGGTAAAATTTAAAAAAATAGCTCTCAATGAATGTGCCCCCTCCCCCCCACACCCACACAGTATACCCCTCTTCATCAAAAAGATGATATAATTCATAAATTAATTAATGTTGACACAAAACAAACAACCTGTGACATAAAATATCCTGCTTGTGATCGTTTTTAAGGGGACGTCCAACCTAACTTTGGTCAAATTTCATGCAATTTTCTTTCAAGTCTAAAAAAGGCCCAAAATGAATAACCCCAATAACTTATATACCAAAATGCTTGGAATGAAACATAGAACATGTGGAAACTGAAATTTGCCATGGAACTGCTGCCATGTGTAAATAGCACCACCTGGAAGTCTGCTATGGCATAAGTAAGAGAACAAAATTTGCACAATAAAATACCTCAAAATAAAATAACAGCTGTATTCTATAAACATTTAAGTACATACTCGAAGAAATCTTTTCCTAATTCATGAAAGTAATAAAGATTGAGACCAAATGTTATAAGTGGAGTGCTCACTGATTGAAGGCAGACATTTTCTTTTGTTTATGTTTTGATTTGGGGAGTTCAACAAAGGTCAACTTGAAGGAGTCCAGCAGAAGAAGTATGGAAGGACAAAGGAGTGTCTCCCAGTATAAAGATGTATGTGTTACTGTGGTAGTTTGGAAAGAAACTATGATATTCTCCTGTGTAGAATGCACTGTAAAGACTTTAAGTCATACATTGTAGTTGAATAAATACATTTACAAACCCCTTGCACTGTAACCCCTTTTATCCCATGCATCAATTTGATAGTGATGAAATTGGTAAATTTGTCTGGTTTATCAATAAGTATAATAGCTTTGTTTACTCTTGGACACCAATACACTCATGATATCTGTTGAAGAAATAAGGGTAACTGTAACCTGTCACTGCAATAAACCATCTAATTTACTTAAAAGTACACTGTTATTCAAAACACATCAACTCAACCTTAGATAATCATTATTGCATGTACTTTCCCCAAGGAGGCTTATTGGCACATTGAGATCTGAAGGGCACATCCAGAGGGTCTCACATATTTTTTTCAAGAAAGCAGCACACAAAGCAATCCCCAAAAGATGACAAGTGAGGCTCCATTTGACACAAAACATTTGCCAGAGGGGGGGGGGGGGGGGGGGGGGCTCTCTTCCTTGTAGGACTGTACCTTCGGCACTCAAGGCATATGCCTTTTTTCTCAAACTCTTTTTTCTTTTTGAAGATCCTGGCCATACATGTTCCAAACACTATCAGACAGGTAACCCTCCAAATAAGTGTATCTGCAAAAACCATGTTACATTGCAAAAATTCTTTTTAGACTTTTAGTTCTGGACCTTTCATGCTTCTTACTTCCAACTATAACACTTCATTTATCGATTAATGGGTGAATAGAAAAGTCCTGCATTAATCAACATTTTGAGTTCCATAAGCCTTCAAAACAGCTCTGATAAAAGTGTCAAACATCAGATTGGTGGCTTTATACAGAATATTCATTAGGTTGTTGCTTGATAAGTAATAGGAACAAACTCTCCACTAGAAAATTCTGTAGCAATACAATTGAGGGTATTAGTAGGCACTTTGCAACAAATTGTAACAAATCAACTAGTTATAAACAAAATTTTCTAACTCAAAAGAGTGAAAAAGTACCAAAACTCTGAAAAAATGTGGGAAGAAACACATGCTACACAGGCATTGTTTCCCCATGATGCTCGATCACAAAACCAAATATCCTTCAAATTGGAGTAGCAATGGTTGAGATACAAGGGAGAATGTTGGTACATGTAATGATGAATGGGTAAGACTAAGATTAAGAGGACAGGGGTCACCACTGCACGGCCCTAGATGCACCTTTGATTGTCCACCTTCCAGGTCTGGGGCATAATAATCGCAACACACCCGCCTTATCAGTTCATAATTTCAGTAAAATGAAAGAAATTATCAATTTGAATTAATTAATAGATGATGGAAAATATTTGGCTTCCTTCGCCTTCTCGGACTATTTAATTACCACAAACAATATCAGTTTGATGCAGACAAACGAAACTGAACGCATGTGGTCTGGTTAAAAAGTAACTCGGCATGAATAATGAAGAAATTGCGAATATTTCGTGTATTTCATTTGTTTCAAAGCCAATTGCAGCTAATATTGACCGTGCATTCGATAATTCGTTTCGGTTCTGACCACACGGCCACGCTGACACTCAGTGACAGCGGTTGTGTTTACTGTGATATGCAAATTGGGGGATGGTTTCCGATGAAGGAGATTTGTCACATTTGTCAGTGTAAAACGATCATAAAAGACACTGATCGACGCTTGTATTACTATGGTTGGTTGCAAGAAAAAACTAAATTCTCAGCATCGTCCAAGCGCACCTTATTTAAAAGCATGAATGCATCATTTTCAACCCATCTTCAATAGGTCCTTTGCAGATATCAAACATACCCGCCTCAAATTAGGAAGTAAATAACTTCACAACATCTGGGGGAAATCAACACGCTCAATATAGTTCCAGGTCACTTGGAATATACTTCGTGAAAAAGTGATTTCTGAAGCATTCTGCTTACTTTGTTATGAATATTGCCTTATTTTATGTGTATCGACCCGATTTTATACACTCGGTTATTTTTTTTACAAGTGGTCCATGTTGTCTTCTTTCTAGTGCGCAATAATTCAGATTTTTTGTCAACAAAAAAGTTCAGACGGCCTGTAAACACGAGAGGGAATTTCGAACCATGTTTTGCAGTTATGACATTAACAGCTCAAGTATTTGCTGTCACCTGTTTGCAAATCCGCTCATACATTGTCTCGAACAAATAAAGGGCGTGATCACGTCCTTGCAATCTTACGATTGCCCAAATTGAGTATTTCTGCAAGAACCACATCGTAATCACATGACCGGAAAAACATCATTGAAACATGGCCACATCCGAAACATCAAAAATTTGTGTTGGTGTTATTACATTCAAACGTCAAAACCTACCAGAGTGTGTGTCAAAAAATGCTTTCTCCGAGTCTGTAGCATGTTATCATTATATTGAGGACAAGGCATTCGAATTACCGATTATTTTGTGGTTTTACCGGTTCGTTACTTATGCCATTTGCAAATTAATCTTCTTCAAAATCATAAAATTCACTTTTTTTCCTGAAAAAAATTATATGTACCTTTTCTATGCACTTTACTCATTATTTTGATATATAATTTGCCTTTCCTTACTTCTCTCATCTGTTTCTGAGTCATTGGGAAAAATGTCAAAAAATTGACCAAAGTTAGGTTGGACGACCCCTTAAATCACATTCAGGCTTCTGAAGACATTTCACATCATGTGTTTGGTGAATCATTTGCAATTTTGTTAAAAAAAAAGCCAGTTTTCTCAGTTAAGACACCTAGAGTCACTGGTATGGTACTGAAAAAACATAAAACACTATTTTTTTCAACAGTATGACCAGTACTGCTCATGTGGTATCTCATAGCACTGTTGAAATGCCTAAAAGCATCCAATATTGATTCTATGGCGCTGTGCTTGAGCAGCAAGTACCCATTTGGGCACTTTCACAATCTTGGATTTACTCCCCACAAACACCCATTCTGATGAAAATAGTGAAATTGTGGAAAATATGTCTCCAAGGAGGATGAATGAGGTATTTGCTTAAAAAATTTGTTTTTTTTCATTGTTTAATATATTTGTGTGTGAATGGGGGGAGGGGAGGGGAGGGGGAGAGGTGTGTGGGGGGGGGGGGGGGTAGAGTGTGACAAATAGTCAGCTACCAGTTAATGAAAATGTACAACCAGGCAAGTGAAAAGCAAAGAAACACTTTGTCTGATGGACAGACGGACATGCAGTCACACAAATTTAAAGTCTACACAGAAATAAAAACTGACATACAATGGAAATTTTGTTAGAAGAGCCAGGAGAAGATTGCCAAATGGAAAAAAACCTCAATGGACCCTGAGTGCTGCAGTACCAAAGCAAATCATAGGATACTGAAAGTGTATGAGATTTTCTTTAGTTTTCCAAAAACATACTGTACAGTCTTTCGAATTGTTTCTCATCAAATGAGGCTTCAGTATGGGTGGGTGGAGACTGGATTCATGGAGAGAACAATATTTCACAGTTGTTACTGTAGTTTTGTGCTATAACATGGGAACCATGAGAACAATGTGCGAGCTAAAGAAAATTTGATCGCATCACTTTAATTTTGGGATTCAAATATCTTTGTCAAGTATAACTCTTCAGAGAACTTTTTTTCCGACCCAAAAACAGGGGGTCACGCATCAAATAAAAGGGAAAAATTAGTACTAGACTACTTTATTAGTACTAGACTACTTTATTGGAAGCTGTGCACAAATGTCATTCATTCACATTTGCAACTGTATTGTGTTATTTTTTTCACTGTACCCCACCCCCAAATTTGTGTTCCAAAATACTCTTTCAATGAAGAAATTATTTTCTAACACTTTCTAACCCTTTACCAAATATAACGGTCAAAAGCTGCTATTCACAAGTATTGACATTCCATGTTCATTATTTTCTTGTTTTTGTGTCAAAAACTTAGCTTATGACCCCTCATTGGAATGAGTTCATTCCAATGGTGTAAACAGTCATGTCTTTGAGACAAAAAATTAGTAAGTCAATAAGTTTGTGGGCAAGGGGTATCAGCTTTTCATGTCAAGTAAAGGGTTAACAGCATAATTCAGACAAACATCTAAATACCAGTAAATAAAAGTGCAATATGGGTTTTCTGGCTGTGGGTTTGAATGGTGATTGGAAGGGGGTTGGAAGATTGGAATCCCCCTCTGCCCCAAGTACTATGGTGGGGAACCATGGTTTAATTACATTTGTTAACACATGTGTACATGTAGGGTAAAATAGGTTGTTATTTGGCATTTGCTGAAGGCTGTAGTGTGCCCCTGGAGGCTACTCTTGCTCAAGATGCTTGAATTTGCTTGTAATATATAGCCCTTATTGCTGACGATGACAAAAACATACTTTTCAAAACAATAAAAAAAGAATTATAAGTTGTGTGGTACCCAAATTAATTTTTAAATGTGAAATAATCTCTCAAAATAATAATTAAATCAGGTTCGCAAGCCAAATTATGTATTTCCTTGATCAAACCAATCCTATCAAAGATACATTTTACCTCTTTCATGTGACAAAAAAGAGTCATTTCTGCAGGAGAATTCAACTTTTGGCTTCCACTGAGTTAAAAACATGGGAAATTTGTTCTTTTAAATAAAACTGTGTCAAATGGCTCAAAAACTGCTGTTGCCTCCAACACAATTTTCGACTCTGTTACCTGATGAGTAAGCTGAGAGGAAAGGAATTCATGTAGCTTTTTTTGAAACCTAAACTGATCCCAAAATATAACTAAAATATGCATCAGCATGCAATACTTTGAGGAAAAATTTGTCTCATTTAACCATACAGCAAGACAAAGAGTGGTGTTCCAACCCCACAAAACAATATGAATGTCAATTTTGATTCAAAAATTGGTGTTGCAGCTATATAATTCACCAATATCAATAGACAGTACCATTTTATCCTAACAACTGATGTCAAATTTTCTTCTACATACTGATGCGGCAAAATATAGCCCTGAAGCTGTCCCCCTAGTATGCCCCTTTTTATCAAAACCTATGATAAAATTCATAAATTAATTGATGTTGACACAAAACAAACCTCTTGTGATATTAAATTTCCCATTTGTGAGAGTTTTTAAATCACATTCTGGCTTCTGAAGATATTTCACATTGCGTTTGATGAATGTTTTGCCATTCTTGTGAAAAAAGCCTCACTTTCTCAGTTAAGGCACCTAGAGTCATTGGTATGGCACTGACAAAACATTAAAAACTGATTTTTCTAACAGTATGACCAGCTGAGCACTGCTCCTATGGTATCTCATAGCACTGTTAAAATGCCTAAAACCATCAAATATTGATTCTATAGTGATGTGCATGTCCCACAAGTACATGTACCCACATGGGCTCATTTACAACCTTGGATTTAATCCCCGCAGGCACCCATTCTGATAAAAAGAGTGAAATTAGGGAAAATACATGCATGCATAGTATCCCGTGAGGATGACTCAGATATTTGCTTCAGGAATGCAGTGCTCTTTAATGTTTAATTTATTTGTGTATGTGTGTGTATGAAGGGGGGGGGTGGGGGCAATTGCCTGTTATTGAACATGTAGAACTGTGCAAATGAAAAGCAAACCAACACTTTGTATGATGGATAGACAGATATGCAGTCACACACATATCTGGAAAGTGACAGACTACATGTACATAGGAATGGTATGATGGAGAGACAGACATGCAATCACATATTTTGAAAGTGACAGTCTACATGTACATAGGAATACTGACTGACATACAATGAAAAAATATGGTGAGAAGAGCCAGGACAAGGTTGTAAAACAGAAAAAAACTCAGTGGACCCTGAGTGCTGCAGTACTAAAGCAAATCGTAGGAAACTGAGAGTGTGTGCTGTTAACTTTCTCATTGGCTGAGGGGTTCAGAATGGGTGGTAGAGAGACAATTGTTAATGAAGTTTTGTGCTATAACATGGGGACCCTGACAACTCTAGTATCAGACTACTATATTGGTAGCTGTGCACAGAAGCCATTCATTCACATTTGCAACTTTGTTATTTTTCCCACTGTACCCTCCCCCCCCACCCCCTTTCCCAAAATTTATGTTCCAAAATACTATGTGAATGAAGAAACTGTGTTTTTTAACACATTTACTCACTCACTCACTCATTCTAATGGCCAAGACAGGATAACACCATTCACCAAAATTGCCATTCAATGTTCATTATTTTTGCATAAAAAATATAGCTTAAGACCCCTCATTGAATGAGCTCATTCAGCTCTATCCAGTGGGGGGGGGGGGGAGTTCATAGCTATGTTTTTGGCGCAAAAAAAAAAGAAATTTATTCAAAAGTCGTATCTTATTTTCATGTAAGTTAAAGGGTTATCATAATATGGAGAAAACTTCTATTATACTAGTGAATACACGTGAAATATGGGTTTTCTAGCTAAGTGTTTGGTTCGTGATTTGGGAGAGGATTGGAATATAATTGGAATCCCCTCTATCACGAGTACCATGAGGGGAAACTATGGATTAATTAAATGTGTTAATAGGGTAAAATTGGTGGTTATTTGTGTATTTGGCATTTGCCAGAGGTTATAAGGTGCTTCTCAGTTCTGGATGCCACACTTGCTCAAGATGCATTTAACTGCATTATTTTTGGCAATATATGGCCTTTATTGCTGACTGTGACAAAAATATAACTTTTCAAAAAATAAAAACAGTATTATTCGGTCTGTGGTTCTCAAATGAACATTTAAATGTAAAATATGTGTAATATCCCCAAAAATATAATAAAATCAGTGTTGGAAGCCAAATTACATGTACATTTACATGTATGTATTTCCTATAATCAACCCTAAACCTTCCAAAGGGTAACCTACAAAACATTTCCCTAACAAAAATCTCCCCCTCCATCCAATCATTTTCACACAATGCACAAAAATGCCCCCCCCCCCCCCCCCTCCTCATTGTTTTTTTTCCGGTGAACAGAAATTTCTCCCTCCATAATTTCTGGTGAACAAAAATCGCCCCCCCCCCCCCCTAATTTGTTAGAAGTATATTTAAAGCCATACAAAAATGTCCAAAGCTTTTTACCACTCGAAGCCGAGTACTTGTCGCTTCAATCAATGCTAACCTTGCTTGTGTGGAGTTAGCTCTGTTGCCAGGTGGTTCTCTCAGTGCACTTTAGCTTCCTCCACCCATAAAAGTGTCAGACACGAGGTGACACTGGCTGTTGAAAGTGTCCTTAAACTCCAATAAATAAATAAATAATTGTCTTGATAAACAGTTATTGAGGCATGTTTTCTTGTAAATAGTGATGGGTGTTCATGTAATTTACAAATTCAATACATAAGTTTTTAAATCCTCTTGAACTACCTTTTAACCTTTTGGTGTAAAAGGCCGGGAGGGGGATTTTTGTACTGCTCTTAAAATAATGTGGGAGATTGTGGTACTACCTTCAAAAATTGAGGGGTGGGGTGATTTTAACCTACATTCTAATCCTTCCAAAGATACATTTTACCTCTTTCATTTGATAAAAGAGTCATTTCTGCATGATAATTCACTGCTTTCTTTGAAAACTATCCCAACCCCAAAATAAAACTAAAATCTACATCAGTAGACAATAGTTGTGGGAAAAATCTGTCTTATTTAACCATACTGCAAGAGAAAGAGTGGTGCTCAACAACCCCCCCCCCCCCCCCCCCACACACTCCACACAAAACAAAATGAATGTCAATTTTGTTTTAAAAACTGGGGTTGCAGCTATATAAATCACCAATATCAATAGACTGTGCCATTTTATCCTAACAAATGATGTCATATTTTCTTCTACATGTTGATGTGGTAAAATATAGCCCTGAATATGTCCCCTAGACACCCAGCATACCCACTTCTTTCATGATGATATAATTCATAAATTAATTGATGTTGACACAAAACAAACCTCTTATGATATTAAATTGCCCATTTGTGATAGTTTTTGGATCACATTCTGGCTTCTTAAGATATTTCACATTGTGTTTGATGAATATTTTGCAACTTTTGTAAAAAAAAAAAAAAATTAAAATCCCTCAGATTTCTTAATTAAGGCACCAAGAGTCATTGGTAATTTGGTATGTCTCTGACAAAACATTACACATTGATTTTCTCTAACAGCATGACAGTACAGCTCATGTGGTATCGCATAGCACCATTAACATGCCTAAAACCATCAAATATTGATTCTGTAGTACGGTGCTTATGCTGCAAATACCCATAAAGGCACTTTTACAACCTTGGATTTAATCCCTACAGACACTCATGACCCATTTTTATAAAAGGAGTAAAATTAAGGAAAATACAATGTACATGTATGTTTTCCAGAGAGGACGAATCAGATATTTGCTTCAAAAAGATAGTGCTCTTTAATGTTTAATATATTTGTGTATGTGTGTAAGGTGGAGGGGGTTAAAATGTGAAAAATATTCAGAAGCCAGTTACTGAAAATGTACATGTACAACCGGGAAAATTAAAAGCAAAGAACCGCTGTCTGTGATGGATGGTTCTTGGACTACTTGCACCCTGGACGATTCATACCACAATTGGGGTACACATTGTCTTGACAATGAGGAACATATTGTCTAGACAAATTCTACGAATTGTCCCAGTAAAAGGTATGAATTGTCTCCTTTTTGGTACAAGTTGTCTCAAGTAAGTAAACATATGCATGAAACAACCAATCAAAACAAGATTTACGCATAGAAATGAAACTTCAATGGGTGAACTATCGCTTAACAGCATAAGTGAAAAAGTGATCTCTAGCATTATCAACGTCGTGTTCGAACATGGTAAAAGAAAATTTATAGTAGATAGTAATGGATGTAGTTTTACAGTTAAAACACTATTTTTTTAATGAAGCCACAATAATTCTTTAAATTGATGAAGATCTAACAATAAAATAATTTCATGACGCCCCAAATCATAAGTTAAAGAGTGTGCTGCCTTAATAATTTAATTAATTTAATTATGAGCTCCCTCAACAGAGCAGATTCTTTTTGGTGTTTTTAATTCTGTGCTCCCTCAATAGAGCATTTTCTTTTTACCGTTGTGATGTTGAATCTTTTAAGTGTCTACTTGCTTTTCACTTTAACTTCAAGTCATGAAATTTGATATTCTGTGTCTTTTTAAAATAAAAGAAATGACATCACTTTTTTATCCTTTCTCCAAGTTTATAGTCCTCTCCCAACCCCATCTCCATGTATATTTTTTCAGAGGGGATTAATTAAGCAGGGTATGAATTTGTAGAAGAGGATACAAATTGTCCAGAGGGGGTACAAACTGTCGGATACTGCCCAGAGGAGAGGTACGAACCATCCAGAAGGAGGTCCAAATTGTCCTGGGAAACGGTACGAATTGTCCAGCAAAAGGTACCAATTGCCAGAGGTAAGAATCATCCAGGCTATGAGTTGTCCAACTCACTGATGGATGGATGGATGGGTAGATGGATGGACAGACAGAATTTATGTAGCCTAATCACACATTTTGTAATAAATTCAATTTCAGTTTCCTTTTGAATGCTAAAACAAACTAGAATTAGTAGAAATGAAATATTTTCTCTGGGATCAGTGTGCAAATGTTATTTAAAGGTCGATTCTGGGGAGGTTGGTATTTAGCATTTTTGTCAATTTTGGAGAAACATACTAAATATCAGAATCCCCACCTCTAGATGTTGGTCAGACGAGGTGGGCGACATTGACTTGAAGATGAATTCAGTTCTATTCTGGTTGCAAAGCCTAAAGCATCCAGGAATTAAAACATTGTTTACCAAAACACAGAAGTGTAATTTAAATGGGAGTTCTGAGTGGTTCTGATATTTAGCCTTCAGGAGAACACGTCGGATCACAAAATTGGCTGGCCGCTACACTGTAATTCTGACAGTCTTAAGCTGACATTGTATTGTATCACTGTAAAACTAGTTCATAGACTGGAGCGAGTGACTTGTGAAGAAAAGTCTAGGAAATAAATGAATATCGCTGTTCGCGTGCATGTCTGTTTCTGTAAAATTTTACTGCAAGACTGCATCATGCCCGTCAGTGTTTTGAGAACAAAGATTTCCCCAGACCGCACGTCAGCATAACAGTATTAACTTGAATTCATCCGAACACTGACTGTTTCTAAGGAAATCGCGCTAAGTTCCCCACAAATGACAGAGACCCACTAAAAGTGTCAATAAATCACTTGTTTTATTTTTTTATTCGTTGTCAACAATTTGTGAAGCGTACGTTCTCAATTAAAACTGAAACTGGGCTTTGAATCTGACGAAACCGGCAACGGACGACATTGGCACTTCGGATTTTCAAACAATATTTAACTCGCCAACAAACTACCTAACTTCGAAAGTCACTTCATTACTTAATTATTTCTCATAGTTTCCAACATTCTGCGACAATATATTTTACATTATGTCCTTTGAGAAGCCAAAAACAATTAAATATCCGTTACAATGATTCTGGATTTTTTGCCAGTGGGCGAGCTACGCCGCCAGATGGCACCCCAAACCCTGTTGCATGGTATATAGAAAAATTATAAAATCATGGATACGTACCTGGGTTACCTATGTGCGCCCACGCCACTGCGTGGGTGTGCACTATTACGTTTCTTTTTATCGTCATAACGCACATAAGTGGATTTTGTTCTGATGATATTTTATCCAACCACCCATGCATGTTCATTGGGGGTAGTATATCCTAAAGGTATTTTACTCACGGACATTTTGCCCTACAACTTTGATATACATTATGTGGAGAGTGGATTGTAACTAAATCATCCGTGGTGAGGTGTTATCACCAAAGTAACACTTTCAAAACTGTACACATGGACAGAAAACAAAAGCAATGTTGAACTCGGACGTCCAATTGTGGGAACTTTGCTTGTGATTTTTTATGTTTCGCAACAAATTTGCAATTATTGCTTGCGTGCAATCTCCAATCAGTGGGCGATTTAATGATGATACACTCTTCACGTAATGTATACTCCGTAGGAGCTATTTGCAGGCCGGGAAATAAAGAGCTTACATCCCAACCCATTATTAGCCGGTTACTCAGCATCACATGGTGGTAATCTATAGAAAAAAGTGTGGTGATGCGTTTCCGCTTTCTCTGGTATTGCTATGCCAGCCATTCTGTTTACGTTTTATCATAATTTGTTCAAAAATAATCAACAAAGACGAAGCGATCTTGATTTGACGAGATCGCTCGTTATTTGTTGGTATTTATTATGGCCGAAAAACACTAAAGATGTAAACGATATGCCGCTCTGGATGGAATCGGGGTTAGGAATTTATTTATATTGTATTATTTTGTCGCAACCTGTAGTTCGTTCGCGTATTTTCTGATTGACGTAACTCACATACAACCTGAATGATCATTCACAGGCTGTGTTAAGACGTGTACTTGGCAGTTTAGCTCGCGTTCATCAGTTGGAGAATATTTGCGAGTTGTTGATTCAATACAAATGGAGGCAGACACCTGGGAAAGCACCCAAGCAAATCAATTTTAACGCCGCTTGATGGAAAACACACAATCAAAAAATATCTTAGTTGGCCAAGTTCGAAAATTGCAAGTGCCATTTTTCGTGCATGGTATCCCAATATCGACAACAATTGCAGGTGGATTTTAATACCTGATTTTAAAAACCTATATATATTTGTAAGTGTTGCTCATGCACAATTACAATGGGAATGAAATTGATGCGTTCCCCATTGAAAGATATTATATGTCTAATTTCAGCTGGTAGTTCGTGTTGGTATAATGCTTTCCTTGAGGAAGAAGCTGATCGAAGTGGATGTCTTCGCGAAGAACTTACAACTATTCACTTCAAGTGCGGGGAAAACTAATTTAAACAATATGATTTCTAACATCTTGTCATTTCAGTCCATTCTTTCATTGTTAATGTTTTCTCCTGATATGTGTAGTTTATCGACATAATTGTATTTCTCTGGTTGGTAACCTGAAGTGTCTTAACGTTTCATCCACGATGTAAATTAGGGTACACAAGCCCAATTTCAGTCGATGGTCACCTGGGCTATACCAGATTGCAGGGTCTTACCGTCTATCTTTGATTACTTTCATGATAAGCACAATGCCCCCTCCCCCTATTTACCCGTATATCCAACCAGGTGTTACCTCGTGTCTTTACAACATGCTTCAGACGATTCATGTTATATTTGATTGTTATTTTGGACATTCTGCGAAAAAATGTTTTGTGATCTCCATGACACTCATTCTGAGCATTGCGTTCTTTATCCATTTCTTTTCTGGAGCACGGTGGCTCAGTGGATAGGGCATTGGACTTCTAAAAGGAAGGTCCACGGCTCGATTCCCGCCAGAGGTAACTGCTTTGTGTCATTGGGCAAGACACTTAATCCCGATTGCCCAAGTGAGAGTACTGTGACGCTGTGTAAATGTACTTAGGCGTAATGCACGTCGATCGGGCACCTGTCTTCAACCAATGCTAACCCTGCTTGTGTGGAGTTAGTATGCTGGGAGGGGGGGGGGGGTCCAACATTGCTTGCCGTTGCTCGATGGTTCTCTCCGGGTACTCCGGCTTAGTCCGCCCGCAAAAATCCTCGACACGAGATGACACTGGCTGTCGAAATTCTCATTAAACTGCAATAAATAAATTCAATTCTTTTTCCATTTTTTTCTCCAACGCTCTGACATTTACCACACTTTTAAAAGTGGCGACACCAACATCTGCGATTTAAGTATTTCTGAAAAGGTTGATTACAAAAAAGCTGATTATTAAGAATGTTATATCTTTATGAACTTCATATCAGAATAGTAACAAACAGCTGTTTCAATGTCGATGGGGTTATTTTTCAAGAGCACATCGTACTTATGGCGTTGCTATGGAAACATACCTCTCGATGGGATGGGAAAAGCAGTAAAGAAGAATACACGCTGGGCCAGTGTAAGAATTCTGTATTGCAGAACTCCTGACCGAGATCAAAGAAGTATCATTCGTCCATACGAAGGGTACCATCTTTAGCTTTGGAAATACTTCATAGTTTCAAGCCACTGATTCAAGCGGACACTACTAAAACCGCAAAGCTGCAAAGGTATTAAGTATACGTAGCGCAATGCAATGTATGATATATCATATATAAGTTTAAACTGATAAATTGTCGTCATTAATTAACTATTCCAAGCTAGATTGTGTGTATAGAAACATGGGAAACGGGATAATGTTGCTCTAGTAATCTAATAGTCGCCGTTACACCCCGAAAAAGGTATCCTGATTTGATACACCGAGTTGAAGAGGAAACAGATTGGGGCACAAGAAGCCTGGTTTAACAAAACGGGTCAGATTCGGTAGAGTATACTACTATTCGTCATTAGTACACGAAACAGAAGAACGACTGATACATGTAGTGACTTACAGAGTAAACGAAAAACTTGGTTAAAAAAATAAGAACATCGGAGTGACTGTATCTATTTCCACTTAACCATAACTAAAACATATCAATTAATAGTAAAGCCTTGTTTGTTTGATTATTTTGGGTTTTTGAGTATGGATTTGCATGGCGCGTAAACCAGTTTTATTACACGCCTGTTCTATGAAATCCCCATCTACAGCAACACTAAACCGTGCGGAAAATGAAAATCTGTTCGGCACATATGTGCAGACGGACTATTTTTAAATAGTAGCGAAATTTCACTGGAATTTTCTACAAATCGTGCAACGAAATTACAATTTGAATCGCTGGAAATAGCTGAAAATCGTCCCCTGAGTTCCAAGGTGTGTGTGCCAGGAGGCACTTAGAACACATTTGATCTCAGGGTCGATATAATAACACGGGTTCCTCTCGCAAATTTGGTAGACGATAAAATGTGTTCTTTTTGTTGATAGTTGGCAAATGAATTGCTGAGTGTCCTTCTTATAATTATTTTTATAGACTCGATGGCATGCAATAAACACAGAACGACACACGTTTGTGAATGGGTTAATTGATATGGCGCTTTTGCCACCGCGGAAGGATAATACTCGAGGCATGCGGCTTTATAGCGTGTCATTCTGTGTCTTTGTTGCTAGATGCGTCTTTTTTCATTACTCATTAACGTATAATGCGTTGCTCATTTAAACCTTTGAATCTGAGAGGCCGCTTTTCCGTCAAGGAACAAGACACTTCACAATATCATTAAGTAGGACGGCTGCTAAGTGAACGTGTAGGGGAATACCAATCAATATTTTCAACATACACCCCAATGCAAATATTGATTGGTCGCGCCCCCAAATAATAATCAATCGATTTTCCCCCGATACAGACAAAACGATGTAGAATGATTGAAATTTGTATCAGCCACAGTAACATCTTCGAGAATGGGCGATCATTCGATTCATAAAGAGAACGTGTTCATCCGCAGTCGTCGTAAACCGATTACACATGTTGGGGTGACAGTTTGTTAACAGTAATTACATGACACACCACTCAACGACCCAGCGAATTAAATTTAACCAGATCAATTTTCGCCACGATGATATTTTTATGTAGGCCTACCACGCATTAAATAAAACGAAGAGAGACCAGCTGATTTGGTATAAACCTCGGCAGTTATAGTTAGGGCTGTCACGATTAATCGATTAATCGATTGTTGATCGGTCACGGCGAAATCGATTAGTATTTTTCGTTGACGAATAATCGGTAAATTATATCCCGTTTTAGACGTTTAATAATTAAAAGAAAATATGTTGAAAAAACTATTGTTTCTAAAGGTAATAAGTTAAGAACATCGATGTTAAACCCCAAGCAGCTATTGAAAGCATTTGTCTTTCAGGTACATTCATCAAAGCTTTGATGTTCTGAACTTTTGAACCGTCAGTGTAATAATCAAGACCGGTCGGCAGTTGCGAAGTTCGCAACTGCCACCGGTCTTGATTATTACACTGACGGTTCAACAGTTCAGGACATCAAAGCTTTGAATGTAACTAAAAGAGGGTCGTCTTCGTTGTTTACTTGAGGTAGGTCAACTGACTTCAACTTCATTTTTATCGACTTCAAAGAGAAGGAGATGGGGGGCCATCTAGGTACAATCAATATATTATCATCAATTATTTGCGACGATTAATCGATTCCAAAATTAAAAAATCGTGACAGCCCTAATTATAGTACAAGTGGAACAATGAATTGGGATTACCTCAGGCACAGCTCTAGAACGTAATACACTGACGTCATCGTCATCTTCATTTATGAAAAAAATCAATCCATGCACGCTGAATTGTTGTCTAAGTATATGCGAACAAGTCAAGAAAGGGAGGAAAATATATTGGTTATTACCTCTAAGTGGGTTTCCGAGATGGTAAAATAAAGTTATCATCACTACCATATGTCGATCGAGAAACTTGTATCAAACCTCAATGGTGTTCCTATTTCGTAAAGAGATCGCCGCGATACCTAATATGAACACCAATTCGGTCTGATACAAGTTTCAAGATCAACACTTAGTGGTGACAATATATATGTATCAGCGGATCCAGCCAATTTACGAAAATCTTTCTTGCAATATTAGGACAAAACAGATTTAGTTTGTGGAAATTTTACATAAAATACCTGGAGCTGGAAGATGGTATCACATGCAAATCTTGCTTAACATACGCGGGTCTTATGATCATACGCGGGTCTCATTATGCAAATATAAAGACTGCATAAGTTACGTTTCCCTTGCAGGTCGTTATCATTGTCCGAATCCACTCACACGTAAAATGGAAGCCATAAACATTTACGAACACGGTTACACACGTTCTACCGAGAATGTGAGAATCATACGCATGTACATATGTCTGCAGGTAAATATCGACTTTGTTATGTTTAACACATACGCTGCCGAAAGCGACTGTTGTCACCTATTTTGTGATGATTATAAGTACGTTCTGGAATGCGCAGATCCAACCTAATTATTTGAAAGGGCTCAGGGAGCAATTATTCAGATGACAGAGTTTCAAGTATGCAATAAATTCTATTAACCTTCCTCGCATACTGGCGTACATAGAGGTCCTCCATGTATGGATTAGGGCTGTCACGATTTTTTAATTTAGGAATCGATTAATCGTCGCAAATAATCGATGATAATCGATTAATCGTACCTAATTTTCCCCTCCCTCTCTTTGAAGTCGATAAAATTGAAGTTCAAGTCAGTTGACCTACCTCAAGGAAACAACGAAGACGATCCTTTTTTAGGTACATTTAAAGCTTTGATGTTCTGAACTTTTGAACCGTCAGTGTAACAATCAAGACCGGTCGGCAGTTGCGAACTTCGCCACTGCCGACCGGTCTTGATTATTACACTGACGGTTCAAAAGTTCAGAACATCAAAGCTTTGATGAATGTACCTGAAAGACAATTGCTTCCAACAGCTTCTTGGGGGTTTAACATCGATGTTCTTAACTCTTTACCTTTAGAAACAATAGTTTTTTCATCAAATTTTGTTTTAATTATTAAACGTCTAAAACGGGATACAATTTACCGATTATTCGACAACGAAAAATACTAATCGATTTCGCCGTGACCGATCAACAGTCGATTAATCGATTAATCGTGACAGCCATAGTATGGATAAAGTAGGCCTGACAGTGAAAGGGTTAACAAAGGATGAAAACGAAATTAATCATTAGCGGCGATATTATATAACAAACAAAGCACATGGGATCGATAATAGCAAAAATAACATTACGTCCAATTTAACGATCCATTACTCAAATCGTGTATCTGAAGCGCCAAGAAAGTCCTTTTCATACTATCCAATAATCAAAGTCGCAGGTCTGAAGCTCATTCAGAGCTGCGTCATAGCAACATGCCCTCGATGCTCGAAAAAATGTACTTGGGAACGAATGCTTAAACAGACGAGGTAATCACATGTGCACAAAGTTGGTGATTGAGTTCCGGCAAGCAAGTAAACTGGGGATGGTCTGTGTGTAGTAATTAAGGGCCAAGTCATCGTTTATATTTCCCTTTCCCAGGTTTGATGGCTCTTTTTCATTTCACAAGTTACATCTATATTTAGCGATCGGACGACGACAAATATCCCAGCAATAAAATGTTTCGCTTTTCCGAATATTGGTACGGCTAATACAGTGCGGCCGTGTCCTATGCTCAGCAAACGGATTATCGTAGTTTATCCCATAAATGGCCGTTTATTTGAACAATAAAGGCCTTGGATAAATATTTGCTTTATTCGCCTAGTAGGGTGATACATTTTCCCCACCGGTTTAACACTGAAATAATGTATTCCCCAAGTAGCGACGGACTTGTTGACCTCTGGCCTCTACCACATTTGTCTAGCATAATTAATAGTTCGATTGTTGGTTCTTTAAAACTTTTTGAAAGTATTACACAATGCCAGTAGAAAACACCACACACTGCTCATATAATGAAGTATGTTTGTAAGTTTAGCTCAAGCTTGTAGGGGAATTATTTTTAGACAGAAATGTATTACTGCGTCTTGTTTAGTTTTGCCAATTTTGCTGGTCGATCGAATTGGATCGATGTGCTCCTCACTTCTTGTTGTGTTTTGTAGAGAATTATAGCACGATTTTGCCGCGACTGCCCCGTAGAAGATTTATGGGATAAACAAAATAAACGCATAGTGTTTTCAAGTAAAAAAATTATTCTACTCGTAGAATTAAGAATGGAACCGACTCGCCAGAGGCTCGTCGGTTTCATTCTTAATCCTACTAGTAGAATAAATTGTTTACTTGAAAACACTATACGTTTATTCTATATGTACTGTGTTGTAGGAATTTTAACAGATTACATAGTCTTTGTCAAATTTGGGGATCATGATCCCTGTTTTTTTCTGCTTACGGCAGGGTGTTCTAGTCGAGAGGTGTCTTTCTTTTGAGGCAGACGACACTTAGCTAGAAGCAACTATTTACATTTCAAGATACCGTCAGTGTGAGACAGTTTTGTATAAGATCAGGGGTAAGTAGAAACGACTTCAATATTTTTGGTGTTAGTGTTACAATATGCGGACTTAAATTTGTCACCGAACTACTCTACCAGCCGAAGTACGCTTAGTTCTTACAGTTTTAAATTGTTATTATTTACTATTTAATTTATAGGTGGCGCAGAAATTATGAAAAAATTCGCATTTAGTAATATAACAACGAAGTCGAGGGTCGCTAATAAGCTCAAGGACTGTTTACCATTTCTGTTGAGCCGTTGAAACACTGTAATGCCCGACAAAGTCATGTTATTTCTATTATTGCCACTTTCGTACATCGGGGACATTACAAATAAATTATATGGGAAATAAGATAAATAAATGAAGTTTGACGTTTTAGAATTAAAAAAAAAAACAGCGACACTATCGTCTGATTTGTTGACAAACAAACCGGGTAACATGACTATCGTCTGATCAATCTACAGTGAACTTTGGGAAGTTAGATCATGAAATATATCTTCGAAATGCGAACTTTAGGCAAGGAGTTTATTCTTCAAAGATGTCATCACTTATTTTGCGTGTATCGCTTCCTATATTTGATACATTATCTATCCGTGACACAAAGGGAAACACTTGAAACAAATGTGTTAATTGTGTTTACAAAATTAAAAAAATCCGAATTGAATTTCGATCCAAATGGAAATCTGGGAAAAATATTGTTGATCGGCTGAGAGATGTGACGTCATTGTCTATATTTAGACGTGTCGGGCTGTTATAGTCAATAACGGCCCAACACGTCACATGACTTGTACTTGTTGAACATTACGAGGTTTCAACGCCCGACAAAACATCGTTAATGTGCTAGGAACGCCCGCAAAAGTGGTAATAATATTGGAAAATGCAGCATATTGTATTCCAACAACTGATTCTAGCTTCTGATACTGCACGATCCCTGATTAATAGCGTCATAAAAATCACCTTCCGATAAAGATATCTCTCTTCATTTTTTTAGACGGGCAAGGACTGTCCAAATGTGAAGGAAGTAATTGTTGAGAGAACACATGTTTGGTCAGTAGAAAAAAGCCAAGTTTTTTTTGGTTACGTTTAATAATGGAAAACAACGGACATCTCTCGGTTGTGTCCGTTCATTAAAAGCAACAAAATGTAATTTGACTTTTGTATGGCAGGTTAATTAGATGCAACTAGTACACAGATAAACCGTCATTAAGAACATCCTTCAATATCACACCTACCAAACTGAGCATCCACTTTGACCCTTTTTGTCGTGAATGCATATTTCAACTGTAATTTGCTGTTTTTTATTCTTCCCAGGACACAAAATAGCAAATCTCACCTTCTACAGTTACAACTAAAAGTCCTGTCATGAAATGCACACAAATATCACGTTGATCTGCGCATTAACCTACGCGTTATGACGATGGTAAGGCTATCAAATTCTGCACATACGACCTGTGCACAAGCAAAGTTTCAGCCAATGGACCTCCGGGAAACCCGGAGGTCCATTGGCAGGAACATTGCTTGTGTTTGCTATGGGTAACAAGGAGAACCTGCTGTGCTTTGGGTGTCATTCGATATGGCAATTGCGCGCAATTCCTACGCGCAATTGAGCCTAGATAAGCGCATAGTTCGTGACAGGACTTCTAGTTTTAACTGTATGGTCAGTAGAAAAAAGCCAAGTTTCCTTTGGTTACGTTTAATAATGGAAAACAATGGACATCTCTCGTTTGTTTCCGTTCATTAAAAGCAACAAAATGAAAATTTGATTTTTTTTATGCCAGGTTAATTAAGTCCGTCATTAAGAACATCCTTCAGTATCGTTTTTTTTTTATTCTTACCAGGACACGAAATAGAAAATCTCACCTTCTAAGTATTTATATTAATTCAAAAGACAGTGTTTGTATTCTATACCATGATTACCTATTCTACTATATATGAAAGGCATATGGCATAAATTTTAGCATTATACACCAACGGTGGTGAACACGCCGGCAATGGAATTTCAGTAGTTAAAATTTACACCTACAGTGGAACTACATCTCACCTGGCCTTTGTTGACGTCGACTTGAATGCAAACTTGTCTAAATTTATCGCACGTCGCCTCACGACGAGTGAAATGAAACCGGCAATTATTTATTATATTTTTAAATGGGTTTACCTCATAAGATGCCGCCAAAAATTAAGAAACATGCATTGTCTCGTGTTAATAAAGCATCCATAACTCGAAAGAGTGTGTTATTATGTTATTAAAACGAAAAAGGCTCCGTTTCTTTTTCAGTTTTGTTTCGAAGATAAAACTGACAACGGAAGTACCATCCACCGATGTCAGGGAGTAGATTCTCCGTGCCGATGTCCATGGAAACAAAAACAGATTCGCACATATGTATGCCTGCTGTTCCGTGAAATCAAGAAAACATAATAGCGACCCTTGATAATCTGACGAACATGGTATAAATAAAATACACCCAAAGTAGCTTCGTGTACCCAATGTTCACCACTCGTGATGAAGTGATACTAACCGCTCGCAAAAGGCTCGCGGTTAACACCACTCACCACTCGTGGTGAACATTTCGTACACCAAGTTACTATGGGTATATTCTATATAGGGCTGTCACGATTTCTTAATATAGGAATCGATTAATCGTCGCAAATAATCGATGATAATCGATTGATCGTACCTAGATAGCCCCCATCTCCTTCTCTTTGAAGTCGATAAAAATGAAGTTGAAGTCAGTTGACCTACCTCAAGTAAACAACGAAGACGATCCTCTTGTAGTTACATTCAAAGCTTTGATGTTCTGAACTTTTGAACCGTCGGTGTAATAATCAAGACCGGTCGGCAGTTGCGAACTTCGCAAATGCCGACCGGTCTTGATTATTACACTGACGGTTCAAAAGTTAAGAACACCAAAGCTTTGATGAATGTACCTGAAAGACAAATGCTTCCAATAGCTTCTTGGGGTTTAACATCGATGTTCTTAACTCTTTACCTTTAGAAACAATAGTTTTTTCAACATATTTTCTTTTAGTTATTAAACGTCTAAAACGGGATATAATTTACCGATTATTCGACAACGAAAAATACTGATTGATTTCGCCGTGACCGATCAACAATCGATTAATCGATTAATCGTGACAGAGCTAATTCTATATGTATGTCACATTGCGTCCACTGTTGACATAATTAACGGCAAAAAATGTTGTAGAACATCAAACGATGGTGTAAACACAGTTTTCGTATTTTTAAATGGATTTCAACAGAGAATACTAGCCACACGTTCACACTGATTGGGGAAAAATGTACAAATACAGCGTCTGTATTTTTATACCACTCCGCAAGAAAATCTCCGAAGTTAGAGAAATGATGCTAGCATTTCGAAATTTTAATTTTTATATAAAATTCCCATACAATTAGTCTTAAATTTACTGACAGCTTCAGGAAATTGAGGGCAGCCAACTTTCCTGTAGATCTCTTCCAAAAACAAAAATCGTTAGTTGTGGATGAATTTCTTATATGTCAAGAACATGTTTTAAAACTGATTTAAAGGTGGTGAGTTTACCCATCTCCACCATAATTGATAATCTCTTGGCCAGGGTTCACAGTCATTGTTATCAAACTTATAGGCGACAGACTGCTTTCCTGGAGACACGTTTTGACACCGTTTGTGCTCAAGGAAAGAAAATGGTCCAGTTACTTTTACAGCCTTCCGTTCAACACTGTTCACATGTAATAAAACATATTTTAATATCCGTTTTGTAAATAATTATTAGCTTTATGCATTTTAATCGTTCACATTGTGTGTAAAGTGTTTTGCAATTTACTAATGATTTTCGAATTACATAACAACGCAGAACATTATCATTAGTTAATGCATTCATTACTACAGAAGCATGAAGTAGTCTGAAATACACAAAAGCGTTTTCGCTGTAGAGTAAAAAATAGAATGCGCTATTCGGGAGGTCGGTAGTGAAATCTCGAACTGAATCGATCAAACAGAGAAAAAATAATGTGACTATAGTTTGTGGAGGTGGATAACTACTGAATCGATGTGGGATAGATTTTTCACTTAGTAATTCTTAACAATTTCTGAGGACAAAACACAAGAAGCACTTGCAAACTTCCGTCCCATGGACCACAGAGTTGCACCCGGTGGTCCATGTGATGAAAGTTTGTAATTGTTTCCTGTGCTGTAATGGCGATTATAAAAACATGTTGAGTAGGACTGTCATGATTGATCGATTGTTGATCGGTTACGACGAAATCGATTAGTATTTTTCTATGTCGAATAATCGGTAAATTGTATCCCGCTTTAGACGTTTAATAAATAAAAGAAAATTTGATGAACAAAAACTATTGTTTCTAAAGGTAAAGAGTTAAGAACATCGATATTAAACCTCCAAGAAGTTATTGGAAGCATTTGTCTTTCAGGTACATTCAACAAAGCTTTGATGTTCTGAACTTTTGAACCGTCAGTGTGATAATCAAGACCGGTCGGCAGTTGCGAAGTTCGCAACTGCCGACCGGTCTTGATTATTACACTGACGGTTCAAAAGTTCAGAACATCAAAGCTTTGAATGTACCTAAAAGAGGATTGTCTTCGTTGTTTACCGGAGGTAGGTCAACTGACTTGAACTTTATTTTTTATCGACTTCAGAGAGAGGGAGAGGGGGTCACCTAGGTACGATTAATCGATCATTATCGATTATTTGCGACGATTAATCGATTCCTAAATTAAAAAATCGTGACAGCCCTAATGTTGAGTGGGAGATATATGGCGCTACGATTAAGTAGCAATCAACTATTTTCATTCTAATAGCAGGCCTGATAATTCATCCTCAGCAATCAGCAGTGCCGAGGAAAATGCCGAGGAAACAAAAAATATCCACAGCAAAAATACTGCCGAGGATGGCTTCTTCAGAAAGCATTGTGGTGGCAGAAATTGTACAACTTCCAGGTTACACAAGGAATCAAACCATGTGGGTTACACTACGTTGTATTGCTAATCTTACAATTTACAGTACAAGTTGCAGCATAACCACTAGAAACTATGTGTTCTGCTTCTTCTATGTTGATAACACCAGTCTCTGACATCAGTCAGAACTGATGTCAGATGCTGGTGTTATCAACTTAGAAGCAGTGAGATACTTAGTTTGTGGTTATGCTGAATGTGATTTTCACTCATACTATACATATTGAGCAAGTCGCCTGCTTACTTCCAAGATTTCTTCTCAATACTGACATGGTTCATGACTGAGTGAAAGATTCTGCACAATGACTGTGACTACAAACACATGAATATCGAACTACTTTCACGTGTTAAAGTTACTTGAAACTTTTCACTTCACTGCATACTATGTATACATATGCATGACAATTGAGACTATGCCCTGCCCCTGATGATTTTTACGCAATCGAACAGGCTTCACAGCAATTGCCGTAGAAGCACTAGTTTTCCACAGCATTTTTTTTTTGGCGAAGAAACAAGGATGAATTACCAGGACTGTACACGTGAAGTCGAATTCCAATCCCTAATTACGACATTACGAGTACATGTTTCCCAACAGAGGTAAGAAACGATATTAGTGGTCTCTGATTACTAGTATAAAATTGTAGAGTTGTGCACGCCGTTTTTACTACGGGAATTGATTTACGCAGTTTGATTGGGACAAAAGTGCACGTACTCAGCGAGCTATTACTTCAAATAGTGCACAATCACAGGACTTCTATTTTCAACTGTACAATGGATGTAATTAAATGTGCGGAATCTCTATTTATCATTTCTTTCTTTTGTCTTAACAAGAAAACCTTGTATCTTCTATAAATAATAATGAGCGCCTACAGTTAAAACTAGAAGTCCTGTCACGAATAGTGCGCTTATTTGGGCTTAATTGCGCGTAGGAATTGCGCGCAATTGCCATATCGAATGACATCCAAAGCACGGCAGGTTCTTCTGGTTACTCATAGCAAACACATGCAATGTTTCTGCCAATGGACCCCCGGGTTACCCGGAGGTCCATTGGCTGAAACATTGCTGGTGCATAGGCCATATGTACAGAATTTGATAGCTTTACTTGGGCCATAACGCGCACATTAACGCGCATATCAACGTGCTATTTGTGCGAATTTCATGACAGGACTTCTAGTTTTAACTGTACAGTTCTGTGTTGTTTAAAACTTCCCGCACTTGTTGCTGCAACAGATGCAATAGGGCCGATCGCTGCATTTTAGGATAATCCCGAGTCGACCAAAACACCCACTTTGCACCGATCGACTACAGTAAGGCCGCCGAGGACTGATTTCGTGCCACTCGTGGGCAATATTTACACGACGTAATAATATTAGGTTTCAATCTTTAATTATAGGAATAATCATCAAAAAAATAATTAATGAAGCACCGGGTACAACCCGGTGCTTCAGTGATTAACATTTTGCTGATGATAACCTTTATTACCTAGTAAACGCATGTTGACATCACTGCCCACGTGTGGATTACGACCAGATTGTACTGTACTATAAATAGCTGGCATGTTTTCTGCCCTCTGATCTCTATACAGCTGGATTGCTGGAATGTCAGCGAAAACGCAGTAACACCCCCCTCCTCCCCCCACCCGAAAAAAAAAACAATCAATCAACATATGTCACTCCTCGTGTCCGTGATATTTGATGAGGTAGTACTATGGCAACGCAGCAGATTCACATCATCAGACATCAAACGAAAGCCTAGCATAACACCTGGCATCAATAACAAAAATATAAAATATGTTCCGATATTCAATGTGTTTTGCCGAGAAAAACATGCACATTGTCGAGAGATTCGTCCTCCACGGACGTTAACATACTGTCTTGTGGAGCATGGTCTATGTATAGCAACAGATACCCCCACTAAGATGGCATCAGGTGGAACACATTTCCGTTGGCGAACAATAACGTATAATGATAACAGCCACCAGCAACATTATGGCGATAGTCTGGTCTATGGTTCGCCAATACCAATGTTTGCCCAAGGCTCGCGTACTGCTGTCGAAGTAAGTTGCATATTATAAAGAATGCCGAAAACAAAAAGTCCATGCTACGAAAAAGAGGCACCAAACAAACCTACTCAACCACTCTCATCTGTAACGGTGCCTCCAATACAGACTTCGCCATCAGGTCGTATATATGGGGGTGGGGGTGGGGGGTTCAGGGTTTGATACCCCCTTCCCATAATTTTCCAGTCAGGCCATTTTCCTCTGAATTGGAGTCTTATGTATTGATTCGCTCTTGCTGGTAATCATGTTCTTTCGTATATGACTTATTTGCTTCTTAGACTTATGTCACGCACGCAATCGATCTCATGTAAATCAAGGTCTGTGCTCTCTCCTCTGGCTTCTGATTCCGTTTATAAAAGGTAACAAAAGAAAACCTGGCCTTTTGTGGCAAGTTAATTTGAAACGATTAGCTCAAAGGTTATTCGTCATTGAGAACATCTCTCACAATCACACCTACCAACACTAATATCCACTTTGGCACTTTACTTTGTGAGTGTACCTTTACAGTAATTTGAAACTTTTTATTCTTCCAGGGAACAAAACTAGATTTTAATATTAACCCTTTAACACTGGTGGTATCTTCCGTGCCAGTTAAATGGCAGAAATTGGAAGAGTCCATATCCATTATGTGGGGGTAGAACAATTAATACTTTCAACGTGCAGCCTGAAGGCTGCACGTTGAAAATATTAATTGTTCTATCACACACGTTCACTTAGTAGCCATCCTACTTAATGAAATTATGACGTATCGTGTTGCTGGACAGGAAAAGCGGTCTCTAGTGATGAAAGAGTTAATGGAAAGGGGAGTATCTGCATTATATGCCACGATGCGCATTTTGTTCATAACAATAACAGGAAAACAGTTACTGAACATCAACTGTTAGTGAAAACGTCACTTTCTTAGTTTTAAATGGATCTCTCCAGAAAAAAGACAGAGTCAACAGTCCAAACTGAGTGAGAAAAATCCAAAATGTCAGCTTCAGTATTTTATACCACTCCACAATGAAATAAATGGTAGAGGTTTTTTTTAAATCATGCGCACATCGATTATACAAAGTCGATAATATTTCGAAATTTCGTTTTTTTTTTTGACATGAACTTTCCATTGTTAATTTGCTGACGCGTGGGTCTGCGAAATTAAGGGGAGCTAACTTTTCTGTAAATCGAACCCAATAGCCGAAAATTGTCAATTGTCAGCCAAGTGAAATTTCACCTGGAATGGGACGATTTCAAAATTTGATCGACGATCCACGGAACGCCAATTCTTTCATTCACAAGCACTGGGCAATGCGGTGAACGATGTTAAATAATGAACACCTGTGTGTGAATGTGTGTGTGTGGAGGGGGCCGGGGGCAGGTAGTGGGGGGGGGGGGGTCATAAAATACTGAACCATCAAAACAGAAGAAAGCGTCATTTCGCCTGCAATCTATTAACCCTTTTAATCGACCGCATCCGCAGCGTAATTTTCAAGTTAAGCTGTAGAAAAGGGTCAATTTTCCAAATTTTGCAACAGACCCATACCATGTGGCCCCCTCACTGGAACGGGCACAAGACAATAATTAAAATAATAAATTTTGATATGATGTGCGTTTGGTAAAGGGTTAAACATGTCGTATGATGTACATTTTAGTGTACATTGTATGCTCTGTTGAAGGGTTAAACATGTCGTATGATCTACATTTTAGTGTACATTGTATGCTCTGGTAAAGGGTTAAACATGTCGTATGATCTATGTTTTAGTGTACATTGTATGCTCTGGTAAAGGGTTAAACATGTCGTATGATCTATGTTTTAGTCTACATTGTATGCTCTGGTAAGGGGTTAAACATGTCGTATGATCTATGTTTTAGTGTACATTGCATGCTCTGGTAAAGGGTTAAACATGTCGTATGATCTACATGTTAGTGTACATTGTATCCTCTGGTAAAGGGTTAAACATGTCGTATGATCTACATGTTAGTGTACATTGTATGCTCTGGTAAAGGGTTAAACATGTCGTATAATCTATGTTTTAGGGTACATTGTATGCTCTGGTAAAGGGTTAAACATGTCGTATGATCTACATTTTAGTGTACATTATATGCTCTGGTAAAGGGTTAAACATGTCGTACGATCTATGTTTTGGTGTACATTGTATGCTCTGGTAAAGGGTTAAACATGTGGTATGATCTACATGTTAGTGTACATTGTATGCTCTGGTAAAGGGTTAAACATGTCGTATGATCTACATTTTAGTGTACATTGTATGCTCTGGTAAAGGGTTAAACATGTCGTATGATCTACATGTTAGTGTACATTGTATGCTCTGATAAAGGGTTAAATATGTCGCATGATCTATGTTTTAGTGTACATTGTATGCTCTGGTAAAGGGTTAAACATGTCGTATGATCTATGTTTTAGTGTACATTGTATGCTCTGGTAAAGGGTTAAACATGTCGTATGATCTATGTTTTAGTGTACATTGTATGCTCTGGTAAAGGGTTAAACATGTCGTATGATCTATGTTTTAGTGTACATTGTAAGGTAAAGGGTTAAACATGTTGTATGATCTATGTTTTAGTGTACATTGTATGGTAAAGGGTTAAACATGTCGTATGATCTATGTTTTAGTGTACATTGTATGGTAAAGGGTCAAACATGTCGTATGATCTATGTTTTAGTGTACATTTTATGGTAAAGGGTTAAACATGTCGTATGATCTATGTTTTAGTGTACATTGTATGGTAAAGGGTTAAACATGTCGTATGATCTATGTTTTAGTGTACATTGTATGGTAAAGGGTTAAACATGTCGTATGATCTATGTTTTAGGGTACATTGTAAGGTAAAGGGTTAAACATGTTGTATGATCTATGTTTTAGTGTACATTGTATGGTAAAGGGTTAAACATGTTGTATGCTCTGGTAAAGGGTTAAACATGTCGTATGATCTATGTTTTAGTGTACATTGTATGCTCTGGTAAAGGGTTAAACATGTCGTATGATCTATGTTTTAGTCTACATTGTATGCTCTGGTAAGGGGTTAAACATGTCGTATGATCTATGTTTTAGTGTACATTGCATGCTCTGGTAAAGGGTTAAACATGTCGTATGATCTACATGTTAGTGTACATTGTATCCTCTGGTAAAGGGTTAAACATGTCGTATGATCTACATGTTAGTGTACATTGTATGCTCTGGTAAAGGGTTAAACATGTCGTATAATCTATGTTTTAGGGTACATTGTATGCTCTGGTAAAGGGTTAAACATGTCGTATGATCTACATTTTAGTGTACATTATATGCTCTGGTAAAGGGTTAAACATGTCGTATGATCTATGTTTTGGTGTACATTGTATGCTCTGGTAAAGGGTTAAACATGTGGTATGATCTACATGTTAGTGTACATTGTATGCTCTGGTAAAGGGTTAAACATGTCGTATGATCTATATTTTAGTGTACATTGTATGCTCTGGTAAAGGGTTAAACATGTGGTATGATCTACATGTTAGTGTACATTGTATGCTCTGGTAAAGGGTTAAACATGTCGTATGATCTACATTTTAGTGTACATTGTATGCTCTGGTAAAGGGTTAAACATGTCGTATGATCTACATGTTAGTGTACATTGTATGCTCTGATAAAGGGTTAAATATGTCGCATGATCTATGTTTTAGTGTACATTGTATGCTCTGGTAAAGGGTTAAACATGTCGTATGATCTACATTTTAGTGTACATTGTATGCTCTGGTAAAGGGTTAAACATGTCGTATGATCTATGTTTTAGTGTACATTGTATGCTCTGGTAAAGGGTTAAACATGTCGTATGATCTATGTTTTAGTGTACATTGTATGCTCTGGTAAAGGGTTAAACATGTCGTATGATCTATGTTTTAGTGTACATTGTATGCTCTGGTAAAGGGTTAAACATGTCGTATGATCTATGTTTTAGTGTACATTGTATGCTCTGGTAAAGGGTTAAACATGTCGTATGATCTATGTTTTAGTGTACATTGTAAGGTAAAGGGTTAAACATGTTGTATGATCTATGTTTTAGTGTACATTGTATGGTAAAGGGTCAAACATGTCGTATGATCTATGTTTTAGTGTACATTGTATGGTAAAGGGTCAAACATGTCGTATGATCTATGTTTTAGTGTACATTGTATGGTAAAGGGTTAAACATGTCGTATGATCTATGTTTTAGTGTACATTGTATGGTAAAGGGTTAAACATGTCGTATGATCTATGTTTTAGTGTACATTGTATGGTAAAGGGTTAAACATGTCGTATGATCTATGTTTTAGTGTACATTGTATGCTCTGGTAAAGGGTTAAACATGTCGTATGATCTATGTTTTAGTGTACATTGTATGGTAAAGGGTTAAACATGTCGTATGATCTATGTTTTAGTGTACATTGTATGCTCTGGTAAAGGGTTAAACATGTCGTATGATCTATGTTTTAGTGTACATTGTATGGTAAAGGGTTAAACATGTCGTATGATCTATGTTTTAGTGTACATTGTAAGGTAAATGGTTAAACATGTCGTATGATCTATGTTTTAGTGTACATTGTATGCTCTGGTAAAGGGTTAAACATGTCGTATGATCTATGTTTTAGTGTACATTGTATGCTCTGGTAAAGGGTTAAACATGTCGTATGATCTATGTTTTAGTGTACATTGTATGCTCTGGTAAGGGGTTACACATGTCGTATGATCTATGTTTTGGTGTACATTGTATGGTAAACGGTTAAACATGTCGTATGATCTATGTTTTAGTGTACATTGTATGGTAAAGGGTTAAACATGTCGTATGATCTATGTTTTAGTGTACATTGTATGCTCTGGTAAAGGGTTAAACATGTCGTATGATCTATGTTTTAGTGTACATTGTATGGTAAAGGGTTAAACATGTCGTATGATCTATGTTTTAGTGTACATTGTATGCTCTGGTAAAGGGTTAAACATGTCGTATGATCTATGTTTTAGTGTACATTGTATGCTCTGGTAAAGGGTTAAACATGTTGTATGATCTATGTTTTAGTGTACATTGTATGCTCTGGTAAGGGGTTACACATGTCGTATGATCTATGTTTTGGTGTACATTGTATGGTAAAGGGTTAAACATGTCGTATGATCTATGTTTTAGTGTACATTGTATGGTAAACGGTTAAACATGTCGTATGATCTATGTTTTAGTGTACATTGTATGGTAAAGGGTTAAACATGTCGTATGATCTATGTTTTAGTTTATATTGTATGCTCTGATAAAGGATTGAACATGTCGTATGATCTATGTTTTAGTGTACATTGTAAGGTAAACGGTTAAACATGTCGTATGATCTACGTTTTAGTGTGCATTGTATGCTCTGGTAAAGGGTTAAACATGTCGTATGATCTATGTTTTAGGGTACATTGTATGCTCTGGTAAAGGGTTAAACATGTCGTATGATCTATGTTTTAGTGTACATTGTATGCTCTGGTAAGGGGTTACACATGTCGTATGATCTATGTTTTGGTGTACATTGTATGGTAAAGGGTTAAACATGTCGTATGATCTATGTTTTAGTGTACATTGTATGCTCTGGTAAAGGGTTAAACATGTCGTATGATCTACATTTTAGTGTGCATTGTATGCTCTGGTAAAGGGTTAAACATGTCGTATGATCTATGTTTTAGGGTACATTGTATGCTCTGGTAAAGGGTTAAACATGTCGTATGATCTACATTTTAGTGTGCATTGTATGCTCTGGTAAAGGGTTAAACATGTCGTATGATCTATGTTTTAGTGTACATTGCATGCTCTGGTAAAGGGTTAAACATGTCGTATGATCTATGTTTTAGTGTACATTGTATGCTCTGGTAAAGGGTTACACATGTCGTATGATCTATGTTTTGGTGTACATTGTATGGTAAAGGGTTAAACATGTCGTATGATCTATGTTTTAGTGTACATTGTATGGTAAACGGTTAAACATGTCGTATGATCTATGTTTTAGTGTACATTGTATGGTAAAGGGTTAAACATGTCGTATGATCTATGTTTTAGTTTACATTGTATGCTCTGATAAAGGATTGAACATGTCGTATGATCTATGTTTTAGTGTACATTGTATGGTAAACGGTTAAACATGTCGTATGATCTATGTTTTAGTGTACATTGTATGGTAAAGGGTTAAACATGTCGTATGATCTACGTTTTAGTGTGCATTGTATGCTCTGGTAAAGGGTTAAACATGTCGTATGATCTATGTTTTAGTGTACATTGTATGCTCTGGTAAGGGGTTACACATGTCGTATGATCTATGTTTTGGTGTACATTGTATGGTAAAGGGTTAAACATGTCGTATGATCTATGTTTTAGTGTACATTGTATGCTCTGGTAAAGGGTTAAACATGTCGTATGATCTACATTTTAGTGTGCATTGTATGCTCTGGTAAAGGGTTAAACATGTCGTATGATCTATGTTTTAGGGTACATTGTATGCTCTGGTAAAGGGTTAAACATGTCGTATGATCTACATTTTAGTGTGCATTGTATGCTCTGGTAAAGGGTTAAACATGTCGTATGATCTATGTTTTAGGGTACATTGTATGCTCTGGTAAAGGGTTAAACATGTCGTATGATCTACATTTTAGTGTGCATTGTATGCTCTGGTAAAGGGTTAAACATGTCGTATGATCTATGTTTTAGGGTACATTGTATGCTCTGGTAAAGGGTTAAACATGTCGTATGATCTATGTTTTAGTGTACATTGCATGCTCTGGTAAAGGGTTAAACATGTCGTATGATCTATGTTTTAGTGTACATTGTATGCTCTGGTAAAGGGTTAAACATGTCGTATGATCTATATTTTAGTGTGCATTGTATGCTCTGGTAAAGGGTTATACATGTCGTATGATCTATATTTTAGTGTACATTGTATGCTCTGGTAAAGGGTTAAACATGTCGTATGATGTACATTTTAGTGTACATTGTATGCTCTGGTAAAGGGTTAAACATGTCGTATGATCTATGTTTTAGTGTACATTGTAAGCTCTGGCAAAGGGTTAAACATGTCGTATGATCTACATGTTAGTGTACATTGTACGTTCTGGTAAAGGGTTAAACATGTCGTATGATCTATGTTTTAGTGTACATTGTATGCTCTGGTAAAGGGTTAAACATGTCGTATGATCTACATGTTAGTGTACATTGTACGTTCTGGTAAAGGGTTAAACATGTCGTATGATCTATGTTTTAGTGTACATTGTATGGTAAAGGGTTAAACATGTCGTATGATCTATGTTTTAGTGTACATTGTATGCTCTGGTAAATGGTTAAACATGTCGTATGATCTATGTTTTAGTGTACATTGTATGCTCTGGTAAAGGGTTAAACATGTCGTATGATCTATGTTTTAGTCTACATTGTATGCTGTGGTAAAGGGTTAAACATGTCGTATGATCTATGTTTTAGTGTACATTGTATGCTCTGGTAAGGGGTTACACATGTCGTATGATCTATGTTTTGGTGTACATTGTATGGTAAAGGGTTAAACATGTCGTATGATCTATGTTTTAGTGTACTTTGTATGCTCTGGTAAAGGGTTAAACATGTCGTATGATCTATGTTTTAATGTACATTGTATGCTCTGGTAAAGGGTTAAACATGTCGTATGATCTATGTTTTGGTGTAAATTGTATGGTAAAGGGTTAAACATGTCGTATGATCTATGTTTTGGTGTACATTGTATGGTAAAGGGTTAAACACGTCGTATGATCTACATGTTAGTGTAGATTGTATGCTCTGATAAAGGGTTAAACATGTCGTATGATCTATGTTTTGGTGTACAATGTATGCTCTGGTAAAGGGTTAAACATGTCGTATGATCTACATTTTAGTGTGCATTGTATGCTCTGGTAAAGGGTTAAACATGTCGTATGATCTATGTTTTAGTGTACATTGTATGCTCTGGTAAAGGGTTAAACATGTCGTATGATCTATGTTTTAGTGTACATTGTATGCTCTGGTAAAGGGTTAAACATGTCGTATGATCTATGTTTTAGTGTACATTGTATGCTCTGATAAAGGGTTAAACATGTCGTATGATCTACATTTTAGTGTACATTGTATGCTCTGATAAAGGGTTAATATGATCGTATGATCTATGTTTTAGTGTACATTGTATGCTCTGGTAAGGGGTTAAACATGTCGTATGATCTATGTTTTGGTGTACATTGTATGCTCTGGTAAAAGGTTAAACATGTCGTATGATCTACATTTTAGTGTACATTGTATGCTCTGATAAAGGGTTAAACACGTCGTATGATCTATGTTTTAGTGTACATTGTATGCTCCGGTAAGGGGTTAAACATGTCGTATGATCTATGTTTTAGTGTACATTGCATGCTCCGGTAAAGGGTTAAACATGTCGTATGATCTATGTTTTGTTGTACATTGTATGCTCTGGTAAAGGGTTAAACATGTCGTATGATCTATGTTTTAATGTACATTGTATGCTGTGGTAAAGGGTTAAACATGTCGTATGATCTATGTTTTAGTGTATATTGTATGTAGACGGTCAAACGTGTACGTTCTATGTTTTATTGTACATTGCATGCTCTGGTCAAGGTTCTATCAATTTCTATCGCGTCAATCCTCTTCCATCACCATATGTTGGGGTTGGAAGATAATTGACGTTGTTCGTAATAGGCCGACCTGTCTGCTGGTAGACCCCCGCTGGCCATTTTCATATTTTTATTCATTACATTTTCAGGTAATATATTATAGCTATGCAGGAAACATTCTGGACAGATGTCCTAACAAATTATTTTACTAATCTAAAACAAAAGGGAAAATATTAAACTGCTTATATCGGAATGTTGGGAGGAGTTACAAAGAATTATTATTTTTTTTAAATAACCTATTTTCTTTTTGCAGGCCTCCATAAAATGCATTCTAAATATTTTTTTTTTTTAAATAACCTATTTTCTTTTTACAGGCCTCCGTAGAGCACAGTTTGATCCAGAGTTTATCTCCAAGATACTCACATTCTACAGTGCGAGATCAGCACTTTCCTGTTCCCATTCAAAAAACAAGGCTGTCATTACCACACCAACGTTCTGATATAGACCTTCCTGAAATTTACACGAAGACAGCTGCTGGAGAGGATGTTCAGATAGCATGTGATGATCATGACATAGAGGATATTCACGAACATTTGATGAATACCGAAAATATCTCGTTCGTGGCTACAAAGAAATATGAGGATCTTCACGAGCGGCGCAGTCGCTCGTGAAGATCCTCATATTTCTTGTAGCCACGAACGAGATATTTTCGGTATTCATCAAATGTTCGTGAATTTTCTTTTTATTTAATGCTCTACGACTACAAACTCTCCAATTTGTGGCCTTTATTTGCCATTAAGGCGCAAAATTTATGTGCCGAACCGGCGTCCATACAAAAATTACAACAACCAAACTCCAACCATTGGAATGTGTGAATATCCGCACAAAAAGTAGTCCCGTCTTATTTCTCCCCTAACTTTACGATTTACCAAGGCTGGCGAATTGAAATAATCGCAATGTGTTTCGAAGAAATAGAACAATAACAAAAAACACCACTTTCTTATTTTCAATAACAAGACACGTCATTTTATTTTTTTTGAACTCAATGCACTGAAGACGTGTGAAGTGGAACTGAAGAAATTTGAAAGTGATTTCGGCTTTTCTCTGGAAGGTGAATGAGAAAGTCAAACTTTGAAACCGCTGATTTAATGAATTGATTTAGTCACTGTCACTATCAATTATTCGAATTCGTTTGTATTTGGGACTCTGGAATTCATTACTGATGTGCTGACTCGTTTAAAGTACATGTGATTCGTCATCCGAACCTACGATGAAATATCGATTTCTAAATATCATTTTGATATTTCGTTTTGCCGACCGACAGGGGAATATGACTTAATTTTTCAGCGTGAATTGATGCCTGAGCATTAAATAAAACAAGATACTTATCTTTGGAACTGAAAACAACCTTCAACATCTATCATGTGCGGAACTTTATTTCTGTGACGGAACATTCAATAAGTGCCCTAACGTGTTTTTTTTCAGATGTATAGCATTCAAGAGTTTGTCGAAAATAAAACCCAGCAAACATACGAAAGATTTTTTCGACTTGTGGTAGAGAGAGCTGGACAATTTGGAATTAACCTTGCACCCAGACAAGTTTTTACGGATTATGAAACTGCAGCTCAAAACGCGATTCAGATAACTTGTCCCACTGTGACTCTGAAAGGATGTTTTTTTTTTTTTATTTTGGACAAGCTGTTTGGAAGTACGCGCAGAAAAGTGGTTTAAAAACATTGTACCAGGATAACGCAGAAATTCAACGTGTGGTGCGGAGGGCTATTGCTCTTCCGTTAGTGCCTGTTCATCTTATTAGTGATGCTTGGTTTTTAACCCTCGAAGAGGCTCCAGTCAGTTCCAGTGTTGAACAATTTACTGATTATGTGACCACTCATTGGTTGGAAGGTGACCACGGGCGGTTCATGCGGAACCATTTGGACACAAGTGGGCCGGGTACGACAAACCACATCAAGGGTGGCACAGGAAGTTGAGTCTATTTATCGTCGGTTCACATCCCAACTTATTCAAAATGATAGACTTCCTTAGGAAAGAACAGTCATTCCAGGAATCAAAGATACTGCAGCTGAGCGCAGGAGGAAAACTGGCACCCAGAAAAAGAAAATACAGGAAAATTGACAATTCACTTGGACATTTTAAAAGAGAATTTCAAGCTGGTAAAATCGGATTACTACTGGTCTTAGACTCTGTTTCACACAGTACAGCATTTTAATCTGTTTGTGTAATGTAAATAAAATCAATATATGTGTTCGTAAATTTTAGTACATGTGTATCAAGAGGTACTCGGCACAAGCTGAAATCTTGAAAAAAATTACATTTGATAACTATTTTGTGACCGATCCTCGTATTTAACCCTTTACCCAACGTAACGGCCAAAACCGGCCAGCGCGATTCTCAAAAATCGCCAATGAATTTTTATTATTTTTTCATTTTTTGTCTCAAAAACATAGGTTATGACCCCTCGTTGGAACGAGCTCGTCGAGCTCGTTCCAACGAGGGGTCATAACCTATGTTTTTGAGACAAAAATGAAAAAAATTAGTTATTCAAGAATTTTTTTTGCAAGTGTCGTCTGCTTTTCATGTTAGGTAAAGGGTTAAGATCGTTATCAAATGTCACTTTTCCGAGCTTCCATCCTTTGTCAAGTACCTGTTGGTTAATTATAACTAATGATAACTGTTTTAACATCGACCCTCTTCCCCCCCCCCCTTAAAAATATATAATCATTTATATTTTTGAGGGGGCGAAAAGGGTCGATCACAAAATAGTTATTAAAAGTCATCTTTTGAGTTTTTAGCACCTGTGGGTTAATTTGGTTAGTCTCATATCACCGGTTGGCTGTCAGTAATAGGGTCAACCTGCGTTAAATGAACAAACTTACAGGAAACCGAAAAAAAAAGATTTTAAGCTTATACATCACTGGTTGAAGAATAATGGAGGAGCCACACCTGTTGAAGGGTATATCAGTACCATATGAATAAGAGATATCAAGCGTATCAGTGCCTAGCTAGAGCTCACATGGGCTCCACTGGCTCATGTATACGCATCTGTCTCTATATGCATGCAGAACACCTTTTATGGAGTAATATATTCTGTAACAGGTATACTAGAGTGGCAAGGGTGTATATATGCCAGCGGAACGTTTTTCGAGCGCCATGTGCTACACTGCAAAAAATATAGATGTTGATTTGAAATAAATACTGTTTAAACAGAGCTGGTTCCATCTCAGGGACAAGAGTAGAACCAGTTTTTGGTTCGAAAGAGAACCTATATTTTTGCAGTGTTGAGCGATTGAAGTAATTAATGTGCAATTGAAGTGCTGCAGACTGAGGGCACATCACATCGCGATGTGGTCATAGTTATTGAAATTACTGATGCGATCACTGTAGTGTACACCTTTGATACTTTGTTACGTGTCATTACGTACGAAATGTTTTGTTCAATTTAAACTGAAGTAAACTAGCTTCAGCGAATAAAATCCTCAATAGTTCGGGCTAATAAGATCCTTGCAGGTGCTGATTGCATGGCAAACAATAGGGTAGTTAGTTTGTTTGTTTGTTTTTTATTGGGGTTTTGCGTCGCTTTCAACAAATTTGGCTATACCACGACAGTCATTTTCCACATGAAGACAAACTCAATCCAGCGAAACTACTGGATGGCCAAACTAAACCCACCAACCTACGACAAGCAACTAACAAGCTAATCCACACAGACATATCGATATACTAATAAAAAAACAACATATAATTTGGCACATCAGTAAATTGAGATGGCGATGTGGTCAGCCAGGACATTGCAGCTGTGCATTAACAATCTGGCTACCAATGGCGTGACACACACACGTGTCTCATTTGGTTAGTAGGACAGGTACCGTTCATATTACTGACATCGTGGTATCACTGTTTCAGTAGACGAGAACACTAATTCAAGAAGTGCCATCGAGCTTCTAATTTTCCGCCAATAAGTTGGTTGATGCCCCTTGCAGTAGAACAGTAGGAGGTATCGGATGAAATAACGATTCATCATGATTTGGCTAAATCAGGGATTGTGTCATATAAATGCTAGATGCGTCAGCCAGAATAGTTGTTAACAGAGGTTCGCGGACAAATAGAATTTTGAATGTAAATGAATAATGACGTGTACGCTGAATAAGTCTATTGTGGTGGAATCATCGGGCTACGCAGAGATAGTGTCCGTAACGAATTCGCCTCAACAAAAATGGCACAACGCTATAAGATGAACACATAAATAATATTGAAATCGTAAGATGCTAATTTGGGGTGACAGATAACGCATCAGAGAAGCCTGTAGGGCCATCGCGATCCTGGTCGGAAGTTGCCTCCTATTACTGAGTTTTTTTCGGGAGGGGGCATTTGCGCTGAACTATGATAAAACGATTCGATTTGTGTGGTGTTTTTAGAACAGAGAGAATTGTCCAGTTTATTGGTTCATTTTATTGGAGTATTCTAGAGAGACTACTTTTGCTGGAAGCCTTTGATCGAACAAAAACAACTGTAACTTGTGTTGTATTGAAATGAAATGAAACTTTTATTCACAGTGTATCAATTACATAAAAAGTACAAATGTTAATTCAATCAAACGCAATTTTGATACACTGCAATGATGCGACATAGCAGAAAATGCTGTCTTCCTGTCGCTCCTCAGACGAAGCAAAAAAAAATAAAAATTCTCGACAGCAGACCGTGTATTTGAAACGATTTTTAAGGCGTATGATAGCGTCACATTGACGACATGGACGAGCAAATAAGGATCACAGCTGTTGAGGGATTAATAGTTGTATTGACGAGGATACAAGACAAAGACAACTTGATAATTATTAGGCAGTACAAAGTTCCATGATGTATTGAGTCGTAAAGTGACAAAGAAAAATAAAATGATGTCTTCATCTTATAATAATAATGTACCCAGTGCCGGCACCCGAGATCTCCTTTAAATGGGGTCTCGTGTTCCGTGCATTAGGTTACTTAACCTGCTCTTAACTTGCTGTCTGAATACATCATGGTGCAGAATTTAACCAAAATAGAAATAAAGTTTGCAGGACTCTCCAGGATGTTAGAACAAGTCGGTGGGCTGCTCACAAAATGGGATGGGGTTCCATTGAGAGTGGGGTTTCTTTTTTCTTCCTTTTTTCTTCCTTCCCTTTTCCTCTCTTCCCTTTTTCCCCTTTTCATCCTTTTCCTCTTTTCCTTTATTTTTCCTATCCAACCCTTCAATTAACACAGTCGGGGCAGTTTCGAAAATTACAGCGAACATTCTCGGAATATGTGTTGAGATATGAGTCCTTCATTTTCTTTTTGAATTGTGGGCTACTTAAGTCCTGAGTATCTTTGTCAATGGTATTCCACAGCCTTGAGAAAGTATGGAAAGGCAGATCAGTTGAGAATTTTGTCCTTGGTTTAAAAAGTTGCAATTTACCTGTCTGTCTGGTCATCATGCCTGTTGGATTCGAATATTGCTGACACGAATTCTTAAATGATGTTGGTAATCTGTTATTCTGCCAATTATGCATGAACAGACGAACTTGGAGTGTGTAGAGGTCATCAAATTTGAGAATTTTGAGGGATTTAAAAAGCGGGTCGGTGTGTGATGTTCTTTTCTTATCTACTTATAATGCGTATAGCCCTATTCTGTAATTTGAAGACACTCCTTGCTGACGGAGAATGTCCCCAAACTTGAATGCCATATAAAAAGTGACTGCGGATTAAAGAAAAATACAAGGTTTACAGCGCATTTAGATGTACCTGCATATCTAATTATAACGACTATTAAATCACAGCTAGTCGCAGGGGTGACCAATGTTTTTTTGTTTTTTTTATCGAGAGCTGAATGACTCGAAGTTTAGACAACAGTGTATTTTCGGGATGGTTAAGGCATTGGAAAATAGACCATATCGATCGAGCCGGCCAATGTCTCTGGCAGACTAGCGTTCATGTGCGAGTACAAGTGGGTTGTCACATCGTCCCCTGAGTTCCAATGGTTCCTACCGGCACATAGAACACATTGAACTCGGGGGACGACATGTATCCGGTAATAACGATGTACCCATTGGTTTCTGACATCTTCATGTTTCAACTTAGCATGATTTATGACTTTCAATTAATAAATGTGACGAGACATATATGTGACAAGCCGTTGGTTCATCACGAAGATGTCTTTTCGTACATGCAGACATTTCGCCGAGGTGTACACTTCTCTGTCATCGGGGTGTGCACTAAGTGAAAAACACCGACATCAATTCAGGTAGATTTAAATGATTTAATATTGAGTGTTGAGGGATGGTGTTCTGTATACATGTACTATAGATGCCAACGTACATTCCTCTACCGAATTTAAACCCCCATGAAGAAAGTACGAATCTTACAGAGGGTTTTTCGCTGGGGTTTTGATTTGTTGAAGAGCAAGTGGTCAAGTCGGAATACAACAACGATACATAAACTACAGCGATTTGGGAAATTCTATGCGATTGTTTATATGTCTTTGCCTTTCTCTCTCCATATTTATCCTATACAATAAGAAGATTTTGTACTCACACTCATCTTTTTATTGTCCAAAGCACGAAAATAGGCAATTTATCCCACCTCGCAAATCGCATTTCCGGAACGTCGGGATTTGTTGCCTGCATCCCGTGGTAAATGGAATGTTTTAAGAAACTGGGTATGAGCGTTGCAAATTCCTTGTTTTGGGTGATGACATATTTCTGTAAACGTTAAAACGCAGACCGTGACATAAAACTTCACAGCTTGGACTTGGGGATATGGAGAATCGGATTCGCGGCCGCAAGACGTTTAACCCTTTACCCAACGTAACGGCCAAAACCGACCAGCGCTATTCTCAAAAATCGCCAATTAATTTTTATTATTTTTTTCATTTTTTGTCTCAAAAACATAGGTTATGGCCCCTCATTGGAACGAGCTCGTCGAGCTCGTTCCAATGAGGAGTCATAACCTATGTTTTCGAGACAAAAAATGAAAATAATTAGTTATTCAAGAATTTTTTTTTACAAGTGTCGTCTGCTTTTCAGGTTAGGTAAAGGGTTAACATCAACACTTAACTTCAAGCTCTCGATATTGTTGCCGATAATAATTCAATGGACGTAATTTGTCTTGCGTGTTTCCCATGTTGTTTTAAGCTTATATTTGTACATTTTCAACCTACTCGTTAACCCTGTCTAATGAATACAATGAAATGGCCAAATGATTTGGCTCTACCCCATATGCATGTCTTTTTCTGTGAAGTGTGCATAATAAATAAGCGAATGTATGTTTTTTTGTGTTCTAGAAAATATGTACCTTATTTTTCTTGACTGCGATGGCGCAAGTTCCGGCTGGTTAATTTTCCAAATACATCATAAAGGTATGCCTTCACCGAAGGCATGCCTAGATGATGTAGCTGGAATATTAGTTAATAAAAATCCTTAAGACATCTTGGAAATGTATTCATGAATAAATAAAATATTCATGTAGCAGCGGTGACATAATTTTTATGTAATTAACACTTACTGCAACGGAACTCCAAATTGGTGATGATGGCCCCAACAGCGAGAATTGGGAGAAGTAATGGCGGACGGGTGTTAGGTGTTCATATTCTCGGCTAAAAATAATTTTTAATTCTTGTTGGTTCTGTTCTACCCAAGGAGTGAAAAACACAGGCAGTACAATCGATTTGTCTCTATGACTGCATGATTATTAAAACCCGAAACATTTTGGCCGAATTTTTTTAACAATGTTAGAGTATGTGTGCTGGCCAGAGATTTGTGTGACGGAAATTCGTGCATCGGTATTCTCATCATCTTCATTTCGGTGATTTGTGCTCTTGGAATATTAACAATTAGCAATGCCGATTGGAGCTTCTCACCAAGATAAGTGCAAGGGTTCAAGGCCTGTAACTAATAACGATTTCCCAAAGTTGATAGCGTCATATAAGGACTTGCACAAACTTATTGTTGATATGGAAATGTCATTTCAGTCCGGTTTCCAGACATTGCGAAACGACATCTCCGAGGTAAAAAAAATGATATTTCTTTTATCAACAGGTCTATTGTGGAGTTGAGATCCGAACATGTAGACTTATCAAGGCCTGTGGAGTACAACGCCCAGAAACTTGAAGAAGTCGAGAATACCTTAATACCCGAATTGGATCTCTCATTTAGATCTAAGTTTATGGAACTTGAAGAAAAGCTCTTACTTTCCCAAATCCACAACAGAAAGTACAATCGTTTATCCTATGGCATCACCGAGAAAAACGGTGAAGATACCTATTCCATTGTCCAAGAGTTTATTACTAAGGATTTAAAGATAGATGGCAATACATCCAAGGGCATTATGGATAGAGCTGTAAATATCCATAGACGTCCATTCACAAGTTATGGTAACATACATCCCTCAGCCCCCAAACCTATAATCGTGAAACTGGGAAACGACAATGATAAACAGACTTTGTTAAGTTCTGCCAGTAGTTTGAGGGGGACCAGAATGAGTATTGGTACATACCTACCCCTCCGCCCTCCCCAGGGAGGAAAACTTTCCAACACTGCCTTCAAGCGGCTGCTTTATTACATCTTGAAGAACCTCCTCCCTAGTTCAGCGATCTGAACGTCGTGGCTACCCCCTTTCAGGGGGTAGCCATGACGTTGAGATCGCTGAACTACCTCCTCCCCTATCTTCTCCTAGCTCAGGCCTGCGGCGTTCCACAGATGCCTTCGGCATCTCGACCTTGCTCCAATCCCCCATATCTTATTTAACCCCCCCCCCCACACACACACACTCAAAAACAACAAAACAAACTGAAATCCTGACACCGCCACTGGAATATGCAGACCAAGCGTCTGGTTTATAACATCTTGAATAACATGCTTTCCGCATGCATTTAAATTTAATAATAAGTCATTGTTTTGGCGTACAGAAATATATTGTAAATTAATCACTGTTTTGATGAACAACAATACCTAGCAAAAATTTATCGATGCTGTATAACAAATACAAACTTCTTGTTCTGTTCATCGATGAAATAGCAAAATACATGAAACAAACTATAAGAGAAAATGTTTGATCTCGAAGCTAGAAAACTAATAAACAAAATCCCCACTGTCCCACTCTCTTTACCTCCTAAAATTAGAAAGTGGGACAACAGGAATGATACCCTTTCAACAAGTCGTGGTTTTAAAAAAAATCAATTGTTATTAATTACTCTCTCCCTATATCTGGAATTCTGCCGAAATACTGAGTCGGACGTTTATTGAATTTTCGAATCTATGCATATTTCTGTCCGGCAAGCAAGAGGCTTTGCCCAACTAAGTACTCCAAATCGCGTGTATATTTTCGTCGGGCAAACAAGGACGTCTGTCAAACTTGATATTTCATAATTTCGTGCCTAACCTATGTCCGACGAATCCCCCGACCGGGAGCTTTTTGTTGTTGTTTATTTATTACTTTGGGGGGGGGGGAGCCACACTGCCCATAAGTTACCACTAGCGCTGTCACGATTTTTTAATTTAGGAATCGATTAATCGTCGCAAATAATCGATGATAATCGATTGATCGTACCTAGATGACCCCCATCTCCTTCTCTTTGAAGTCGATAAAAATGAAGTTGAAGTCAGTTGACCTACGTCAAGTAAACAACGAAGACGATCCTCTTTTAGTCATATTCAAAGCTTTGATGTTCTGAACTTTTGAACCGTCAGTGTAATAATCAAGACCGGTCGGCAGTTACGAACTTCGCAACTGCCGACCGGTCTTGATTATTACACTGACGGTTCAAAAGTTCAGAACATCAAAGCTTTGATGAATGTACCTGAACGATAAATGCTTCCAATAGCTTCTTGGGGTTTAACATCGATGTTCTTAACTCTTTACCTTTAGAAACAATAGTTTTTTCAACATATTTTCTTTTAATTATTAAACGTCTAAAACGGGATATAATTTACCGATTATTCGACAACGAAAAATACTAATCGATTTCGCCGTGACCGATCAACAATCGATTAATCGATTAATCGTGACAGCCCTAGTTACGAGACCCTGCAACGGGCCACTATTTGTATGACCGATTGTGAGTATGACCCAAGTCCAAGTATCAAATAAAAACGTTTGAGAAAGTAAATGATTTATAGCAAAACAAAACTGATATCTTACACCCATATCATAGCGGAAATATTCCGACTTGTAAAACTGTTATGTTAGAACACACCCCCACCTCCAGCTACACCCTTGCGCATTCCCCTTGACCACTAGAGAGAAAGTCGTGAGAATCGACACACAAATGTTAGATACTCTCGATACATATATATTTACGCACACCTTACACTTAGTCGCCCAGGACAATACCAAGGAAAACAACATTTTGTTATTAACATTTTGTTCATTCTTTGTTGAAGAAAATCGAACTGTACGGTATAACACTGCCATTGTTTCATCTGTCTTATTTCTGATCCTCTCGACATTACAAATCGATTATCATTGTAAAGAAAAGCAGTAACGAATACAATTTTGATGGGGCAATTTAAAAAAAAGAATAGAGTGGCTTCGATTTAATGCAGCTGCGTTTACCGCTGCGCACCACAGCTGACACTTGAAAGAAATATAGATAAATACGAACTAGTACAGTCAATCGGAAGGCAGATTGTTATAAGTCGACTTAATATCAAAATCTGACATGTACAGAAACAACCTTTGAGTTAATAACATATGAACTACTCTTCGATCACAGTGGGTGGAGCTGCCCGTGAATGAGTTTTTTCAGCGTTGGTAATATCGCGTGGTCTCTTTCTTTATCGGATTTCGATCTGATTGTGAAACACTACTATAAATATTGTTAAATGAAGACCTTGTCAAGAAAAGTAAATGAAACTAGAAACTGGGATACAATATTCATCCATATGCCTTTCCCCGAAATGATTTAATGTACTTCCAGAGAAGCCATGCTGACGAAATATTACCTTTATTTCTACTTCTTTGGTAAGATTGCAAATTTTTATTTGGCGTCTTTATCCAAAAAACAGCGCCCAAAATATGTGATTTTCTTAAATTTAATATCCCACATGAAGAACATTTGATCAGCAAACTGTTTTGATTCAGAGTGTTAATGTTTATTTTGTATTTGACGTTACAGAATTTGTTTTGTCACTATCGCTCAGTCACTATGCGCGGGTGGGGGTGGGGGTGGGGGTGGGGTTCTGGCGGGTGGAAGAAGGCGACACTGCCCTCAATAATTTCCAAGCCGAGGCATTTTCGTCGGAATTGACGGCTTACATCTGTATCGTACAATCGCCATGGACTAGTCGTAATCCACGAGTGGGCAGTGATGTACACGTATGCGTTTACCAGATCATAGAAATCACCAACAGAAAAGGGTTATACAAGGTGCTTCATTAATTAAATTTTTCATGATTATTCCTATAATTAGTGTTTGGAATCTAATATTATTGTTTCGCTAGAAATATTGCACACCCGCGGAAAGTGACCTATCCACGGCGGACGTACTGTACAGTACAGTCGCCGTGTACTGGTTACTTTTCACACATGGGCAATATTTCCACGGACGCAATAATATTAGATTCCAAACACTAATTACCGGAATAATTATCAAAAATTTAATTAATGAAGCACCGGGTACAACCCGGTGCTTCATTAATTAAAATTTTGCTGATGATGATTTTTACTACCTGGTAAACTGATGTGTGGACATAACTGCCCACGTGTGGATTACGACCAATCCACTGCGACTGTACTGTATATCCATTCGTCCATGCCAGTAATCAGGTACATCCTTGCGAGACAAGACTTGGACTCATGTCGCATACACAGTAGGTCACTTGTAAAATATGGATCTGTGACGGAATCACTCTCAAACTGACCAGTTTTGAGTCTGGTGGGTGGTAATTAAGAAGCGGGGAAACCCAAATGCCACGAGTACTAAACATATTTTTCACACACAAAAATCCCGAAAATAAAAGTACAGAACACTCGTCGGGGACTGGTCGTAATCTACGCGTGACAGAGATGTCCACGGATGCATTTTTTCAGGTGACAAAAATCACCACCAGACAAATGTTAATTAATGAAGCACCGGGTTGTACCTGGTGCTTCATTAATTAAAGTTTTGATCATTATTCTTATAATTAGTGATTGGAATCTCTGGATGTAGGCAATCAGTATCACATGTAAGTGCAGAATGGATGTACCGAACGCCCTAGCAAACAACGCCACAGTAAATCCATGTAGGCAATCTGTATTATGTTCAGCATCGACGTGCAGAACACCCTAGTAAACAACGTCACCGCGTCTCTATGATCGACGTGCAGAACGTGCCTTCATGCTGGCAATAAGTATTAAGGGCAGCAACGACATGCAGAATGCCCCAGTAAACGACGTCATCCTGCCTCTATGTAGGCAATCAGTATTAAGTACAGTAACGGCGTGTAGAACACCCTAGTAAACAACGTCAGCGTGCCTTCACTTTGGCAATCAGTATTAACCCTTAAGTCCTCAGATTAATTTTAAAGTATTTATGGCCTTTTTCTGCTTACATAGTTATTGATGACTTGGCAGTGGTTCTACATCACTGCTGGCTGCCTATACATACAACCAGCAGTGATGTAGAACCACTGCCAGGGAAAATTCAGTCTACACACAAGAGTAATAAAAAAGATTACACAAAGGAGCACCTGCTTCAATGCAATATAACAGTGGCCTTTTGGGGCTATATGGAGGCTTAAGGGTTAAGTGCACGGACGAAGTGCAGAATGCCATAGAAAACGGCATCACCATGTCTACATGTAGGCAATCAGTATTAATTGCAGCAACGACGTGCAGAACGCCTTAGTAAACAATGTCACCGGGCCTTCATGTTGGCCTTCAGTACTCAGTGCAGCATCTACGTGCCCTAGTAAACAACGTCACCGTGTATCCATGGAGGCAATCAGCATTAGGTGCAGTAACTAACGAAGCGCAGAACGCCACAAAAGACAACATCACTACGCCTTCATGTAGTCAAACAGTATTAAGTGTCCTGCTCAAGGACACAGCGCAGATGGTGCGGGTAATGATCGAAAAGCGCATCTTTTGAAAGTTTTGGAAATATATTCTCCAGTAATAAAGATATCTAAACATGTGTAGCTGTGTTAGGGAATTCCAAAGATTTGTAGTCGAACTGAGTTGTGGCGACATCGGGCGTAAACATCTAAAAATATAGGGCACTAGATGTTTCCTAAAATTAGAGTATTTTATAATATTACTAAATTCAGACTGGCGGTTAAAATTGTTACTCCAAATGTTTTGCTTTTGATCTGTTTAAAAGGCACGTTCTTACGGCAAATCGTCGCCTGGGTGCTAGAATGTTCTATGACCCCTATGGGACATAGAACATTCTAGCACTCAGGCGACGACAATAGAGAAAACAAATTGCATCTCTCATATATGCATCGCCCCTGTCACCTCTAAACATTGGATACCTTCGGAAAACTGAGACTCTCAATTTCTCAATTTTGGGCGAATCTCGCATATGATACGTATCATGTGTGTACTATGTTATGGAGTCTGATTTTTGGCCGCTTTCCCTGCCCCATTCCTCAATAACTAATCAACATACTACATAGATATTATTACCATTATGTGGAAAAACAAAATATGTATCCAATTCGAGTTCCGGGTTCTAAGGGGAGATCACAACGAGTCGAAGACGAGTCGTGATCTACCCGAAGAACCCGGAGCGAGACTCTGATACATATTTTGTACATACACATAATGGTAATAATCAGTTTATCTTACAATATATATATTGGGGATAAGTCAAGAATGTAGACGAATATATAACGAACTATTTATTCGTACGGATGAACAAAAAGAAAAAAAATGGAACTCACGCGAAAGGAAAGTGCTTGTTTCCAACCCCCTGAAACAAACATCTGTATCAGGGGGTCGGATACACGACAATTGCGGGGTTAATACAGACAAAATACATGTTGATTGTAAGATATATCGCGTAACGTCTCACCTATAACAGAAATCCTGTATCAACAAGGTTCTCGAATGATCGTCTCTATACAAGTGAACGTTCATTGGTCACATACAGAGGAGTGTCTCATTTTGCCACCATCCTACGAGGGAGGCAGGGGGGGGGGGGGGGGCGATTGTTGCCATACATAAACAATGCTCAACAAAACACACATTCTCAACGGTTTCCAATTTCTCGACTCCTCGCAATCGTCGGTCACTTTTCAAAGAACATATTATGTTGCCTGTGAAAAACGAGTAATTTATTAGGGTGCACATTTTCGCGCCAATACATACATATTATCGCTACGGTGATGTGGCATGGATCGTAGTATGACATCAAATTGTAGTGGTCATATCACATGATCAAAACGACCTGCTGCAGGCATTGAGAGATCAGGTTTATTGTATGACATATAGTTCAACATCGCTTGCCAATGCTAGCATCTACAATTCCCCCAACCTTTTTTGGTGGGGTGGATTGAAGTGAAAAACATATTTTTGTTTACACTTATTTTTGGAACAGGTGCACACTTCCGGAGAATCCGCGATTCGCATAAATACGATAAAAAATATCATTAATACGATAAAAAGCTCGGACCGCCATTCGAGCGCACCCATTTCAGCTCGGAGTAAAGTACCCTCTACGACCGGAGCAGCTAATTATGCGAATTTGAACGCACACGTAAATAGTCCGTCACACTGTAGTGATGGGAAATCGGATTCCACACTGTGGATTTTCCGGGGACCAGGAAAAGATCGTCATACAGCAGTGATATTTAGCTGTTAAATTACATAGTCATATAAAAAAATGAATATTTACGGCAAATTGTGTTTATGATTGAAAAGAAAACAAGTGCCGGGGTGTGAAATAATTTCCCACGAGGTAAACACTATGACGTGTGATGAAGTGAAAGCTGTTACGCTGTGACTACAGTCACAACGTAACAGCTTCCATGTCATCAAACGTCAAAGAGTTATAACGTATACTGACCTCAGATCATCTTGGGGTGTGTATGGTGGGGAAAGGGCAGAGTTGCCCCGTTGTTCGCTGCCGTTCCAGTAATCCAGCTGTGTAGACATCAGTGCAGGGTCCATGTCGCTAATAAAGTCAACAACAGCACAACAGGGAGAAATTCTTCAAATGTACACATTCGCAGTTTGCGATAACTCTGCCCTAAAACCTATAGGAAGCAATACGAAAATGTATTGCACTCCAATAGTGGAGAGTATGTAGCTCCGCGTTAGTATTCCAATTTAAAAAAAAAGTAGTCGACGCTACTACGCTATTACGCTAAATCCGACCGAGATACGGAAAGCGTCAACATTACATTTCACTGCACGAACTTGAAATCAAGTGACATTAAAATACTTATCATCCCAAATACTTTGTTGAATATTTTTTAAATCCGATGTCAATTAGCAAAGGTGTGACCTATACAACCTCAGGGACACCGGTCCCCTTGAATTTTGTAACTTGCCAACCGCATCTAGTGACATTTTATTATTTATTATATCAAACACAAAGTTGATATAAAATTGAAATCTCACTTCAATGCTGATATGAGGTAAATCCGTCAGGAGGGAATCCCACCCATTTTGTGACAGGCCAAACTCACAAACTGCAAGAGACACCACTGCAATAGTTAACATAGTACAACTGAATAAATACGTGAAATTACGCACAACCACTTTCGTACCTCCATATTTCTAGACAATATTTAACGCTATGATATTAACCCTTTACCCAACGAATCGCCCGCATCCGCCCGCGAAATATGCAAATTAGCAGTTGAAAAAAATATTATTTTTCAAAAAAATTCAACAAAACCATATCATGTCACCCCTCGTTGGAACGAGCTCGTCGAGCTCGTTCCAACGATAGGTCACATGATATGGTTTTGTTAAAAATTTTTGAAAAATTTGAAAAAATGATATTTAAAATAATAAATTTTGATATCGTCTGCGTTGGGTAAAAGGGTTAAAGCCGACCGACGAAACTTAAAATATAGACAATAGTTCACTGCTCGGATTCGAGTACGATTTTTATTCTCGAGTGGGGCACTCGGAGGATTATTTCACGAGGAGTACTCCAATCCAAGCAGTGAACTTTTTGTATTTATTTTATTTTCTCATTATTTGTTTTCCCGAAGCAACCCTTTAATTGATTCCGTGGTTACGTTCAAAACTTGTCAAAAAACCCAAAACATTCACCGAAAATGGTAGTCCACTCCCAGCATCGTATTTCACTCCCAGCGATGGGAGTGAAATACGATGCTGGGAGTGGACTAACATTTTCGGTGAGTGTGGGTGGAAAAACGAGTATTTTTGGAGAGGGGGGTGGGGACGAATGAAAATACAATGAAGCAGTTTATTGCAACGTAGTTGGACTACAATAATTATTATTTAGTACTGATTTCTGAGAGTCGGATTTCAATTACTGGCGACATGACGTAAATGCGGAAATATGACGTGAAGACAACCAGAAGGGGTGCGCGGTGGCCTTGCGGTAACCGGTTCTCGTCAGATCACTGAAGTTAAGCAACGTCGAGCCCGGTTTGTCCTCGGATGGGTGACCAACTGAGCGATCGATTCGGACTCCCGCGTTGTGTCCTTGCGCAAGGCACTTAACCCCGATGTCCACATGGGAGCACGATGACGCCGTGTACTAAGGCATACTGCACGTCTATGGTGCGCATGCCTTCAACCAATCTAACCCTGCCTGTGCTGCAGTGCGGAGTTACGATGTTGGGGAGTTGGCAGCAGCTCGTCGTTGCTCGGTGATTCTATCCGGGTACTCCTGCTTCCTCCACCTGTAAAACTGGCACGGTCATGATTAGCCATTGTGCATAAGTATGTGACCTTAAACACCAATAAATAATAATAATAATAGAAGGCAATCAGAGCGACCCAATCCCTCTCATTTGTGACATTCTTATCCCATGAACTGCAGCTGATAACGGTGCAATATTTCGCTTTCAGCATCATGATTACACCATTAAACATAGAATAAGTAGAGAATCGTGACTGGTTTGCGATCCGATCGAAATTGTCATTTCACTGCACTGTAGTATGCCACTTCACCAGTGAGAAAATAAATGAGAGAATAGAGTTTGAATATGGGTCTGTTCCCAATACCATATGGGGTTAATTATTCTCAGTTCAATCCAAAGTGTCCCAATCCCATTCCACTTTCGAATACAAAAATAATTCACAATTGGTATTCCGAACTTAGATGTTATAAGTCCTTAGAAAGCCAACATTGACAACGTTACGAAGCGTCTGAATGCAAAGCCAAACACGTTATTCACGAACCCTTAAATGCCGAATTACGATTGTTTTCATTTTTTAATGCAACAAAAACGAGGTGCCCAAAGAGGTAGTTTTTAGTTGTAAGAACCTTGCACAGTTTCTAGGCAAGTCAGCCTAAATAGGCAGCCAAAACTTGTCAGGACACAACTGCAAAGGCACATAATGTAGTTTGTCAAGGTATTCTCAGCTTATTTTGAAAGTAATATTTCTTATTCTTTTTGCGTGTCTTCTCCTCCAAAACAAATTCCCAATTGGAGCCTTCGTAATGTGAATTTTCCAATTACATGAACCCCGGACCCTTTCCCAAAGAGGACAGAAGAATCCCGGTAGTTTCTATTGTTTTTCATGAGTTGTCCTAATTTCGTAATATTGTATTCACCAAATTCAAACCCCTGACGTGTAGGTTTTTTGTGACCCCGTCACAATCTAATTGAGAAAATTGACACACTTTTGGTTCACAGGATTACACTCGCAAATCAGTTGTTCAAATTAGGTTACCTGCACACTAAAAACTAAAGTGTTAAAACTGACACTTTCAAGGTGATAAAACCATTCTAACTCTTAGGGTTTGATTTTAACACTCAAAGTGCAATGCTTTAAGCACTTAGACATTACAATCGTCAGACATCTGAAACTTGAATGGATGGCACTTCCCATGTGTCTAGCATTGGTGGTTCTTCCAGAATCGTCCATAATTTGATTTGCGCTTGGTGGGTACATAACTAAAAGGACACAACGCAGATGACGCGGATCAGGCTCGAGAGTTCGAGCCTGATCCGCGTCATCTGCGTTGTTTCCTTTTAAGTGTCACGACATTAGACTTGTCAAGTGGTATTATTGTAACACCTGTCAAGTTCTGGGATATCTACACTTGAACAAAGTGCTAGTTCAGCACTTAGTAAGTGTCAAATACAGCACTTCAAGTGTAGTTTTTCACACTTTCGTTTTTAGCGTGTGTCACACTTCAGTTTCTTCAAAAATATCTAACTACGACATGTCATAGACGATGAAACAACTTCATGCTGGTGAATAGCATGGATTCAGCCATGTTTCATTGAGTGGGTTCACGTTGGACTCTTAACCCTTTGAACCCTAGCGGCCGCTTTTTTTCTTTTTTTTTATTAGTGTTTAACGACACATTAACAGCCAGGGTAATATCATGTCGGTGCCAGTTTTATGGATGGAGGAAGCCGGGGTACCCGGAGAGAACCACCGAGCAACGAAGGGCAGCTGTCAGCTCTCCAACATCGTAACTCTGAAATCTGCACCGCGGCACAGGCAGGGTTAGATTGGTTGAAGACATGCGCACCATCGACGTGCGTACTGCCTTAGTTCACAGCGTCATCGTGCCCCCATATAGGCAATCGGGGTTAAGTGCCTTGCCCAAGGACACAACGCGGGAACACGAATCAATCGCTGAAATGGTCACCCGTCAGCGGCCGTTTATCAGGCCAGGAGCATGGTACGTCAAAACGTCATTATATAGGATAGCTGTTCCACAAATGTGTAGGGTAGACCAATCGATATTTTGCGAGGATGCACGTTTAAAATATTGATTGGTCTACCCCAAGTAATGAATATGGACTCTTCCAAGTGCTTCCATTGAACTGGCCTGGAAGATACCACTAGAGGTCAATGGGTTAAATCAATCTTGTGAATATATACACAATCGACAGAAACTGAGACAAGTGTTGTTAGACATAACTGTTTTCTTTTGTTTTCAAAAATCACGCTGGGTAATGATGTGGTGCTTATTAGGATGCGCGAATCGATACAATGGATTCTCTGACATGAATAAGCAGTTATTTTTAACCTAGAGCGCCGTTCGTTGCTAATTGCGATGGGAAATTATACGTTTTCGCCCAACTACCAGAATAATACAGAATACCATATTTGCAAACACGTAGCGGAATATAGATTCGACCCGTTCACAAAATAGTCAAACGAATACAATCCTATTTAATATATCTAGGTTTGACGTTTACGAATTAACAGGTGGTTACTAGCCACCAAAATGGTATATTAGTTGAGTTGTGAGGATGTATGATTCTGGGTGGAGTATTTTTGATTAGTCATTAATACTGGGAGGTTCGAGATTTAAAAAAATGTTACATTAACCAAACATTGTTAGACAATCGCTAGTGTGTCTTTCGTTTTGATGCGTATGTCATGGGAGGGTCTTGCAAATCTAATAATTCGTTTCAAATCCATCCCCGAGTCGAATAACACAGGGAATTTTGAAGCGAATCTCGGAGCTCTTCAAACTGTAAACAGTTCACCCCCTTACGACAATATATTGCGGCAACCGCGTTGTGTCCTTGGACAAGACACATCACCCCATTGCCCGCGTGTGGACACGGTGGCGCTGTGTACTAAGGCGTACTGAACGTCGATGGGGCACTTGTCTTCAACCAATGCTAACCCTGCTTGTGTGGAGTTAGTATGTTGGGGAGCTGACAGTTGCTCGCCGTTGATCGGTGGTTCTCTCCTGGTACTCCGGCTCCCTCCACCTGTAAAACTGTCACGGTTATGGTTAGCCATTGTGCAGAAATATGTGACCTTAAAAACACCAATAAATAAATAAATACGACAATAAATAATGCAGGTCTCAACTCAAGATGTGTTCAACGGCAAATCGGTTGTTAAATAAGTCAGTCAAAAAGATCGGAGTAGTGTCTTAAGCGGAACCTCTTTAATTTTGTTTCTATCACCGTGCATGGGACTTCATTGTAAAGGACGAATTCAAGCGGAGAGACGTAGATTTCTGAAAACACCTCGACGATTCGAATATTTCCGAAGCAACGCGACTCCAATTAAATCAGTATACCGAACGATATCAAATCAAGGCGAATTTTGAAGCTTCACACGTTCCTGACATCGCTCGTTCAATTACTCGTACTGCAACCATATTCCAGCCATAATGGTCCACGGTGTACTATGGATATCATATCCGTATAACACAAAATCGGGTCACAGGGTGTTACCCATCCCCACATATTCCCTGCGTCCGTCAGCGTGCAAGAAACAATCGACTACTGAAAAGACTAGAGGACGAAATGGTTAACCCTTTACCCAACGTAACGGCGAAAACCGTCCAGCTCTATTCTCAAAAATCGCCAATTAATATTTTCTTTATTTTTCATTTTTTTTATTTTTCATTTTTTTGTTTCAAAATCATAGGTTATGACCCCTCATTGGAACGAGCTCGTCGAGCTCGTCCCAATGAGGGTCAAAACCTATGGTTCTGATACAAAAAATGAAAAAAATTAGTTATTCAAGAATGTTGTTTGCAGATGTCGTCTTCTTTTCATGTTAGGTAAAGGGCTAAACTAATGCAAGTGCGTTGAGAAGTCTGACAACTGATTTTTACTGTTCGATGGTTCTCTCCGGGTACTTTGGTATCCTCTACCCGTTTATCTGTCTAGCGTGCAAGCCCGTTCAATACAATACAGCTGGATGACGGTTGGACAGGAATATGAGCAGTGGCGAGATCGCGGTCCCGCGTGCACACAAACTGTAACAACCTCACTGATGCGTGTATCAGCAACAGTTTTCATTCTTACCTGAGATTCAGCTGTGTGAATATACATCGTACGCGTAGAATTTCCAGCCCCCGTCAGATTACTCGGTCATCTATCCTTTGTGAGACTTTAGGGGAGGGGTGGGGTGGGAGGAAGATACATAGCCGAAGTTGTTGGAGGCAGTTTTTCGGTTTCCCAAAGGTATTTGCTGTGACCGCTCTCTTGCAAGTATATTGCAGCGCAATAACACTAGTGTCTCAGATGGTGTCCCATCAAACAAAGACACCATTGTTGTGCAGCCAGAAGTTTATATGGTAACTAGATCTGCCTGTGGTGCCCGAAAGATCTTGGAATAAGCAAGTAAGACAGAATGACCCTTGGCGACTTTTTGGAAAGCAGGCTTCCTGTCGACCCCAAAGCTTCTTGAAGTGGTGTCATAACCAGAGAATGCATGGACAAATAGCAGATCAGAACAGACAACATCACCGAAAAGCTGTTTCAAAATCTTGTTGTTATGCACATTTGGGTTGGTTCTCTGTTTTTGTCGGATTCAGTGGCGGCGCCAGAAATTTTTGTGTGTGGGGGGGGGGGGGGGGGCGCAACTGGTGGGGGGGGGGGGAAGACTCCCATGAAGGGGGGCAAATACGTAAAGGATCATGTCATTACTTTGTTATGAGGTAGTCCAAACTTGGACCCAAAGTCTGTAATATTCTTTTTTGGTTTGGTACGTCCTGTGGACGTACCAAACCAAAAAATTATATTACGGACTTTGGGTCCAAGTTTCGACTAAATGTAATGGTAATTAGCGGTCCTCCTTTCAAAAAATCCTGGATCCGCGTCTGGTGGGTCTGTGCGTGAGACAGAGAGAGAGAGAGAGAGAGAGAGAGAGAGAGAGAGGGAGAGAGAGAGAGAGAGATTCAAAGCACTCAAACGAAGAACAATTGTTTTTTCCAAGTGAAATAATTGAACAGTGCAAGGGATATAATGCCCGTCTGTCATAATGCGAAATCCATGATTTTTTTAGACAAGGGATATGGATAGACATGCCTTTGTTGGCTCATAACTTAATTATAACTTATAAGTATCTGCATCCGAGTCTTTAAATCTCTACTGCCTGGATGTGTTCATCAGCTAGCCTGAGGCTTTGGGCTAAGTGTGTATGGGAAATTATTGGGAATAAAAAAAGAGAGGAGTGTGTGTGTGTGTGTGTGTGTGTGTGTGTGTGTGTGTGTGTGTGTGTGTGTGTGTGTGTGTGTGTGTGTGTGTGTGTGTGTGGGTTTGTGTGTGTGTGTGTGTGTGTGTGTGTGTGTGTGTGTGTGTGTGTGTGTGTGTGTGTGTGTGTGTGTGTGTGTGTGTGTGTGTGTGTGTGTGTGTGTGTGTGTGGGTGTGTGTGTGTGTGTGTGTGTGTGTGTGTGTGAGAGAGAGTGACTGAATGTGTTTGTATGTGAGGGTGGATGGAAATGCATGCGAGATGGTTGGGGGGGGGCAACTGGGGGGGGGGGGGCAAAGCCTTGGGTTTTTTTTGGGATGGGGCAAATGCCCCCATGTGCCCCCCCCCCCTCCCCGTAGCACCGCCACTGGTCGGATTGAAATTAAAGGTCCCTGCAGTCCTTTACTCCATGATACAATAACAAGACTAATTCGTTCGTGTCTTCTCCGTGTTGTTGACTTGTATTATGATATTTTATCCGCTGTTATCTCAGTTTATACCATGATTACCTATTCTACTATATATAAAAAGCCTATGACATAAATTTTAGCTTTACACACCAACCGTGGTGAACACGCCAGCAATGGGATTTCAGTAGTAAAAATTTACACCTTCAGTGGAACTTCATCCAAGTTGACCTTTGGTGACCTCGACTTGAATGCAAAATTGTCTAAATTTATCACTCGTCGCCTCGTGAAGAATGTGATGAAACCCACATTTATTTATTACGTTTTTAAATAAGTTTACCTCATAAGGTACCAACAATTAACAAACACACGTTGTCCCGTGTTAAGAAAGCATCCACAACCCGAAATAGTATGTTATTATGTTATTAAAATGAAAAGGGCCCCGTAATTTGAGGCTTCGTTTTCTATTTCGTTTCGACAATAACATTGCCAGCGGAAGTACCGCCCACCGGTGCTCATGTAAACAAAAACAGACTAGCAGGTGTGACTATTGATATATTTAACATTTAAGGTATCGCGGAACTAAATATTGAAATTAGAGTGAACCGCCTTAAAATGTTGCACTCGGAAATGACGCAATCTCTAAAAATAAACAGCCTTGGGAAAATCCGTTGTTTCAATAAAAGTTTGAAACATTCTATTGACATCTTGCATTATTGTTGAATATTCCTGATAAAAAAGAGGGTGATTTGATGACTTTTGGACCTAAAAAATACAATTTACTTTTTGTGTGTTTTTGTAGGGAATTCCCTGAAAAATATGTGCACGTGACCGGTATTTCCCTTTGTGTCAGTTTTTCTCTCTTATTTGTTGCATGACCCCCTGTTTTCAGATCAGAAAAAGTTGTCTGAAGGGCTATACTTGACAGAGATATTTGAATGCCAAAATTAAAGTGATGCGATCATATTTTTTTCCACCTGAACGTTATAATGGTCGCCTATGGGAAAATATTTAGTTCTGTGAGACCTATAGGAAATATGTTTTTGGGCTTCCAGACCAGATTCAGTTATTATTTTGGGGGATTATTTCACATTTAAATGTTTATTTGGGGACCATACACCTTACAATACCATTTTATTGTTTGAGAAGTTACATTTTTGTCACAGTCAGCAATTAAAGCTATATATTTCCAAAACTAAGGCTGTTCATGCAAGAAAATTCACATCTTGAGCAAGTGTATTCCCCAGGAGCACACTATAACCTCTGGCAGCTGCTAACTAACAGCCTATCTTACCCTATTAACATATTTATTTAAACCATGGTTTCTCCTCATATTTCTAGGGGCAGGGAGGATTCCAAATCTTCCAACCCCCTCCCAAATCACCATTCAAACACAGACAGAAAACCTACACTGCCCTTCTATTCACTATTATTTAGAAGTTTTTCTCTTCTATATTATGCTCTTCAAAATGTTGGAAAACAATTCCTTCATTGAAAGAGTATCCTGGAACACAAATTTGAGGAAGGGGTGGAGCTACAGTGGAAAATAACATAATAAAATTACAAATGTGAGTGAATGGCATTTGTGCATAGCTACCAATATAGTTGTCTAGTACTAGTGCTGCCATGGTTCCCCTGATACAGCATAAATTTACAGTGACAGTTGTGAAATATTGCTCTTTCCCTGAACCAAGTCCTCTCTCCCACACATATTTAACCCTTCTGCTGATGATAAACATTTGGAAAGACTGAACAGCATGTTTTTAGAGACTGAAGTTAGTATCATACACTTTCAGTTTCTTATGATTTACCTTGAGGCTTCAGCACTCATGGTCCACTGAGTTATTTTTCAATTTAACAACCTTGCCCTGGCTCTTCCACTATATTTTTCATTGTATGCCATTCAGTACTCTCATGTAGACCTCCTACATGTGTGACTTCAAGCCTATCTGTTTGTCTGTCTGTGTGTCTGTCTCTTCATCAGACATGATGTTTCTTTGCTTTTCACTTGCCTGGATCTACATTTTCAATAATTGGCAGCTGACTAACTTTCACCCCCCCCCCCCCCCCCACACACACACACAAGTATATTAAACATCAAATACCACTATATTCTTGAAGCAAATGTCTGATTCATCCTCTTTGGAAACATGTTTTCAACAATTTCAATCTTTTTGCCAGAATGGGTGTCTGTGGGGATTAAAACAAAGGTTATGAAAGTGCACTTATGGGAACTTGCAGCATAAGCATAGCACTATAGAATCAATATTTGATGGTTTTAGGCATCTTACCAGTGTTATGAGATATCACAGTAGCAGGTACTGGTCATTCTTTTGGAAAAAAACACTGTTTTATGTTTTGTCAGTGCCATACCAATGACTCTATGTGCCTTTACTGAGAAAACTGAGGCTTTTCCTTTACAAAAAATTGCAAAATATTCATCAATACAATGTGAAATGTCTTCAGAAGCCAGACTGTGATTTAAAAACTATTACAGATGGGAAAGTTCATATCACAGTAGGTTTGTTTTGGGTCAATATCAATTAAATTATGAATTATATCACATATTTTGATGAAAAGGGGCATACCGGGGGGTCCTATTCAGGGCAAAATTTTACTACATCAGATGGTGGAATAAAATTTGACATCAATTGTTAGGATAAACTGGTAGAGTCCTCTCATATTGGTGAAATATATAGCTGCATCCCCAGTTTTGGAAACAAAATTGACATCCATATTGTTCCATGGGGGTTGGGACACTGTTTTGCTTGCAGTATGGTTAAATGAGACAGATGTTTTCTAAAAATATTTTGTGCTGATGCAGCTGTTAGTTTTATTTTGGGATCAGGGTAGTTTTTTAAAGAAAGCTGTAAATTCTCATCCTTCTCAGTTAATTTATAAAGTAACAGGATAGAAAAATCTTTTGGAGGCAATACCAGTTTTCAAGCCCACTTGACAAAGTTTGGACACTTTTCCTTAAAAGAGCAAATTTTCCATGTTTTTGACTCAGCCAAAGCCAAAAGTTGGATTCTAATGCAGAAATGACTCTTTTATCTCATGGAAGTGATAAAATGTCTCTTTGGTGGGGTTGGGGATGATTATAGGTATCGCGGAACTAAATATTGAAATTAGAGTGAACCGCCTTAAAATGTTGCACTCGGAAATGACGCAATCTCTAAAAATAAACAGCCTTGGGAAAATCCGTTGTTTCAATAAAAGTTTGAAACATTCTATTGACATCTTGCATTATTGTTGAATATTCCTGATAAAAAAGAGGGTGATTTGATGACTTTTGGACCTAAAAAATACAATTTACTTTTTGTGTGTTTTTGTAGGGAATTCCCTGAAAAATATGTGCACGTGACCGGTATTTCCCTTTGTGTCAGTTTTTCTCTCTTATTTGTTGCATGACCCCCTGTTTTCAGATCAGAAAAAGTTGTCTGAAGGGCTATACTTGACAGAGATATTTGAATGCCAAAATTAAAGTGATGCGATCATATTTTTTTCCACCTGAACGTTATAATGGTCGCCTATGGGAAAATATTTAGTTCTGTGAGACCTTAAACTCTTATTAATCTGACGATCATGGTATAAATAAAATATACCCAAAGTAGTTTGGTGTACCAAATGTTCACCACTCGTGGCGACATGGTGTCAACCGCGCACCGAAGGCTCGCGGTTAACACCACTTCACCACTTGTGGTGAATATTTGGTACACCGAGCTACTATGGGTATATTCTGTATATCTACACCTGTGTCTCCAACAGAGCTATTAGCATGTCAGCATTTTCTGTAGCAAACCTTCCACGAACAGAATGATAAAGGTCTGTTTATTTATATCATTGAGGGGAAGTCATCTTTCTCCACCCCCCCCCCCCCCCGCCCCAGAAAAAAAAATCTGTTGCACTTGAGATATTGACCTTAATTGGAAATAAAGTTAATTGACGCTGATGCCTATTCTCTTTGGTACTCGGTCCGTCGCTGTATCCATGGGAAACAACAATGGACTCACAGTAGAGATCAGACGTGAAAGACGCGTATTTGTTGGCAATTGAACTGTACGTACTTCCTTCCTTCTATTTCAATCGATGTAAAAGTGAACCCTCATCAAGAACGCGGTGGTCAGTCTTCGGAATGAACTGAAATACTACAGCATCTGCTGAGCTGGCATGGTTTCGCGTAGCGTCCGGAAGTTGTGCTTTATCTGGCTTATGCAAAAGGTACTTTGCTTCAAACAAAAGATGGCGGGTATGGTGAAAATTCATAGTTCATTACATCATCTAGTCACCAATCTCCAGGCCGCAAACCACATAAAACCTATGAAACAATCAGCTAGATTGATGGTCCGGACTTCAACGTCCTTGATAGCCTTAGCTGATGCTAGAGTGTGGACCTTAAACTTACCTTACGTTTGTACGAATATGAGAAGATATCCAGAGTGTTCTTCCATTTGTTTGATTGTATATCTGCCAATAACAAAAAAAGTCTTGAACATTTACGTCCATATCAGCATTTATTCATCTGATTATGTTTCTGATGGTCGTCTCCTCCGAGAAGGGAAAATGCTGTTAAAGATTATTTGAAATGGCTGCCATGTACGCCGTGTCTCTCTGCACTCGCAAGACAGTTGCTTTCTTGTGCTGTTGACTTGTCGTCGGCTGAGTGCTAGAATGTTCTGTGTCCCCTATAAGGGGACATAGAACATTCTAGCACTCAGGCGACGTTATGTGAGCTACAGTATCGAAGTCCTACAATGCATAGTTGTAGATTGAGGATGTTGGATCAGACATTGTCCAAACGGCTCTATGGTGGTCAGTCATGTCATCTCTCTGGTTAATCCTACTGTACGTTTCAGAGGCCGCATCGGAGCTTGCTCAATCACAAGATCGGAGCCATGGCCAGCTCAGTACTGGCTGGTGCGCGTTATAACATGTAATCCATTTATGAATTTCTGGACGACTGCACAATGATCATATTCCAAGGCCTGTATTTTCTGGAGCTAGAGATATACAGCTTTAAATAGTAGTAATGCCTAGTAACAGCAAATATAGGAAAGCACACAGCGTGGAAGTACATTTGCCACGACCCTGTGTGATCATATGAAATATAGGCAAGTAAAGTGTTGGCTTTTGTTCTAGTATCTTCATGTTTGACAGTGGCTTCTGGCACGCAACCTGTTAAGAAGTCTTGATAGCAGGATTATATTAGTATTTTAAGCTGCGATAACATTTGGCTCAGCGATTGTCACTGAGCACTATTTGGGAGAAAATAGGAATTGAGGTTTAAACCTTAAAAAATCGAAAGATAATAACAAAACAAATTACCACAAAGTATCAACGAGCTGTTTTAATTCGTACACCATAAGACGTACAGAAGTATCAAAGGGTTAACTACCAAGAGTCCAAATAGAACGGTGTGTACTTTTCTTCTTGACGGATGAGACAGAATCTATTTTAGCTATCCTGTGTCTTTAAATGTCATTCTTTTGTTAACATAATTCATACGACGAGACTTGTGTACTGTACCTCCAGTAGTTACAGGGATGTTATCTTCTACCTCGACACTTGCATTTTTGATGCTTTCAGCTAATTTTTCACAAATTTCAACCTTATCTTCAGATTTGGTATACAGGACAGGTTTCTTGTTCGGCAAACATTTTGAAGATCTGAAATGTAAAAAAAAACATTTGTATAAAATGCACTTTGTCCAATCAGTGCTTTGGAAAAAAACAGTGGAAATGAAACATTTGAAATGAATGTGCACTCCCTTCCTCATACCCCCCCCCCCCCCCAACCGTACACATAGAAAAGCCTTGGTTGACCTACCTTTTTATATGTATGAAGTGGCATGTGCTACATATACGTTAAACTCTGGCGTTTTATTATATGACTATTTAAGTTAACCGCTAAATATCACTACTGTTGACGATCTTTTCCTGGTCCCCCGGAAAATCCACAGCGTGGAATGCGATTCAGAATCACTATAGCATGACGGACTATTTACAGGGCGTTCGAACTCTCATAATTAGGTGTTCCGGTCGCAGAGAGTACTTTACTCCGAGCTGGAATGGCATACGATGTTGTGCTATAAATCATATAATAAACATTTTATCGCTACAGTGATGTGATCTGGTCTGTCGCATCATGTCTCGTTGAGGAGGTCAGATCGCCGGAACAAAATACAAAAATAGTTCTTTTTCACTTGAATCCAATTTACCAAAGAAAGGTTGGGGAAACTGTTAATGCTAGCATTGGCATGCGATGTTGTGCTATAAGTCATATAATAAACATTTTATCTCTACAGTGATGTGATCTGGACCGTCGCGTCACGTCTCGCATCACGTCTCGTGGAGGTCAGATCGCCGGAACAAAGTACAAAAATAGTTCTTTTTCACTTGAATCCAATTTACCAAAGAAAAGTTGGGGAAATTGTTAATGCTAGCATTGGCATACGATGTTATGTTATAAGTCATATAATAAACATTTTATCGATACAGTGATGTGATCTGGGCCGTCGCATCACGTCTCGTTGAGGAGGTCAGATCGCCTTAACAAAATTCCGATTCCGTATCACTATAGCAAGCGGACTATTTACGGTGCGTTTTAACTCTCATAATTAGCTGTTCCGGTCGCAGAGAGTACTTCACTCCGAGCTGGAATGGGTGCACTCGAACGACGGTCCGGGTTTTTTATCGTATTCATGATACTTTTTATCGTATTCATGCGTCTCGGGGAGACCCCGGAAGTGTGCACCTGTTACAAAAATAAGTGTAAACAAAAATATTTATTTTTCTCTTGAATCCAATTTAGCAAAGAAAGGTTGGGGAAACTGTTAATGCTAGCATTGACATGCGATTTTGTGCTATAAGTCATATAATAAACATTTTATCTCTACAGTGATGTGATCTGGACCGTCGCGTCACGTCTCGCATCACGTCTCGTGGAGGTCAGATCGCCGGAACAAAATACAAAAATAGTTCTTTTTCACTTGAATCCAATTTACCAAAGAATGGTTGGGGAAATTGTTAATGCTAGCGTTGGCATATTATGTTGTGCTATAAGTCATATAATAAACATTTTATCGCTACAGTGATGTGATCTGGGCCGTCGCATTACATCTCGTTGAGGAGGTCAGTTCGCCGGTGTGACAGGAATGGAAGTCCGTAGGAAAATTAGTCTCTGTGGACTATTATTCCGCGAAATTATAGTCCTAGGTCTAACATTTCTAGGAATACTAGTCCGCCGGACTACTATTCCTAGAAATGTTAGACCTAGGACTATAAGTCCGCGGAATAATAGTCCAGAGGGACTAAAGTTCCTACGGACTTCCATTCCTTTTACACCGGAACAAAATTCGCTGCCTGCGGCAGCTCGTTTAATGTGGTGAGCTGACCTCCTCAACTCGATGTGATACTACGATCCAGAGAACTTCACTGAAACGATAATAAGTATTTATTAGGATAGACCTAGACAAGGATTAATAGCAAGAAATAATAAATGCACTATGTGCAATGGGTGATTTTGGCAGAAGAGTAGACTTAAAACATTTGAAATGAATGTGCACTCCCACCCTCATACCCCCACACAATTATTTTAAGTGTAAATATTATCACAAAATTTATATCTATAAATAAATTACCTCCTTAATTGTTCAAAAATTCTTCCCCGAATACCAGACTTATAACAGTCTCTTTCTGTTATTGTATGGGCCATTATATCACGCGCTTGACAAGATGCCGAATTTTGTGTCTCGAACTAAACCTCTAAAGATAGTGGGGGAGGGTTTATCGGTTTAAACACTTGTGATCGTTGAACTTCATAATCGTGGGAAAATGTCCAATTAAGAAAAAATGAGGTGGTGACGTCACGTCATCATCCATGGCGTCATACATGGTGTCGTCATGTCGTATGGAACTCTCCTGTCACATAGCACAATAATGAATGTTATTGTCTTATAGACGACGTTCACACTTACAATTGTGATAAATTGTTGAATTATATTTTTTTTAAAAATAAATATTAGTCGATTTTAACTTTGGCGTCCATCGTTTTGACGTAAAATTTAGACCTTTTGTGTTCGTCCAATTTCGGCCATCGTTTGGTATGTTTTTCTCCAGACCTTATACAATATCGAACAATGTTTTTCTGCAATTGTTATTAGGGTTAGGGCATTGATTTCGTATTTTGACTCTACAATTAGATGTCATCCTTTCTTCCTCTGCATGCCGATAAATCCTTTATGACAAATGGCGATACAAACGTTCCACTGGTAGAGGGTTCAGGGACGTGGCTAGAGGTTTCCAATTGGTGTGTGTGTGTGGGGGGGGGGGGGGGGGTTGGTTAGTGAATTTCCAAATAGAGAAAGGGACCGGGAGGGGGAACCCTCTCCCGGTCCCTCCCATTAGTTGAAAATTGACTACCGAGAAAACTTTTGAAAATGAAGCCCTGACAGGGGCAAAAAATGTATCTAGTAACGGACATACCAACACATTTATGATAGAATTATCAGGTCATTATTTTTTGGTATTATTCTAGAAAGTGAAAATGTGCTAAACAAATGCAGAAACTTAATCATGATGTGATTTTCTTGATGTGCATTTCGAGGATTATTTTTTATTACGATATATAAACGTGCTATAAAAATCTAATACCGATTGACATCATGCATACTCATGAAGATCGGTATTGCATACACTGTAGTTGTAAATAGTAAAAGATGGAAATTTTGCCGATTGAAATTGAGTCGGGATTTTGGGAAGTAAAGGAGACATCAGCACCACCAAAGAAGCTCTTAAATCCAGATCTAGATGGAATTTCCAGCTACTCATTACTTGCCCACGGAATTCTCAACTTTAGGAAATTTGAACCAGGACATCCCGCCAGACCCCCCTCCCCACCCCCACCCCCCCCCCCCATGTCGTCACGTCCCTCATCAGGTTAATTGGTGTATATATTCTAATAAAAAATACTGTGTACCTATTACTTCAGAGTTAGTGCCATATTCACGTCATGAGTGTCCGTAAGGAAGTGTAGATTTAAATTTTCTTTTGCACACGAATATAAAACAGTGGACATTTTAATATTATATGCGAAGTGACATTTCAATTGTAATTAAAACATTCAAACGCCGGAAATGCGCAGAGAATCGACCTAAACTTATTATGTGATGAGGATCACATCCAGAAAGATACAACTGAAACGAGAAGTTCCGTGACTGTGTTGTGCACTAATTTGAAGTGATATCACGCCGAGTGAGTGCGCTTTTGTCTCTGTCAAAATGCACCATCATCGTAACTCATTTTCTGTCGAAAGAAACAGTGTGTTCAACTTTGTACAGTTCTATACGGGTAAACAGAGATCATTAACATAATCCTAATCTCTACTGCGGTACATGTATATGTGATGGCGTAAATGAATATTAAAATGCGACTGCATACATATAATGAAGAGAGTGGATTACTGTTTAATAGTCGCGTCATATAATTATAATATGACAATACGCAAGGCGTAAGAAGGAACCCCAAAGTATCCAACGTATTGAAATATTTCATTCCGCAACCATTACTCCAAAAACATTTTGGTTTATTCAGTCGAATTCCTGCAATTGTTTAATTTCAGCCAAACAAGAATACGTTTCACAGTACTAAATATTTTCCCATATGCGACCATTATAACGTTCAGGCGAAAAAAATAAGGTCACATCATTTTAAATTTAGCATTCAAATATTTTTTGTCAACTAAAGCCCTTCAGACAACCTTTTAATGACTTTTAAACAGGGGTCATGCAACAAATAAAAGAAAAAACTAACAGAAAGGGAAGTGTTGGTCACATGTTCACATTTCTCAGGGAATTCCCAAACAAAACACACCAATAGTCAAACAAATTTTTAGGTTCTAAAAGTCCTCAAATCATCCTCTTTATTCACCTGGAACATTCAAAAGTAATGCAAAATGTCAGTAGACTTCTTCAAATGTTTATTGAAACAATATATTTCTCCAAGACTGCTTAGTTTTGGGAATTACATAATTTCCGAGTGCAACTTTTCGAGGCATGTAAATCTATTAAAATATTTACAACAGTTATACCTATGAGCAAACCGAACCCTACCAAAGATACAGTTACCTCTTTCATGTGATGAAAGGGTCATTTCTGCAATAGAATTCAACTTTTGGCTTCTGTCTAGTCCAAAGCATGGGAAATTTGTTCTTTTGAAGAGAACTGTCCAATCTGTGTCAAATAGGCTTAAAAACTGTTATTGCCTCCGACAGAATTTCTACTCTGTTACCCAATAAGTTGGGAGGGATAAGAATTCACCAGCTTTCTTTGAAACTACCCAAATCCCAAAATAAAACTAAAATCTGCATCAGCACACAAAACCTTTTCACAAAATCTGTTTTAATTAATCATACAGCAAGATAAATAGGGCCCCACCACCATGAAACAATATGTCAATTTTCTTTCAAAATTGGGGTTGTGCAGGGCTTATAGTTCCTCTAAATTTGGGAGAATCCATTTGGATTCTTGCAGAAATCGTTCCGAGAATTCAGACCTGTTATGGCCAGGATCCTATTAGGTCAGTATGATTGAACCCCTGTTGCATACTGATAATACATGTTAACCCTTTACCCCATACAGCTTTTTTAATCTTTTACAACACCAACTACTGATTTTTACACCCCCCCCCCCCTCCCCCCTGGGCCCTTAATCGCTCACCTGACGAGGTGGTTCAGAGAAGTATTTTGGGTCAGATTCAGTTAGTCAAGGTTCATGGACACTACATAGGAATAATGTTATGAAATTATTCATAATTCTATTGTCCATGTTAGATGATTATTAGCATAGGTCTTCCTGATTGCTTCCAATTCTGACAGCTGTAGACAAGTACTGCCAAACTTCCAAGGGTTGTTGTGTCACTGCACTTTGAAAGGCAAATTTTATGGAAAAGCTCTAAGGAATGGATTTGAACATTTATGAACAACCTCGAACCTAACCCACCCCTGCCCAAATATTAAGCCACAGATCTGAAATGAACAAACTCAAATCTGCCCCCCCCCCCCCTTCCTGCGATACCCAAATATGAAAGGGTTCTGACAGGCAGGAACCAAACTGGAACAAATTTACATCTGACCTCCCCAGAGATGTTGTACACCAAATATTAAAGCATTAAACTAGTGGGTCTGAAGAAAAAAGATTTTTAAAGAAATTTTCTCATGTTGTTTTGAGTTAATTTGCCACTCCCATAATGAGCCCATATATTAACCCATAGATTTGGCTTGAACAAACATGAATCTGACCCCCTTAGAGAAGGCTGTAAGCCAAATACGAAAGGATTCTGATTGGTAGATCTGGAAAAAAACGAGTTTTAAAGAAATTTCCTCATACTGCACTGAGTTAAACTTTGGGCTTCAATAGATAGACCAAATATTAACCCAGAGACCCGATTCAAACCAACTTCAATCTACCCTCCCCCCTGCCACCCACCCCACTAGAAATGTTGCATTCCAAATATGAAAGCATTCTGACTGGTGGATCTGAAGGAGGTTTTCAAAGAAATTTCCTCATGTTGCACTGTTGATATTTGGGTGCCCATAGGGAGCCCAAATATCAACTCAGGGACTTGATTTGAACAAACCTGAACCTATCCCTCCCACCCCTAGAGATGCTGTATACCAAGTATCAAAAGATTCTTATACATGGTTCTGGAGAAGATTTTTTTTCAATTTTGGAAAACAATTTATCCATGCTATCAGAGAAATGCTTGGGGCCCCCCTGTGGGTGTGGCAACGTTATTTGAACAAACTGGAATTCATATATGATAAGGAACATGAATATCAAATTTGGTTCAATTCGGCTCAGTTGTTTATGAGGAGAGGTTAGTAATGTAAAGTTCACGCCGGACAGGATGGACTGATGGTGGACAGACAGAAAGTCATCATTAAGCGCCCCTTTGACTTACAGTCAGGTGAGCTAACAATAAACAATATTCATCAAGCGTAATAATTATGGATGTTACTAGAACCGGCTGATGAGAGCCGGTTCCAATGACAGCCATATTTGTACAAATTTTATTGCCAGTGTCACAATATTTCAGGTCATGTTAGTGTTGTATTGGTTAATTTGCTGCCTTAGTGTTAGGTAAAGGGTTAAACTGACTCAGTTCTTTTCATGTGAATCCTAGCAGCAATGTTACGAGAAGCTACATGGTTTCTCACTGTTCTGTTGTACGGATCTCTTCGGGAATCGATTCTCAGATTCTTATAAGCCCTGGCTGAGGCTATATAATCCACCAATATCAATAGAAAGTGTCATTTTATCTCAACAAATGATGTCAAATATTCTTTTACCTAGTGATGAGGGTAATTATAGCCCTGGATGTACCCCCCCCCCCCCCTAGCCCCAAAGCTCTCAGTATGCATTTTTTCCTAAAACAAGAGACCCCTAGGGGGCCTGCGGGGCGCCCACCTGTACATGGTAACCTAAATATCAACCCAGAGAATTGATTTCAACAAGTTGCATCTACTCCCTCCTAAGAAAAGCTTATACCAAATATCCAAAGATTCTGACAAGTGGATCTAAAAATGAAAGTGTCCAATGACTCTGTAGCTCAACTTGTCAAGACAAAGACATGTACATATATAGTATGAGACACAGCAATGACAAACATCTAGGTAATGACCTGATAACAAAGGTACATATAAAGTATTGTAACGGTCTGAACATAAATACTGACCGTTCACTAAACAAATGTATAGGTAAAGTATTGTAAAGGTGGGTGACAGTCAGATGCTAAACTAGAAAAAAATCGTTGAGTCCCAGAGTGGGTCTGACTGAACCCCAAAATATTTGTTCTCATAGCACAGTGATAACAAAGGCACCCCAAAACACACTCATTCCTGTCCCAAGGTGAAAACAAAGGTACCCAAGAAGTTTCGTGAAGATCAGTTCACAAATATGAGCTGTGTAGAAGTTGTGACAAAAAACTGATTGGACCTAATTTCGGTACAAAATGGCCACTGGCAGCCATCTTGAATTATGGACCGCACTCAGAAAGCCTTGTTCTCGTCCCAAGGTGATAACAAAGATACCCAAGAAGTTTTGTGAAGATCGGTTCATAAATACAGCCTCTAGCCCAAGCCGTATTGACATGTGCACTTACAGTGTATAAGTAGCACTGAATAAATCAAAGTTCATATAATTTGCATAATTTCTGCACGAGAAAAAAACCCCGTACTATATGTGATGTATTCCATGTTACTAAACATTCATACAAAAATTTATTCAAATCAGAACTTTCATACAGAAGTTCTGTACAAAAGACTGATTGCACTAATTTTGGTACAAAATGGCTGCTGGTGGCCATCTTGAATTTTGGACTGCACCCAAAAACACTCGTTCTCATCCCACGGTGATAACAAAGGTACCCAAGAAGTTTCGTAAAGATCGGTTCATAAATACGGCCTCTAGCCTGAGCCGTATAGAAGTTGTGTACACAAAACTGATTAGACCTAATTTTGGTTCAAAATGGCCACTGGCAGCCATCTTGAATTTTAGACCGCACCCAGAAACACTCGTTCTCGTCCCAAGGTGATAACAAAGATATCCAAGACGTTTCGTGAAGATCGGTTCATAAATTCAGACTCTAGCCCGAGCCGTATTGACATGTGTACTTACTGTGTGTAAGTAGCACTGAAAAAAATCAAAGTTCATCTAATTTGCACAATTTCTGCCACGAGAAAAAAACCTGTATTATATGTGATGTATCCCATGGTACTAAACATTCACACAAAAAATTATTCAAATCAGCTCTTTCATATGGAAGTTCTGTGCAAAAATCTGATTGCACCAAATTTTGTACAAAATGGCTGCCATCGGCCATCTTGAATTTCGGACCGGACCCCAAAACACTCGTTCTCGTCCCACGGTGATAACAAAGGTACCCAAGGAGTTTCGTAAAGATCGGTTCATAAATACGGCCTCTAGCCCGATCCGTATTGGCATTTGCACTTACAGTGCTGAAAGTAACACCAAAAAACATCAAAGTTAGTCTAATTTGCATAATTTCTGCACGAGAAAAAAACCCGTATTGTATGATGATGTATTCCATGTTACTAAACATTCATACAAAAATTTATTCAAATCAGAACTTTCATACAGAAGTTCTGTACAAAAGACTGATTGCACTAATTTGGTACAAAATGGCTGCTGGTGGCCATCTTGAATTTCGGACCACACCCAAAAACACTCGTTCTCATCCCACGGTGATAACAAAGGTACAAAATGGCCACTGGCAGCCAACTTGAATTTTGGACCGCACCCAGAAACACTCATTCTCGTCCCAAGGTGATAACAAAGGTACCCAAGACGTTTCGTGAAGATCGGTTCATAAATACAGACTCTAGCCCGAGCCGTATTGACATGTGTACTTACTGTGTGTAAGTAGCACTGAAAAAAATCAAAGTTCATCTAATTTGCATAATTTCTGCACGAGAAAAAAACCCGTATTATATGTGATGTATCCCATGGTACTAAACATTCACACACAAAATTATTCAAATCAGCGCTTTCATATGGAAGTTCTGTGCAAAAACCTGATTGCACCAAATTTTGTACAAAATGGCTGCCATCGGCCATCTTGAATTTCGGGACCGGACCCCAAAACACTCGTTCTCGTCTCACGGCGATAACAAAGGTACCCAAGGAGTTTTGTAAAGATCGGTTCATAAATACGGCCTCTAGCCCGAGCCGTATTGGCATTTGCACTTATAGTGCTGAAAGTAACACCAAAAAACATCAAAGTTAGTCTAATTTGCATAATTTACGCACGAGAAAAAAACCCGTATTATATGTGATGTATCCCATGGTACTAAACATTCATACAAAAAATTATTCAAATCAGAGCTTTCATATGGAAGTTTTGTACAAAAAACAGATTTCTGCATCGTCGGTACAAAATGGCGGCTGGCAGCCATCTTAAATATCAGACCGCACCCAAAAACACTCGTTCTCGTCCCACAGTCATAACAATGGTACCCAAGAAGTTCCGTAAAGATCGGTTCATAAATACGGCCTCTAGCCCGAGCCGTATCCAATTGTTGACGGACAGACGGACCATGGCGTAAGCTCAAATTTGGCTTCGCCAAAGTTGAGCTAAAAATGATTTTTAAAGAATATTCCTCATATTGAACCGAGTTATAATTTGGGCTCCCACAGGGAGCCCATATATGAACCCAGGGACTTGGCTTTAACAAACTTGAATCTCACCACCCTCCCACCCCCCCACCCCCCCCCCCCCCCAAGGATGCCGCACACCAAATATCAAAACATTTCAACTGCTGGATCTGAAGAAGAAGATTTTTAAAGAAAATTCCTCATTTTGAACTAAGTTACAATTCGAGCTCCCACAGTGAGCCCAAACATGGACCTAGGGACATGGCTTGAACAAACTTGAATCTAGCCTCCTAAGGATGCTGCATAAAAAATATGAAAAGCATTCATCTGCTGGACCTGAAGAAGATTTTTAAAAAAAATTCCTCATTTCGAACTAAGTTACAATTCAAGCTCCTACAGTGAGCCCAAATATGGACCTAGGGACATGGCTTTAACAAACTTGAATCTCACCCCCCTAAGGATGCCACACACCAAATATCAAAACATTTCAACTGCTGGATCTGAAGAAGAAGATTTTTAAAGAAAATTCCTCATTTTGAACTAAGTTACAATTCGAGCTCCCACAGTGAGCCCAAACATGGACCTAGGGACATGACTTGAACAAACTTGAATCTTGCCTCCTAAGGATGCTGCATAAAAAATATCAAAAGCATTCATCTGCTGGACCTGAAGAAGATTTTTTAAGAAAATTCCTCATTTCGAACTAAGTTACAATTCAAGCTCCCACAGTGAGTCCAAATATGGACCTAGGGACATGGCTTCAACAAACTTGAATCTCACCCCCCTAAGAATGCTGCATACCAAATATTAAAACATTCTGACTGCTGGATCTGAAGAAGAAGATTTTTAAAGAAAATTCCTCATTTTGAACTACATGTAAGTTTTCATTTGGGCTCCCACAGTGAGCCCAAATATGGACCTAGGGACATAGCTTGAACAAACTTGAATCTCACCCCCCTAAGGATGCTGCATACCAAATATCAAAACTTTCCGACTGCTGGATCTGAAAAAGATTTTTAAAGAAAATTCCTCATTTTGAACTAAGTTATAATTCGGGTTACCACAGTGAGCCCAAATATGAACCCAGGGACTTGGCTCGAACAACTCTCACCCCCTAAGCATGCTACATACCCAATATTAAAATATTCTGCTGCTGGATCTTGAGAAGAAGATTTTCAAAGAAATTTGCCTGAAATGCACTAAGTTCAAATTTGGGCTCCTATACTGAGCCCAAATATGAACCCAGGGGGCTGATTTGAACAAACTTGAATCAGATCCACCCCACAATGTTGCATATCAAATATCAAAAGATTCTGCCTGCTGGATCTGGAGAAGAAGATTTTTTAAGAAATTTGCCTGAAATGCACTAAGTTCGAATTCGGGCTTCTATAGTGAGCCCAAATATGAATCCAGAGGGCTGATTTGAACAAACTTGAATCAGATCCACCCCACAATGTCGCATACCAAATATCAAAAGATTCTGCCTGCTGGATCTGGAGAAGAATATTTTTAAAGAAATTTTCCTGAAATGCTTCTATAGTGAGCCCAAATATGAATCCAGGGGGCCGATTTGAACAAACTTGAATCAGATCCACCCCCACAATGTTGCATACCAAATATCAGAAGATTCTGCCAGCTGAATCTGGTGAAGAAGATTTGTTAAGAAATTTGCCTGATATGCACTAAGTTTGAATTCGGGCTCCTATACTGAGCCCAAATATAAACCCAGGGGGGCGGATTTGAACAAACTCGAATCAGATCCACCCTACAATGTTGCATACCATATATCGAAAGATTCTGCCTGCTGGATCCAGAGAAGAAGATTTTTTAATGTTTTTCCCATTGCCTACAGTGTTAAAAAGTGTTTTCAAAGTCCTGAAACTGTACCCTATGATAAAACCGATGGCAACTTTTTGGACCAATCCTTTCTGTTGGTCATAAGGAAGCTTCACACCAAATAAAAATTCTCAGTGCTGTGGAGTTTTGGAGATATGGCGTTTTACTTTTTTCGATTTTTAGCTCCTGTGGTTTCCATGGGGCTACAGAAAAAGAAAATTTGGCATAAATTAGGTACTTATGACCCAATATGCCCTCACATAAAATTTGATTCAAATCAGCCTCTCGGTTCGGGAAATAGAAATTTTGGGCGGGGCCAAAAATTTTGCCCCTCCCATAACAACGCCAAATATAGCCCATCAAACTTCGCTTAAAGAAATCCAAGTCTACACCTTAAAAGGAAGCTGCATACCATATATCAAGTCTCTGCTACTGCTGGTTGATGAGAAGATTTTGGTGCCCCTTGGGGGCATGGCACCACCCAGGAGAAGGGGGCAACTTCATTTGAACAAATCTGAATTGGCATTAGGTAATAAACATTTACCCAACATTTGAATCATGTAAAGTTAACGCCGGACGGACGGCGGACAGAATGTGATCAGTAAAGCTCCCACTGAGCTTTGCTCAGGTGAGCTAAAAAACTTTATTAATTTATAAATAAATTGATGGTGACATGAATTTCCCATTATTTTTTAATCACATTCTTGCTTCTGAACACATTTCACATTGTGTTTGATATTCTGCCATCTTTGTAAGAAAAAGCCTAAGTTTTCTCAGTTAAGGCACCTCGAATCATAAAACAGTGATTTTTTCCAACAGAATGACCAGTACCTGCTACTGTGGTGTCTCATGACACTGTTAAAATTCCTAAAATCATCAAATATTGATTGATTAGTGCTGTGCTTGTGCTGCAAATATCCACAAGTGCACTTTCACTATTTTGGTTTTAATCCCCACAGGCATGCAATCTGTCAAAAGGAGTGAAATTGTAGAAAATATGTTCACAAAGAGGACAAGTTACAGTACAGTCGCCGTGGACGGGTTGTAATACATGCATGGGCAGTGATGTCCACTCATGCATTTACCAGTCAATAAAAATCATCATCTACAAAATTTTAATTGATGAAGCATCGGTTTGTACCTGGTGCTTCATTATTTAAATTTTTGATGATTATACCTATAGTTAGTGTTTGGCATCAAATATTATTGTATGAATTTGTATCCGTGGAAATATTGCCCATCCATGGAAAGTGAGCAGTACACAGCCACTGTACTGTATTTGTTGCAAGTATATAATATACTCTTTGATGTTTAATATACTTGTGATAGGCTGGGTCCAAAGTACTCAGTACTCGTAGTACTTGAGTACCACTTTTTTGATAAAATACTCAATACTTGCAAGCCCAGATTTTTGTATGTGTGTGTGAGTGTGTGTGTTTGTGTGTGTGTGGGGGGGGGGGGGGGGAAGGTTGGAGGGTGAAAGAGAGCTGCAAATTATTTAAAATGTTGACCCAGGCAAATGAAAAGCAAAGAAACATTTCATCCGAAGGACAGACAGACAGACATGCAGTAACAAATTTGAGACGCCTAAATAAAAGTAGTGACTAACTTAAAATGAAAAATATAGATAGAAGAGCCAGGGCAATGTTGTCAAACAGAAAACAAACAAGAGCCCCCAGAGGGCCTGATGGCATTCACCTGACATGGTAGCCACAATATCAACCCAGGGAATTTATTTGAACATTTAGTTGCATCTGCCCCTCATAAGAAAAGCTTATACAAAATATCCAAAGATTCTGACCGGTGGATCTCAAAAAAAAAGGATTTTTAAAGAATATTCCTCATATTGAACTAAGTTATAATTCAGGCTCCCACAGAGAGCCCAAATATGAACCCAAGGACTTGGCTAGAACACATTTGAATCTCACATCCCTAAGGATGCTTCTATATACTAATATCAAAAGATTCTGACTACTGGATTTTAAAGAATATTCCTCTTATTGAACTAAGTTGTAATTTGGACTCCCACAGGGAGCCCAAATATGAACCCAAGGACTTGGCTCAAACAAACTTGAATCTCACCCCTCTAAGGATGCAGCATCCCAAATATCAAAATATTCTGAAGAGTGGATCAGAAGAAGATTTTTAAAAAATATTCCTCATATTGCACTAATCTAATCATAGAGAGCCCAAATATGGACCCAGGGATTTGATTTCAACAAACATGTGAATAAATCTTCCAAAGATGTTATATGCAAAATATGAAAGCCTTTGGAGCAGTGGTATGGGAGAAGAAGATTCCTTACTGTTTTTCCCATTACTAAAATGATGACTCTGCATAAGTCCTGGAAAACTTCCCTATGATAAAACTGATGGCAATTTTTTTTTGACCACTCTTTTCGGCTGTTCGTAAGGAAGCGTCACACAAAATAAAAATTCTCAGTGCCATGCAGTTTTGAAGATATGGGCGTTTTAACTTTTTTCTATATTTAGATCCTGCAGTTCCCACAGGGCCACAGGAAAATTTTTGGCATAAATTAGGTACTTACGACCCAATAAGCCCATCATATCAAATTTGCTTCAAATCAGCCTCTCAATTTGGAAAATAGAAATTTTGGTACAATTCGGGCTCCTACAGGAAGACCAAATATGAACCCAGGGACTTGGCTTTAACAAACTTATATCTCGCCTCCCTAAGGATACTGTATATATCAAAACATTCTGACTGCTGAATGTGAAGAATACTTTTGAAGAATATTCCTCATTTTGAACTAAGTTATAATTCAGGCTCCCACAGTGAGCCCAAATATGAACCCAGGGAGTTGGCGTAAACAAACTTGAATCTCCCACAGTGAGCTCAAATATGAACCCAGGGACTTGGCGTAAACAAACTTGAATCTCACACTGGCTCACACCGATTAATCGACTAACCAATGATCAATATCTTGATTGATAAAAAAAAGTAATTGATCGGTTAACCGTTACTTTTGAAGTACGGTACTATATGGCAGGGTATTTGGTGGCTGGATTCACATCGCAAAATGCTATACACAAATGTCCAATTGTTAACCATTTTTCTTTCATATTGGGTAAGCTTATATTCACTATTTATCATCACTTTTTGAAACCAAGATGGAAACTGTTAATCAAATTTTTAAAAACAAAAAATACCCTGTATGGGTTAACTATGGAACAAACTTGCTCCAAAACAGGCAAACATTGTCACACTGGCTCACATCAATTGCATGAGACAGAGAAATGCATGCCAGTTACGTGCCAAAATACTTGTTCACTTGCATGATCATTATACTGTATCAGTAGCTGAAAACGGTCATTCTCAACCTTTCACCAAATGCAGGTAGCAGACGATACTTGCACAAGAAATTCTAAAGATTTTCAATGTTTGTCTCAAAAACATAGCTTATGCCCCCCCCCCCCCCTATTGGAACAAGCTCAATGAGCTTGTTCCAATGAGGGGTCATAAGCTATGTTTTGAGACAAAAATTGAAAATATAATAAAATTTGAATGGACATGTTTGTATATGGCGCTGCCCGGTTTTGTCCATTATGCTGAGTAAAGTTTTAATTATATAAATGGTCAACGGTACAGCAATTATTCAGCTACCTATTGGGGCAAGTGATTAATCGGTTAACCAAGGTTAACCCATGCAATTAATCAATCACGAAAACCCTTTAATCGTTTCAGCTCTAAAATTAATTTATTAATTTTTTTAAATTTTATCTGATGAAAAAATGCTTATAATTTTGGGGGGATGGTAAATATGGATCTTCTTAACAAGCATTTGCAAGAACATCAGAGGAATGAAATCACCGTTCTCGCAATTTGCAAAACCCTGGTGAGCCAAAATATAGGCTTGGCTTGAAGAAACTTAAATCTCACCCGCCTAATGATGGTGCATAGCAAATATCAAAAGATTCTGATTGGTGGGTCTGAAGAAAAAGATTTTTAAAGAATATTCCTCATACTGCACTAATTTCAACATTTGGACTCCCATAGAGGCCAAATATGGACCCAGGGATTTGATTTCAATAAACGTGTAAAAAAATCTTGCAAAGATGGTATATGTGAAATCTGAAAGGTTGTGGAGGAGTGAATTGGGTGAAGAAGAGTCTTAAATGCTTTCTTCATTAACCACAGTGTTACAGAATGCTGACTAAGCATTTTTTCAAAGTCACGAAAAAGTACCCCATGATTGACCTGACAGCAATTTGCTTAGACCATTCCATTCTGTTGGTCCCAAGGAAGCTTCACACCAAATAAGAATTCTCAGTGCCATATAGTTTTGGAGATAGGTGCGTTTTGAATTTTGTTCTATTTTTAGCTCCTGCAGTTCCCATGGGAGGATGGGAAAATATTTTGGGGCATAAATTAATTACTTATGATCAAATAAAACCAAAAATTAAATTTGGTTCAAATCAGCCTCTTGGTTCGAAAAACAGAAATTTTGGGCGGGGCAAAAATACATGCCCTCCAATAATGAAGGCAAATAAAGACCCACAGACTTATGTTGAACAAAACTGAGTCTACACCTCAAAAGGAAGCAGCACACCACATATCGAATCTCTGCTACTCCTGGTTCACGAGAAGATTTTTTTTAAGATTTAGGCAAAATTTTGGGGCATGGCCCTACTGGGGGCAGGGCAACTTAATTTGAGCAAAATCAAAATGCAATGTCATAACAAACAAGCATCTCACATTTCACTTAAATGATTAATCAGTTCAGCAGTTTTGGAGGAGAAGACACAAACACCATGTTCACGGACAACGGACGACAGACGGCAAGTGATCACTACACCTCACCCTGACTGAAAGTTAGGTGAGCTAAAAACTCAGTGGACCATGAGTGGTGCAGTTGGGTGAGAAGCTTGGTTCAAGGAGAGAAGAAACTTGTAGCTGCTGGCTTTCGAAAGTGTTCTTAAAACCCAATAAATAAATAAATAAACAAGAGGCCCCACAGGGCCTGAAGCGCTCACCTTGAACAGAACACGATATAAACAGAGAACAGAACACGATATAAGAGTCCAAGAATGAATCTACATTAAGCAATCCATCTCCATAGGATACACTGCAAATCTTTGAGCCCCTCAGGAGTGACAAAAACAGTCCAAGCATCATGCCTTTTCTTTAGTTGATTATGATGTAAAATGTGGAGCTCCCCTCTCAAGCACCTTGATACAACCTATGTAGGTAGATTACTCTTCACCTCTTGAGGGTACTGAATAAAAAATGTCTAATTCTTCAGCTACTTGGCCAATTCCGGCTCCCATAGGGAGCTCAAATATCAACCCAGGCACTCGATTTGAACAAAGTTGAATCTGATCTCCTTAGAGATGCTGTATACCAAATATGAAAGCATTCTGACTGGTGGATCTGAAGAACAAAATTTTAAAGAAATTTCCTCATATTGCACAAAGTTAAAATTTGGGCTACCATAGTGAGCCCAAACTTTAACCTACAGACCCGATTTGAACAAACTTGAATCTCACCCCCACCCCTCCCCCCTTAGAGATGTTGTATACCAAATACGAAAGCATTCTGACTGGTGGATCTGAAGAAGATTTTTCAAAAAAACTTCCCCATACAGCCCTAAGTTAAATTTGGGCTACCAAAGGAAGCCCAAATATTAACATAGGGACTTGGTTTGAACAATCTTGAATCTGACCAACATAACAATGAGGGTACCAAACATTAAAAAATTCTGACTCGTGGTTCTGAAGAAGATTTTTAAAGAAATTCCCCATAAAATTTGGGCTCCTGCATTGAGTCCAAATATGAACGAATGGGCTTCATTTTAACAAACTTGTATCTGACCCCCTCTATGGATGTTGTATACCAAATATCAAAAGATTCTGAACATTGGTTCTTGAGAAAAGATTTTCTAAAATGTTTGCAAAAATGCTGCACCAACATTATTCTGATGCCCTCTGCAGAACTCTCTAACAACAACAGAGGGCATTTTTTTTACCATTCAATTCTACTGGTTCTAAGGATGCTTCATACCACATAGCAGTTCTCTGTTCCAAGTGAGTGGATTGGGAAACATGGGAGTTTGAAAACATTTCTATTTTTTGCTCCTGGGGTTCCCATGGGGATGCAGGGTTTTTTTTGCATGAGGTAAGTACTTATGACCCAATATTACCACGATACTGAATTTCATTCAAATCGGACCATCGGTTCGGAAAATAGAAATTTTGGGTGGTACCAAAAATCTAACCACTGCCATTACAAAGCCAAATATTTCTTCACAAAGTATGTTTGAACAAGCGTGATTCTACACCTCAAACGGTAGTTCCATAACGAATATAAAGTCACTGTACCCACTGGTTCATAAGATTTTTAAAATATTTTGGGAGCATTTTACCCCCCCCCCCCCCCCCCCACCATGGGGCTGGGCATGTTGAGTTAAACAAAAATGTAATACCCATTTGGTACCATTACTCACACAAACTTTAACTTGAATTGACCAAAACATGGTGTTGATGGATGACAGATGGATGGACAATGGATGGAGAGTGATTAGATAAGCCCTGCTTGACTTTGTCGAAGTGAGCTAAAAAAAAAATTGAACGGTTCATGTCCGATATTTTACCCATGTTCTTAAAATTGATAAATTTGTCCCTGGAGTGCAACAAGGTTTATGCTATACATGTAGCATTGCAAAGCCTTCTTGCACTCAAGTGATGGAATACACCTCCATCCAAGCCATTCTGTAGATTATGAGGCCTAAAACAAACCAAGAACATGAACTTATGCATGAATATTATTATAATGAATACACTGTCTTACACAAAGGAATACCACACAATCCAGTGTAGACTGATTTCAAAAAGTCCTCCGTAGTGGAAGGGCAATTTTAACAAACATACAGGCCCAAATAAGCTTCATACACAGTGTAAAAATTCCACAAAATTAATAAACATTCATATATGTTTAAGAGGAATTAGGAGTATTGTAATTAAAAGTCAATTGTGTGGTTGTTTATAAACTTATAATACTTTGTTATCAGGTGTTAAAAAATATGAATATTTGTAAACACACCCACCCATTTAGATACATGTAAGTCCCTGCTCATAGCAGTGACACAGACATACAGTACAGTTGCTGGTCATAATCCTTGCATGGGCAGTGCATGATGTCCATGCATGTTTTTTCCTGGTAATAGAAAATCATCATCATTAAAATTTTAATTAATGAAGCACCGAATTGTATCCTGTGGTTCATTAATTAAATTTTTGATGATTATTGCTGGAAACAATGTTTGAAAACTAATATCATTGCATCCGCAGAAATATTGTCCACCCACAGAAAGTGACCAGTACACAGCAGCACAGAGTCAAGGTAATTGTGTTTTACTGTCTTGAATTTCAAATTTTGTTGTTTTTTGTTTGTTTTGTTTTTGTTTTGTTTTTTTGGGGGGGGGGGGCGGTGCACCAGACCCCTCCACTGATGAGAGGGTCACACACCCTCTTGTCCTCACCCGTATCTCACTGCTATGTGGCTCAGGTGATTCTGTGCATCATATTCTTTATGACTCCCACTAGATACATGTATTACTCTTGCCCCTACATGTAACTTAGATATCCTGGCTTAGCACCAGTATAATGGTAAACTAACATCAAATTGTGTGCTTATGTACAGTAGCTAACATATTGGAATAGTATAATGAGCTTTGTCAGAAACTTGATCAAGTACTGATGACAAACAACAATTTTCATTACCAGTACCTGGTGCCATTAATAAAATAAGATTTGCAAATATCTCCCTGCATTTTTTTCAGCTATTAACTAACATAAAATTGTGTGCTTTATGAAAATTATTTCGTAACTACCTGTTAAAAATTACCGTTTCTTGCTTTGCTCTTTTAGAAAAAGAAATCACTCCTTTTCTGGCGGGCATACTAAACACCGAGGCAACCGAGGGATACCAAGGTGAAGGAAAACAGGAGAGTTTAAATGGGTATGAGGGGGTACGAGGTGGTGTGTTCTTTTTATTATTTATTTATTGGTGTTTAAGGTCACATTTATCTGCACAACAGCTTATTGTGACCATGGCAGTTTTATGGATGGAGGAAACTAGAGTACCCAGGAGAACCACTGAGCAATGGCAAGCAACTGTGAGCTCCCCAACATACTACACAAGCAGGTTAGCCTTGTTCGAAGACAGGTGCACCAAGAACATGCAGTATGCCTTAGTACACAGCATACCTTGCCACCACATGGGTAGTGGGGGTGAAGTGTCTTGCCCAAGGACACAAAGCTGTTGCTGCAGGTGGGATTCGAACCGAGGATCTCTCGGCTTGCAGTCTGCACCTCTACCTACTGAGCTAATGCACCCCTGATGGTGTATTCTGATTATGTAAATAGATTTAAGCAGTACTAGTATGTGATTGGTTTTAATGCCATATTTGAGAATTGTGGGTGCTGAAGTAATAAGAGTGCACTGAAAAATCTTCCCTTTGGTATTTAGTAGGTAGTTTGGTAATGGTAAAGTGACTTCACCTCAGTAAGGAACAGTGTGAAAGCTGGCAGCCATCTTTAATATTGGGCCGCCACACCCAAAAAACACTCGTTCTCATCCCAAGGTGATAGCAAAGGTACCCAAGAAGTTTCATGAAGATTGGTTCATAAATACAGCCTCCAGACTTAGCGTATTGGCATGTGCACTTACAGTGTATAAGTAGCACTGATAAATTAAAGGTCATCTAATTTGCATAATTTCTGCAAGAGAAAAAAAACCCTGTATTATACAGTATTTTTTGTGATGTACAGTTAAAACTAGAAGTCCTGTCACGAACTGTGCGCTTATCTAGGCTTAACTGCGCATATGAATTGCACGCAATTGTCATATCGAATGGCATCCAAAGCATGGCAGGTTCTCCTGGTTACTTATAGCAAACACGGGCAATGTTTCTGCCAATGGACCTCCGGGTTACCCGGAGGTCCATTGGCTGAAACATTGCTTGTGCACAGGCCATATTTACAGAATTTGCTTGCCTTACTATGGTCATGTCGCGTAGATTAACAAGCACATCGACCTGCTATTTGTGCACATTTCAGGACAGGACTTTTAGGTTTAACTGTATTCCATGTTACTAAACATTCATACAAAAATTTATTCAAATCAGAACTTTCGTACAGAAGTTCTGTACAAAAAACTGATTGCACTAATTTTAGTACAAATTGGCTGCTAGTGGCCATCTTGAATTTCGAACTGCACCCAAAAACACTCGCTCTCATCCCACGGTGATAACAAAAGTACCCAAGACATTTCGTAAAGATCGGTTCATAAATACGGCCACTAGCCTGAGCCGTATAGAAGTTGGGTACAAAAAACTGATTGGACCTAATTTTGGTACAAAATGGCCACTGGCAGCCATCTTGAATTTTGGATCGCACCCCAAAACACTCGTTCTCGTCCCTAGGTGAGAACAAAGGTATGCAAGAAGCTTGGTGAAGATCCGTTCATAAATACAGTCCCTAGCCCAATCCGTATTGACATGTGTACTTACTGTGTATAAGTAGCACTGAATAAATCAAAATTCATCTAATTTGCATAATTTCTGTACAAGAAAAAAACCTGTATTTTATGTGATGTATTCCATGTTACTAAACAATCATACAAAAATTTATTCAAATCAGAACTTTCATACAGAAGTTCCGTACAAAAAACTGATTGCAGTAATTTCAGTACAAAATAGCTGCCGGCGGGCCATCTAGAATTTTGGACTCCCCCCAAAAACACTCATTCTAACGTCATGGTGATAACAAAGGTACCCAGGAAATTTCGTAAAGATCGTTTCATAAATACGGCCTCTAGCCCAAGTTGTATAGAAGTTCTGTACAAAAAACTGATTGTACCTAATTTCAGTACAAAATGGCCACTGGTAGCCATCTTGAATTTTGGACTTCACCCAAAAACACCCATTCTCATCCCAAGGTGATAACAAAGGTACCCAAGAAGTTTCATGAAGATCAGTTCATAAATACTGTACATCCTAGCCCGAGCCGTATTGACATGTGCACTTACTGGGTATACATGTAATTAGCAGTGAATAAATTAAAGTTTATCTAATTTGCATAATTTCACAACGAGAAAAAAAACTGTATTATATGTGATGTACTCCATGTTACTAAACATTCATCCAAAATTTATTCAAATCAGACCTTTCATACAGAAGTTCTGTACAAAAACGCTGATTGCACTAATTTCTATACAAAATGGCTGCTGGAGGCCATCTTGAATTTTGGACCGCACCCAAAAACACTCGTTCTCGTCCCACGTGATAACAAAGGTACTCAAGAAGTCTCGTAAAGATCGGTTCATAAATACAGCCTCTAGCCCGAGCCGTATTGAATTGCTGTTCCCAAACAGGCGGACAATGGGCCATGACATAACCTTAAATTTGACTTTGTCAAAGTTGAGCTAAAAATGGAGAGTATCCAGAGTATCACAAAACAAAAACCTATTTGTAAAGGACTCCTCCTTTCAAGGACAATGGGGCAGTGTTGGCATTCACCACCATGCTGCCTTGAGGCTGCATTTTGAATTCCTGTGTTTGTTGTTCTAATGAAATATTATTTTATTATTATCAGTTATGGTACAAATATGGTACTGATAGCACACTTTCAGGAACCGCTGATGTCTGATGTCGACTGTGTGTCAGTGCGTGAGGTGCACACATACTTTTGGGGTTCTATACACCACATCCTTCATTTTGCTATATAATTTGTGTAAATTTATTTGGAATTTATAGAATTTCAGACTTGTAAATTTCATAGTATTGTTTTTGCCTTAGTTATGGTGCTTTATAAGTAATGGGCAATTTAGTTTGAAAAAAGGGGTTCATGAAGATTCAGTCACAGGAAGATTCAGCCCTCATACTTTTTCTTAGAATATTCGGTCTCAGTCGTGGTCTTGAGGTCAAATCCTCACAGAATTTTTTTTTTTAAAGGATTTATGATCACTAATTATGACAAAATTACAAGTGCGATATGAATCAAACCTTAATGAAGCTGGAACAAAAAAAACCTTCCAAAAACAAGCTGTGAGAGGTTCTCAGCTCGAATCCCAATTGCGGCAACTGAAATAAGGCGAACTGCACATCGATGGTGCACTTGTCTTCAACCAATGCTAACCCTGCTTGCTTGGAGTTACAATGTTGAGAAGCTGACAGTTGCTTGTCATTGTTGCTCGGTAGTTCTCTCTGGGTTCTCTGGCTGGGTTCCTGCCCCAGTAAAACTGTTGGGTGGCCCTGGATGTAAAAATTGTTGTTAAACCCAATAAATAAAGAAATCAAATTTGCTGAATCCAAGACCTTTGAATGATGGTTTTGATTGGGGTGTGTGTGGGGGGGGGGGGTTGGTTATACAGTTGTGCCCACTTAATTGGATATATCTTAATTGTATACAGTTGAAACTAGAAGTCCTGTCCCGAATTGTGCACTTATCTAGGCTTAATTGCGCGTAGGAATTGCGCGCAATTGCCATATCGAATGGCATCCAAAGCATGGCAGGTTCTCCTGATTACTCATAGTAAACACAGGCAATGTTTCTGCCAATGGACCTCCGGGTCCATTGGCAGAAACCCGGGGGTCCATTGGCTGAAACATTGCTTGTGCACAGGCCATATGTACAGAATATGATAGCCTTACTATGGTCATAACGCGTAGATTAACGCGCAAATCGACATGCTATTTGTGCGCATTTCATGTTAGGACTTTAACTGTATCCCTGTTAATAGAATATAATTTCCCAACACAAAGCCATTTACCTCCAGTACAAATTTGACCTGGTAATTGAATATAGGTTATAGAGTAATTTCCTGTTAATTGAATAAAACATCTTGTAACATGTTGAGAAATTGCCCTGACTCTTCCCAGTTTTCCTTTGGTTATAGACCAATTTGGCCTCAGTACATTCAATACAGGCATTTAATCTATTATATCTTGTTTGACAGAGCTCATGGAGCTCTGTCAAACAAAATATAATAGAATAAATGCTGAGTTTATCTCTGGAATACAGGAAAGTGACACAATCCCTGTTAATTGAATACTCCTGCTAATTGGATAGTGTTATTGGCAAAGTGGCTCTTCAATTAACAGGGTTCCACTGTATAGCAGAAACAAATATCACAAACTAATAATGAAACTATGTACTTGTGAAATTTTCATGTGCTCATTCTACAAAATCTTTTAGCTGGTACTATACAGTTTTGAAGGTTAAAGGGCTCAGTACTTAGAGGTGAAGGCTGCAAGCCAAAGGGTCCTCTATCAAATACCACCTGTGGCAACCACTTTGTTTCCTTGGGCAATATACTTCATTCCCACTGCCCACGTAGTGCCATTGCATACCAAGGCATACTGCATGTCAATCGTACACTTGTCTTCAACCAATGCTAACCCATTGTGTGTGCTGTTTGTACGTTAGATGTTTGTAATTGCTCTGTGGTTGTCTCTGGCTTTTCCCACCTGTAAAACTGTCCGACATGAAGTGACCCTGGCTATCGAAGTGTCATTAAACCCCAATAAATAAATCAATAAGAATCATGTGTCCCTATTCTGGAGAACAGTTTGGGGCAAATTGCCAAAGGATGGTTTGGGTTAGATTAGTATCCAGTTTGGGTCAAATTGTTGGAGGACAGTTTGGATGCAATTCTCACAAATTCCAGTCACTTTGGCCCAAAGTCATTTTGGCCCCAGTCATTACAGCCTCAGGTCAATTCAGCCCCAATATACCAGGTCATTTCGGCCTCTTTAAATATTTTCAAATATTGTTTCAATTTTAACATTTTTCTATTTAATTTTTTTTCAACATATATATCTCTCAATTAGATATTCAGGTATACATGATATATGTCTAGTAGATTTTCTTTCATGATGAATAAATAAAAGAAAAGTTTCAGCATGTCGAAGATGCACATAGACTATGTAGGATTTGAAATCACTTGTGACCTGAATAATTTTATTTGCTTATGAATCTATGAGAGCCGGAAGCGAGGGTAAGTAATGTGATTTGGTTTGAGTGTACGCCTTGGAAGTGGGGCACTGGGATCAGACCCCTGTGGACATCGAACTGGAAGGGGACTAGGAATTGCGCATAACTACAAGGATTCTGCTCTGTGTTTTAGAAAATGTGGACATATTTATGGTAGTATCAAAATCGCAGTTTGGTGGTTGTTTCAGAAAAAAAAAGAAAAAGAAACCCTGTGAACCTCAGACTGGAAGGTGACTAGGAATTGTGCATAACAATATGAATAAATGACTGCATATTCCAGTACTTTGCAAAATTTCAAAGTAAAATAATTTCTCTTACTTATACAGATAGCATCTTAAATGTATGTAAAATTGAACACATGGATAATTTTTAATGTCATGTATAACTGTTCTGTACACTGTGTAAATACAAATAACTGAACATTACTTAATAAAGGTAATTACCCATTATTTTTTAAACATGAACTATGCACTGATCTTTATAAATCTCTACACTTAAAATGGTGCCGAAATGACCAAGGGACCAAAGTGACTAGGACAGAGATGACTTTGAGGTCGAATTGACCAGAGGACGAAATGACTTGGAGCCGAAGTGATTGGATATCATTCTAACAGATGAGAGACGTTAATTAGGCCCTATTACAGAACACATTGAATGTGAATTTACTGCAGAGATAATTGCTCGACGATATATTATATTAATATTTTTTCAATAAATATCGAACAATCTATTAATATTTTTTTTAAAGAATTATTTTCAGGAGTTAAAACGAATATCGTAGCGTATCTAAAATATCCTAACAGATGTGTACTGCTTTTCGTTTGGATGATTCTTCCCTGGGCCCAGTTCTCCCCAGGCTGAAGATTCCCCCAGTTCCCGAAAAAAGATGACATGCCATTTTCAATGGCGGTAAATATCCAAAAGGGTTATTATTTCCATTTTTTAGTTTTTGAAACTACGAAGCACTGTTCAGAAATACAGATTCACCAAAAAGTAACACATTATTACTTTGTTTTGGTTTCTAACGGGACTGAAAGCAACCTATCAGTATCACTTTTTCGAATTACACCCATTTCGTCTGCTAACCAAATCGTCTGCTGCAATTTTACCCAAGTCATCCTCTACAATTATACCCAACACGTCCGAAACTCGTTCGCTGGGGGAAAGTATTCAAGTACATGTATTGCATTTTGAATCATTTTTTATTTATATAATAATTTTATTGTATAATTTATTGTATATTACCTATTGTAATATATCTTAATGTCCCTACATTGTAATATATCTTAATGTACCTCCTTGCATTAAATTTCATATATGTGTATGATATTCTGAAAACAGAAATGTCAGAACAAAATAAACTATTCAGCCATCTAATAAATTTTAATTACTGTTTATTCAATGGATTACCAATAAAAATTATATTATTACAGAAAAAGTTCTTAAAGTATATGTACGTTATATTAAGTTCCACAACATAATCTTATAATTTTGCAATTTTTCATTGAAAAGCTCCACCGGCACCTTACAGTGAATAATTGCAAAATTATTAGCATAAGTATTATAAGAATTAATTATATTAAAAAATGCAACAACATTTGTTATGTTAAGTTCTGCAACATAATCTTATAATTTTGCAAGTATTCATCGAGGCGCACCGTTGCTTTACAATGAATAATAGCAAAATTATTAGCAAATGTATTATAAGAATTAATTATATTAAGAAACGCATCAAAAGTTATGGTTTATTAAATTCTGCAACATAATCTTATAATTTTGCAATTATTCTTGGAAGAGAGTCACCGGCGCTTTACAATGAATAATCACAAAATTATTAGCAAATGTATTATAGGAATTAATAATATTAAGAAACGCATCAAAACGTGTTATAATTATATTAGGAAATGCATCAAAACTTGTTATATTAAGTTCCGTAACAAAATCTTATAATTTTGCAATTATTCCAGGGGGGGGGGGGGGGGTCCGGGGGGGCCAAAAATTTGCAAGACGTGATGTGGGGGTGGGTGAGTCTCTTGAGTGCACCAAAAATCTGCATTTCCAACTTGTGCAATTTTTTTAAAACATATCAATATATCAGCCAATATATGACATCATTTGTGTTTCAAACCTTAAAGATGATGTTGTACATCACACTCTTAACATAAATACAACATCAGGAGACTTTATATGTGAGAATATTGGGCTTAATCTGGGGAAATGTCACACGTTAGTAGGGGGTGGGTGTCTTGTTCGAAATGTAGAAAATGTGCAGACAATATTTTCCTTGACAAGCGGACGACTCGGCTTGCGGACGAAACGTCCGTATACCCTTTTTTCAAGCAAACTGTTCCTTACTTTTACAACACCTTAAGGGGTCGTCCAACCTAACTTTGGTCAATTTTTTGACATTTTTCCCAATGCCTGAGAAACAGATAAGAGAAGTAAGGAAAGGCAAATTATATATCAAAATAATGAGTAAAGTGCAGAGAAAAGGTACATATATTTTTTTTCAGGAAAAAAAGTGAATTTTATGATTTTGAAGAAGATTAATTTGCAAATGGCATAAGTAACGAACCGGTAAAACCACAAAATAATCGGTAATTCGAAAGCCTTCTCCTCAATATAATGATAACATACTACAGACTCGGAGAAAGCATTTTTTTGACACACACTCTGGTGGGTTTTGACGTTTGAATGTAATAACATCAACACAAATTTTTGATGTTCCGGATGTGGCCATGTTTCAACGATGTTTTTCCGGTCATGTGATTACGATGTGGTTCTTGCAGAAATACTCAATTTGGGCAATCGTAAGAATGCAAGGACGTGATCACGCCCTTTATTTGTTCGAGACAATGTATGAGCGTATTTGCAAACAGGTGACAGCAAGTACTTGAGCTGTTAATGTCATAACTGCAAAATATGGTTCGAAATTCCCTCTCGTGTTTACAGGCCGTCTGAACTTTTTTGTTGACAAAAAATCTGAATTATTGCGCACTAGAAAGACAACATGAACCACTTGTAAAAAAAATAACCGAGTGTATAAAATCGGGACGATACACATAAAATAAGGCAATATTCATAACAAAGTAAGCAGAATGCTTCAGAAATCACGTTTTCACGAAGTATATTCCAAGTGACCTGGAACTATATTGAGTGTGTTAATTTCCCCCTGTCGCTGCGAAGTTATTTACGTCCAAGTAACCATGGAATTTGAAGACGGGTATGTTTGATGTCTGCAAAGGACCGATTGAAGATGGGTTGAAAATGATGCATTCGTGCTTTTAAATAAGGTGCGCTTGGACGATGCTGAGAATTTAGTTTTTTCTTCCAACCAACCATAGTAATACAATGTCGATCAGTGTTTTTTTTTTATCGTTTTACACTGACAAATGTGACAAATCTCCTTCACCGGAAACCATCCCCCAATTTGCATATCACAATAAACATAACCGCTGTCACGGAGTGTCAGCGTGGCCGTGTGGTCAAAACCGAAACGAATTATCGAATGCACGGTCAATATTAGCTGCAATTGGCTTTTAAATAAATGAAATACACGAAATATTCGCAATTTCTTCATTATTCATGCCGAGTTACTTTTTAATCAAACCACATGCGTTCAGTTTCGTTTGTCGGCATCAAACTGATATTGTTTGTGGTAATTAAATAGTACGAGAAGGCGAAGGAAGCCAAATATTTTTACATCATCTATTATTTAATTCAAATTGATAATTTATTTTATTTAACTGAAATTATGAACTGATAAGTTGGGTGTGTTGCGATTATTATGCCCCAGACCTGGAACTTAGTGGAAGTTGGAAAATCAAAGGTGCATCTAGGGTCGTGCAGTGGTGACCCCCTGTCCTCTTAATCTTAGTCTTACCCATTCATCATTGCATGTACCAACATTCCCCCTTGTATCTCAACCATTGCTACTCCAATTTGAAGGATATTTGGTTTTGTGATCGAGCATCATGGAGAAACAATGCCTGTGTAGCTGCTGTAGCATGTGTTTCTTCCCACATTTTTTCAGAGTTGTGGTACTTTTTCACTCTTTTGAGTTAGAAAATTTTGTTTATAACTAGTTGATTTGTTACAATTTGTTGCAGAGTGCCTGCTAATACCCTCAATTGTATTGCTGCAGAATTTTCTTGTGAAGATTTTGTTCCTATTACTTATCAAGCAACAACCTAATGAATATTCTGTATAAAGCCACCAATCTGATGTTTGACACTTTTATTGGAGCTGTTTTGAAGGCTTATGGAACTCAAAATGTTGATTATGGCAGGACTTTTCTATTCACCCATGAATCAATACATTAAGTGTTATAGTTGGAAGTAAGAAGCATGAAAGGTCCAGAACTAGAACTCTAAAAAGAATGTTTTGCAATGTAACATGATTTTTGCAGATACACTTATTTGGAGGTTTACCTGTCTGATAGTGTTTGGAACATGTGTGGCCAGGATCTTCAAAAAGAAAAAAGAGTTAAACTTTGAGAAAAAAGGCATATGCCTTGAGTGCCGGAGGTAGAGTCATACAAGGAAGAGAGCCCCACCCCCCCCCCCCCCCCCAAATTTTCTGTGTCAAATGGAGCTCACTTGTCATCTTTTGGGGATTGCTTTGTGTACTGCGTTCTTGAAAAAAATATGTGAGACCCTCTGGATGTGCCCTTCTGATCTCAATATGTCAGTAAGCCTCCTTGGGGAAAGTACATGCAATAATGGTTATGTAAGGTTGATTTGATGTGTTTTGAATAACAATGTACTTTTAAGTACATTAGATGGTTTATTGCAGTGACAGGTTACAGTTACCCTTATTTCTTCTCCAACAGATATCATGAGTGTATTGGTGTCCAAGAGTTAAACAAAGCTAATGTACTTATTGATAAACCAGACAAATTTAACAATTTAATCACTATCAAATTGATGCATGGGATAAAAGGGGTTACAGTGCAAGGGGTTTGTAAATATATTTATTCAACTACAATGTATGACTTTGCAGTGCATTCTACATAGGAGAATATCATATTTTCTTTCCAAACCATTACAGTAACACATACATCTTGATATTGGGAGACACTCTTTTGTCCTTCCATACTTCTTCTGCTGGACTCCTTCAAGTTGACCTTTGTTGAACTCCCCAAATCAAAACATAAACAAAAGAAAATGTCTGCCTTCAATCAGTGAGCACTCCACTTATAACAATTGGTCTCAATCTTCATTACTTTCATGAATTAGGAAAAGATTTCTTCGAGTATGTACTTAAATGTTTATAGAATACAGCTGTTATTTTATTTTGAGGTATTTTATTGTAAAAATTTTGTTCTCTTACTTATGCCATAGCAGACTTTCAGGTGCTGCTATTTACACATGGCAGCAGTTCCATGGCAAATTTCAGTTTCCACATGTTCTATGTTTCATTCCAAGCATTTTGGTATATACTTTATTGGGGTTATTCATTTTGGGCCTTTTTTAGACTTGAAAGAAAATTACATGAAATTTGACCAAAGTTAGGTTGGACGTCCCCTTAACATTCGGATAATTCAACAACTGAGTTTCTGTTCATCTTGATATTTCACGAGGTACGTGTCAATGCATATCTGTATACAATCGCACCAATATATCAACAATTATCAGTTATATTATCGGTTATATGTACGTTTTTTTCGATTGAGGTTATCACTGACAGACAAGCTGCAACGAAATCAGGACTGAGAGTTCGATCTGAAATGACGAGATCATCAGCTGAGCATATTGACAAACCTCCAGAAGGACAGAACTCGAGTAATAATAGTACAGTACCAACGGAAATAACTTGTACATGTAAACGCAAAATAACGGCGTTTACGGTTCCGTTTGGCATTGCGTTTCTAAACGAAATATAACGGCGTTTTTCGTTTTCAGTGCGTTTGTAAACGAATATGTTTCGTTTACCTTCGTTTAAGTAAACGTTTTATTCGTTTAAGTTCGTTTACATAAGCGAAACTCGTCGTTCATGATACCCGAGCACATGCATCAATTGAGTCGTGTTCAGACAATATCACAACCAAGTCAGTGTGATCATTCGGTGTCAGTGGCGTAGACACTGGGAAGATAATGTGCAGTCCCGTAGGAAAATTATTGGGACCATTCTAGGCGAATTTATGCCTATACGTGTAATAGCATAAAAATATGGGCGTTTTGTGTGTGAGTTGGGGGGAGTGGGGGGGGAGGCACACCACAAAATTTCCGACCAAACAGAGTCACAAAATTTGGGCTTGCTTAGGCGTACGGGACACCTTTTCGGGGGGGGTCTCAAATATTTTTCCGAAAAGTGATGCTGCGAGCATTATTGAGTGAAGTGGTCCTTGGGTGGGTTTGGGTGTGGGAGGAGGTGTTCCCCTTCCACAGTTGTAGCTAACGGCCTGTTTATGTCTGTAATTAGCTAGAACAAACTGTTACGCTGGCGTGTCTACAACCCTCAGATGCGATATCAATCTGATAAGACGGTATTACAGGTATATGTACGAACATGGACCTGAAGTCCGTAATATACTTTTTTGGTGTGGTACGACCTGTGGGACGTACTACACCAAAACATTATATTACAGACTTTGTATCCAAGTGAGAACTGATGGGACATAATCCTTTATTGAAGATAAAACTGCCCAAGTGAGTAGGTCAGTCAAACTTGCCCGAAACAATCATAAAAACTGGCCGAAAAAAATGTATTTGCCCCGACTGGAGGGGAACTGCAGTCCTCAAGCCTCCCTGAAACATACGCCTATGTTGGCGTGAACCCCGGTCACCGAAAAGCTGTCTATGTCACTTTGCTCTTTTCGATTGTAAGGCCTGTATGCTGCTTCAAGTGCCTTGGTCGGCGCGGAGGTGCAACCTCCCACAGATGAGGTCGGGGAAAATTATTTTATGCTTGATTCTTTTTACCAGGATACATATACATGTACATAAACGTGAACTTTATTTCTTGGTTGTTTAAAATAATAAAAAAGAGGAATTTTGTCGGTTACCAATCATTGAATATCAACGATAGATATCACGTTTGTATTTGTTAATTGTCAAGATAGATATTACAGTTGCTATTTACTCAGCCAATATGAAAAGACAAAACACAATTTAAAACTTCAAACACCGATATTCCCTTTCCATAATAAAACTTTGGCCAGTCACTGATTTGCCATGGTCCTCTGGTAATTGGATTAAGTAAAGTCAATTAACCACGTGTTTTAATTCGTTTGTTTGATCCCTTCTGTTTGCTACTGTCGGTAATTATTTTATTAGTAGCTCTCATGATTAGTGTGTTTATTTTGCGTAATTGGGGTTATTTGTTATTAGTAGTGTTATTTTTCCGTTTTCAAAGGAGAAAAATAAATGCTGACCATTGGCCCTACAATATTCGAAAACGCCTTTTACGAGGATTCGAAAACGCCCTTTACGAGGAAAACATTCCTCTCTTTTTGTATCATTGGTTGCTCGTAATGATATAATGACCAAGTCTCCCAACTCACCTTGAATACACCCAGTTAGCAAAATGAATTCTATTAAACGAACTAGGGTCCCGTATATTATACGCCAGAAGATTGTCAGTCTGAATGAAGGAGGCTCAAACTTTGCTGAAATAATTAGAATCATAAAAGAAGAAGAGAGAATGAATATAGATCGCAGAACCATCAGCAGGGTGATCAGGAGTTATAGAATCACAGGGACAATATGTGATAGGGCCAGGAGTGGAAGGCCAAAACTTTTAACAGATGACAATTTAAACCTTCTTGACAAAACGATGAGAGACAACGCAGAAACGTCATCAGTTGAACTTTCTAAAATGTACATGGACTTAGGGTTACAAATTGCTCCGTCTACTGTGTGTGATGCCAGGAGGAAATTAAATTGGTGCAGAAGTGGCACAAAGTACTGTCAGATGGTAAGGGACGCGAACAAGAAAAAAAGGTTTGACTTTGCCAAAAAGTGCATTGAAACACAAGAAGAGTTCGACAATGTTATTTTTACGGATGAGTGTACGGTTAGGATGCAAAGCAGTCTGAGTAAGAGTTACAGAAAAAGAGGAGAACCTGCTTCTTTCATCCCAAAACCAAAACATCCGTATTCAGTGCATGTATGGGGTGGCATTTCACGAAAAGGTGCCACAAAATTAGCCATTTTCACGGGCATCATGGATAGTGATTTCTATCAATTAATTCTCCAGAATTATTTCATTCCGGCTGCTGAAATGTACTTTCAAGGATCTGAGGGTCATCGTCTGTTCAAAGACAACGACCCTAAGCACACTAGTAAATCAACCCTAGAATTTATGGCAGCTCAAGACATTAATCATTGGAAATCACCTCCAGAATCCCCAGATATGAATCCAATCGAGAACATCTGGGCGGGCATGAAGTACTATCTGAGGAAAACGGTGAAGCCAAAAGTGAAAGAAGAGTTAATTCAGGGCATAAAAGACTACTGGTCAGCGTTAACCCCACATGACTGCAATAACTACATCAACCATTTATTCAAGGTTATGCCTTGTGTCATTGAAGAGCGTGGAGGGGCGACAAAGTACTGAATATTCTCGTGTACATGTACATTAACATTTAATTCTCAAAAGTGATGAAGAAGTAATGAAATTTCAAGCAGAAAATTCTTCCCATAATATAACTAAAAATTTAACAAATTTATTATCGTTTGACAGAGCTCTGAAAATTTCTGTTTAACAAGAATAAACTGTTTACATTTCTAAAAATATAACAGTACAGTGGTTTGATAATGTTATGTAAAAGCAAGCAATGTTACATATACATAAATATTTACCAAAACAGTCAGAATATTGACTAATATTCTGTGAAAAGGCATTGACCACTTTACCTCATACAACTGAAAAAAATCGTCGTACACAAAAATCAACATTCATATTTTAGGGGTCATAATATATGTTTTGGAAGAAAAAAAATGAAAAAAAAAAAATGATCGAACATTTTTCGATATTTTGCTTTTAAAAAGTTCCCAAATGTTAATTATTTCTTTTTTTTTCTTCCAAACCACATCTGATGACCCTACTGTGAGGTCATAAGATATGTTTTGGAAGAAAACAAAATGAAAAAAATGCTCGAGCATTTTTCAATATTTTGTTGCTAACAGGTTCCCCAAATTTATTTAGTTTTTCATATTTTTTTCCAAAACACATCTTATGACCCTACTCAGGGGTCATAATATATGTTTTGGAAAAAAAAAAATGATCGAACATTTTTCGACATTTTGCTTTTAAGAAGTTCCCAAGTGCTGATTATTTCTTTTTTTTCTTCCAAACCACATCTGATGACCCTACTGAGGGGTCATAAGATACGTTTTGGAAGAAAAAAAAAATGAAAACATTGCTTGAGTGTTTTTCAATATTTTGCTTCTAATAAGTTCCCCAAATTTATTTAGTTTTTCATATTTTTTTTCAAAAACACATCTTTTGACCCTTCTTACGGGTCATAATATATGTTTTGGAAGAAAAATATAAAAAAAAAACTGATCGATCATTTTGTCGATTTTTTTATTTTAAGAAGTTCCCAAGTGTTAATTATTTCTTTTATTTTTTTCTTCCAAATCACGTCTGATGACCCTACTGAGGGGGTCATAAGATATGATTTGGAAGAGAAAACAATGAAAAAAAATGCTCGAGCATTTTTCAATACTTTGCTGCTAATAAGTTCCAAATTTATTTCTTTTATTCATTTTTCATCCAAATCACATCTAATGACCCTACGGAGGGGTCATAAGATATGTTTTGGAAGAAAAAAAAATGAAAAAATTGCTCGAGCATTTTTCAATATTTTGCTTTTAATAAGTTTCCCAAAATTATTTAGTTTTTCATTTTTTTTCCTAAACACATCTTATGACCCTACTTATGGGTCATAATATATGTTTTGCTAGAAAAAATAAAAGAACTGATCGAACATTTTTTCGATATTTTGCTTTTAAGAAGTTCCCAAGTGTTAATTATTTCTTTTATTTTTTTTTCTTCCAAACCACATCTGATGACCCTACTGAGGGGTCATAAGATGAGTTTTGGAAGAAAACATTGTACATAACTTAAATTTCACTGATATCACAATATTTATAGATCTTGTTGACAAATAAATTTCGGTTGAACTGGTCAATGACCTTTTTTATGTCTGCCCACACTATGCCTTGTCTTCCTGCTGGCTGTACAGGGAAAACCTGAAACAAAACCTGCTTTAGAATATCCATTTTCTCCACACCTATCCTGGGCTTTCCTCTCGTTCCCGCAACATTCTTGTCCCTAACCTCCCCAACAGTGAACATCTTACGAAACATGTTTCTTGCGAAAGCATTTCTGTCACCTTTTGATATTTCAGCCGTCACTTGAATAAGGTCGGGGTGAAGGATGAAATTAGTGCCCGTCGCGGTTTTATCCATCGCCTCAGCAATATCTTCTTCCTTCATGGACACTGGCAAATTGTCTAGAAAAATATCCAGGAACCTTTTATCAGTAATTTTCAACTTAAGCATTTCTTGGGGGACCACAGCATTACCAGTGGCGTTGTCAACAACAGAACCATTTTGGAGCATACGTCTACATGTAGTACCCTCTAATTTATCCAATCTTGCTTGCATTTCCGAATTATGTTTTTGAAGATTGGCCATATCTGTCTTTAACTTTTCCAACTCCTGTCTGACCTCAGTTAAAAATGCTGCTGCATTCGCACGCTTGTGGCTCGATCTGTGTAAAATCTGGGGATGGAATCGGAGAAGACACCCACGTCTCAGGAAGATAAATACAGGGTAGTATTCCATCATTTGCTATTTCAGCCTCTCTATTATCAGGGATTCGTGTGGATGACAAAAATGAGTTTACCACCTCTACGGGTGTGTCGTCAACTGGAGGATCCACACGTACTGTCGGTGGACTTGTGGTATCATTTGACAATATCTCCTTAGCTTTCTCGCTGAGGCAATACCGCCCTTGGACCACCACTTCCGCAGCAGAGTTGTTCATGCCAACCTTTTCTGTTGGGATCACATGTGCTGTAGGCTTTGCAGGTGAAGCAGAAACTACAATTGCTGCTTTGTTCTGAAAAGAAAAAAATAACGTCATTGTATTAGCAAGAAGAAAAATGGTCAAGCCTTTTTATTTTATTTTTTCACTTTTCTTTCTTCCAAAACATATCTTATGACCCCTAAGTAGGGTCATAAGATGTTTGAAAAAAAAATGAAAAAATAAATAACACGTTGGAGCTTATTAAAAGCGAAATATCGAAAAATGGTTAAGCTTTTTATTATTTTTTTTATTTTTTCCAAAACACATCTTATGACCCCTAAGTAGGGTCATAAGATGTTTTGGGGAAAAAAAGAAAAAACAAATAACACTTTGGAACTTATTAAAAGCGAAATATCGAAAAATGGTCAAGCCTTTTTATTTTATTTTTTCATTTTTCTTTCTTCCAAAACATATCTTATGACCCCTAAGTAGGGTCATAAGATGTGGTTTGGAAGAAAAAAATAACAATTTGGAACTTATTAAAAGCGAAATATCGAAAAATGGTCAAGCCTTTATATTATATATTTTTTTTTATTTTTTTTTCTTCCAAAACATATCTTATGACCCCTAAGTAGGGTCATAAGATGGGGTTTGGAAAAAAAAAAAGAAAAAAATAAATAACACTTTGGAACTTAATAAAAGCGAAATATTGAAAAATGGTCAAGCCTTTTTATTTTATTTTTTCATTTTCTTTCTTCCAAAACATATCTTATGACCCCCAAGTAGGGTCATAAGATGTGGTTTGGAAGAAAGAAAATGAAAGAAAGAAATAACATTTAATCAGCTTTATTTAGGAGTAACGCGCCTCAAACATAAAAGTTCACATTTCTTGTTCAAAATTTAACAGGGAATTTTAAACTTTAACCCTTTGAATTTAGTGAATACATTTAGTGTTGGTCGGTTTGGACTGTTATGTTGGGTAAAGGGCTAACATTTCAAATGTCGTAAAATCACACACTGGGGGAATATTCGGTCACTTTGAGGTCATACAAACTCACCCATTCGTTTAACTCTATACATGTAGTACCATAATGTTAATCTTCTTCAATGGCACTATTCGGGGCCAAAAATTTAACTAAACTGCATCTTATTCAACGGGGCTTAATGAGCTATGTTGAACAAGATGCAATTACTTAATTTTCAATTTTAATGTGGAAAACTGTATCCCTAATCATTACAAAAAATGCTTGCAACGATTTTCGACATGAAATGACACCCCAAAAAATAATATAATTTTTTTCATTTTGACACAACGTCCCAATAAAAATGGATATGCAAGTGACCCCAGCAAGTCTATTGGTGTGGCTTCTGTGACTACAGGTGATTATAGTTGATTATTGGGTTATTAAAATCGTGGCAATAAATTATAAATTATAGTTGATTGTTGGGTAATTAAAACCGGTGATCAGACAGTCGCTGCAACAAGATTAGTGACCAGACAGTGGAATAGCTATGTCACTGTCACACGTTCAATTTGTAAAGGAATCTACATGTAGTAACATATTTTTTTTACCTTTTTAACGTTTTTTGTCTTTGTGGTAGTTTGCCTTTGTCTTTGTTCTGTTGCTGGTGTTGGTGTTTTATCTAATGGAGTACTTGATGCAGATGGTGCCTGGTTTGGCGAAGATGGTGGCTCTGGTGACGCAACTCCCTGTGGATTTTCCTTTATGACCTCGCTATAACGTTTGCTCATCTCGGAACTATTTCCTGAATCCAAAACCTACAAAATAAAATGACTGCATGTACAAACTAAGTTCTTGAACATTAACTTCGGTGAGTGGCCGTAACAGTGGAATTGAACATTAACTTCGGTGAGTGGCCGTAACAGTGGAATTTCAATGTGTGATAAGTCACAACAGCAGGACTTCCATTTTCTCATGTTGGTAAAATGAATTTATGGTATCATTTATTGGGAATGGGTCAACTCGCCACCGGGACAAGTCACCACCGGGTCAAGTCGCCACGGGTCAACTGTCCACGGGTCAACTCGCCACCAGAAAAAAAATATATATAAGACAGGTTTGACACTACACACTGTATACAGTAGGGAAATATCATATTTTGACGATTTTTTTTATACCTTTAGCATTCCTCCCAGCACATAATCTTATAATTGTGAAATATTCTATTTATAAATGGGGGAAAATCGACAGTTACATTGAAAACTTGGAAAACGTTTTGGGGGGATCAGTGGATTTGCGTCAGTTTACTCTTGGATTCACGTTATGAAAGACTGATGTCTTTGATTCATAATTACGCTCTGATCGTTTTGTATCATAAGATACATAATCATGAGAAACTGTCTATTCACATTTCCTTGAGTTTGGTATCGAATCAAGTCATGGCTGCTATTAGCAGCCCTGACTTGATTTGATACGAAACTCAAGAAAATGTGAAGCATGTGGTAAACCATGTGTGGAAACTTATTTCGTGATCTCTCCAGCAACATTCAGCTGGCGTTTGCAGAATTTCATGTTTTGGCCTATATGGATTCGCGCGAATATATTTCGCGAGAATCTAGTTAAGATTCTCGCGATATCGGACGAACTTTAAGCCCTGACTAGTCACATATTTGGAAAAATAAGGATTATAGAAATATCGCAAGCTTTTTATTGAGCCGTCATCACCTTTCAACGGCAGCTGATTCAACAATCTGTGCAATAAAAACAAACCCAAACGTATCTTCTCTTATTCATTTTCATGTGAAAATCACTGCCGGACGGTCACGGAGTGAACAGTGAGTACAATCAAATTTATTTTTTGGAAAAAAATGTTAAAAATAAGTAGAAAAATATTGGAAAAAAACTTATCAAAAGTGAGTCAACTCGCCACAAAAAGTGGGTCAAGTCGCCGCTAACATGTGGCGACTTGACCCGGAAAAAGTACTGGTGGCGAGTTGACCCAGTGGCGAGTTGACCCCGACCTCATTTATTGAGAACACACAAGAAACGAGCTTTCGAATGATTGATACCAGAAGCTGGTATTATCAGTACAGGGAAATATAATAATTATTATTCCTGTGCACACAACCCACTGGACGAATGTACTGCTTTGTGTTAATGCGCAGGTGAATGAAAAATGGATACAAATTAAAAAATGTTGTCTGTATTTTTTTAGAGGTGTGGGGGGGGGGGATATTTTTGGGTGGGGGCTCTTGCTCATTCCCCCTATGGCTGCAGGCCGCCCTCACCTTTTTTTCTCATTTTGTCCTTTTAGTGCCAATAGTCCCGGGTCTCAGGGCAATTCCAATTTAATGGTTGTGTTGCCCCCTTCTACTTATAGTTAAAGGTATGTCCGGGTGGAGGGGGGGGGGGTATATTATTAGTTACATGTAGGAATTGCTTTCATTTCAACAAAATTATCACAATAATAAAGAGCAAAAACTTACCTGCAATCTCATTTTGGCGAGATCGCGCGTTAAATTTTGCTATTTATTTTTGGCGATAATTCTGTGAAAAGATAAACGACATGTCGTATAATCAAATAGCTTGTTCACGTATTTTACAAATGACAAGCCCCACATAACCTAAACCAGGGCCGATACTGGTGGGAGCGCTCAGAGCCTTGAATTGTAAAAACAAATCGGGAAGGGGAGAACCCCCAGCACCCCACTACACCACCACCCCCGTCGGGGCTAGGCAATTCGGAAATGGCCTTCGCCTTCGCACCAGGATGCTATCCGACATGCAGAGGTGGGTGAGGTGGCAGGGGAGGGGCGCCCCACACTCTCCATGTCGGAGTTTTATTTACTGCTGGCTTCGGGCCTGACCTAAGCGGAGGTTCAGTAGTTATTTCCAGGCCTACCATGATCGACATTAACTCTCGCCGACCCTGTCGGATATTTTTCAGTTCCTTGTTTTGGGCATACATGTAAGTAAAGGGTTAAAAATAAAACACGTACCTTTCCAACAGCAACCTCGTGCACTCTTCTCCACTGAATGAGGTAAGATTCTCCTATCTTTATTGGGTCTGTCAGTTCTTTAAAAAAAACCGAGCTTCTCACTTGTATTGCATTGTCTTCAATATACCTCACCAAATGGTGACTCGGCGTTGAAGACATTTTCCGTCGGTTCATTTTGATTCAGAAAAGTCGAGTGATAAATTCAAGTCAAGTAATCACCTTTTTAAAAGGGAAATTTGTTCTGTTTATACTGTCTTGACCAATGACTGCATGTACAAATGTAGGTGTGTCCTAGTGCCTTTAATGTTAAGAACAACATCTTGTTATTTTTATTTTTACAAAAAACTGTTTTTAGACCCATTGTTTTAGATACAAACAGAAAAGGTTCTCAGTGCTTGGTATCAAAGGTTCGTACCGCAGTAAATTTTAATTACAATAACAACCAAACTTAAAATGACAAATCTGAATGGTATTCTTAGAAGAAATATGGGATGCCAGCTTTTATGTGGCTTGGCCGCTTGGGGTCGACAACAATCAAATAGAAAGGGAAATGATACAATGTACATGTATGAATACAAAGTCGAGACAATTTTTAAAACAATGTTTTTTCTGCAAAAATGCAACACCATTACTTTTCCAGAAAACACTTTTCAGAAGCCCTTCAACTTTCAGTTTCGGTTTGAAAATTAACTTGGTATTGATATTGAAACCTAAAAATTCACAAATGGAATTAAAACGCCAGATTTCACGTCCCATTCCAGTCATCCGTTATACGCCTATCTTAAAAGCAAAAACGTACCATTTTAAAAATCTTCCCCATTAATTTGTAACCGTGCTTCGATAAAAGTGAACGCAATAAAATGAATTGTTCCGATATTGCGGAAATGATCAGTCTGTTTGCAAACCGTTTATATGTCGTTCGGTACGTGTACATATAAATGGACTATCGTTTGTCTTCCGTTCAGCTAAACGAAAAAACGTTTAGCTTTCGTTTAGCTAAACGAAAAATCGTTTACCTTTCGTTTAGCCTTCGTTTAAATCATCGAAATACGGATCGTTTATAAACGTTTGGTAAGCGGAAAATAAACCCGTTTTTCGTTTAAATGCTATTTGTGAACGCGTTTACAAACGAAGAATAACGGCGTTTAATGTACAAGTTATTTCCGTTGGTACTGTAACACTTTGGCCGGCCGCTGATTTGTCGCGGTTCTCGGTTGAGAAGGCCTGGTTACCCCTGAAGTGTAGATATGTAGGCCAATGTATCACGCAAAGCTTTGAGGCGAAACAAAAAACATTTGATTCCCAGAGGGGGACAGGCCAATTGCAATTGCATGGGCAATTCGACACCGGAAGTTACGTGTTTTTTTCGCTGAAATTTACTGTCCACTTCAAAAATCACATTGACGGCTATAGAGAATTCTGTTCTGGAACACATTTATCTGACTGGGTATGTGGAACCCTTTGCGGGCCTACGGCCCGCTTGGGGTTCCTATTATCCTCTCCAAAAGTATTTTTATAGAATATACCCATAGTAGCTTGCTGTATCAAATGTTCACCACGAGTGGTGAAGTGGTGTTAACCGCGAGCATTTGGCGCGCGGTTAACACCATGTTTACCACGAGTGGTGAACATTTGTAACACTACGCTACTATGGGTATATTTTATTTATACCATGATCATCAGATTATTAAGAGTCGCTATTATTTTTTTCTCGATTTTACTGAACACCAGACGTACATACATGCGAATCTGTCTTTGTTTACACGAGCATCGGTGGGCGGTACTTCCGCTGTCAATATCGCCGAAACGAAATGGAAAATGAAGCTGGGCCTTTTTCATTTTAATAGAATAACATACCATTTCGAGTTATGGATGCTTTATTAACATGAGACAATGCATGTTTGTTACGTTTTGGTGTCTTATGGAGTAAACTCATTTAAAAACGTAATAAATAATTGTCACTTTCATTTCTCTTTCCTGAGGCGACGTGGGATAAATTTAGATAAGTTGCATGTATTTCGGACTAGTTCATTCCTCTGCAATAAGGAGAGCTATTTGTGACAGGACATCGCGTGTCAACTATACATCTTTCGAGGCGGATATTAGAAACACATTGTATTGACGGAAACAGAAACTCGTTGATCCTTTCTTCTGTCTGTCAACAGGTTTCCTGTACAGGAAACCTGATGACAGATGAAAAGCTCAAGAGACGATACATGGTAGGGGGTTGACATTTCAACGATCAGAACATGCAGAACAGGCGCGACTCAAGTGAATTCGAATCGATCATCTGAAAGCTCTCCAATAAAAGAGAATCCTGAAGCTTCACATGGAATTACAACCTATGCATCCTATCTATATATGACAGAATCAATAAAATGCACAGACAAATGCACTGAAAATAGATAAAACTCGCCTACCAAGGGTATGCTCCCTTCTGGATTGCCTCTGTGCTAATGTCTTTCTTTCGGGCTGTGTTTGTAACTTCAGTTTCAAACCTCTTGGTTGCTTGATCTGTGACAGTGTCTACCACAGCTGTTATTTTATAGGTTTGAGCGACTAAAATTTATTCCTACAATGCGAACATTTGTCTATGTCCGTTTGTCTTTAAGTGTCCATTTATTTCTGCGTTTTCGAAATATTGATGACGGATTTTTCACTTTAGTGTGATATTTTCTTTTATCTAACAATAATATAGGTTTTAGCCTGCAAACCACGAGAAACGGGACAGTAAAGTCGCCGTGGACTGGTCACTTTCCACGCGTGGGCAATATTTCCACGGACGCAATAATATTAGATTCCAAACACTAATTACAGGAATAATCATCAGAAATTTAATTAATGAAGCACCGGGTACAACCCGGTGCTTCATCAATTACAATTTTATTGATGATGATTTTTACTACCTGGTAAACACATGCGTGGACATAACTGCCCACGTGTGGATTACGACCAATCCACGGCGACTGTACTGTACATATCACATAATGTGTTGCGATTCCGTATCACATAAAGGACTCATTCTGATGCCGTATCATATTGACGACGCGTTTCCGGTAACGCGGCGGTCTATCTTAACAGACGCATGAATACATTCTATGTGCGTGTCAGTGATCAACTCATCTGATCACTTCCAAAACCAAACAAAATTCCTTACAGTTAGCGATAGAACTATTAATAGCCAATGACCCTCCCCCACCCCCACAATAAACACTGATTAAACGAAATAAAAACAAACCTTTTCTAGTTAAATAGTTGGAATGGGCAAACCATTTAAAATGAATTGACACTGAGAGTGAATAATTTGACAACACAAACTTGAAAATTGCGGTGGCCTCGTTATTCAGTGTTTGTTAGAGTGTATAACGATATAGTCCCATAAAATACGTTTTATTTTAAATTTTTCTCACCCAACATTATTCTGTCCCAAAACTGTATAAATAATTTTAGGTTTAATCTTTTAAGGTGACAGAATAGTTAGCTAAATGAATTACCATGATAATGTGCATGTCCTGTGATTTGCATCAGAGTCTCGGTGGTGTCCAAAAATGGGATCTAAACGAGCCAGCTTTGCAGGCGAATTGTGATCCCATTCTGGACACCACCTCGAATCTGATACAAATCACAGGACATGCACTTTATCATGATAATCGGAATGGGTATAACATTGGTTCTCCAACGGTTGTTTTAGTTGTGCCTGATAGTTTTTGTTTATCTCTTTCATTTTGATTTCTTTTTGGTGTTTAATTTTGTTATCATTATCCTTCCCTATGTTTTTTGTGGGTTTTTTGGGTATTTTCTTTTGTGGGTGTATTTCGGAGATATAAGTGAGCATGCTACTACTGCTTCCTATAGTGTTGCGTAGACCACCGCCGATAACCTCAGAAAAATATCCAGTTCACACACAATGTCCTGTTCATTTTCATCCGTTGCCGACCCCCTCCACGCCCACACACGCTGAAAGCTTGGAAAACAAATTCCCCTTGGATTGCTCTCGCGATGACGTGTAAAATACTAGGAATCATAATATCCATGTTGCGTGAGTATTTCTATAAATGGTGTAAGGTGTTACGTGAGCCGAAGTGAGAACTATATTCGGCGAGGCTTTAGCCGAGACTAATATTGTTCTCGCTGAATATCCTCCAACTAAACATCCCATAACGCATATATCAACCAGCCGACGAAGTGTTTGAAAACGGTTTCTTTTATTCGTTGAATGTTCCTACAGCACGTGGAGAGTGGATTGTAACTAAATCACCCGCGGAGTGGAGTTATCACCCGAACTATAACTTTCAAATTCTGTATATATTGACTAAAAACGCAAGCACTGTTTCCGCCAATGAACCTCCGGGTTTAACCCGGAGGTTCATTGGCTGAAACTTTGCTTGTGCTTGTTATGATTTACCAAAAATTTAGAAATATTGCTTGGGTGGGGTCTCCACTCTGCGGGTGATTTAGTGATAATACACTCTCCACGTACTGTATTCGAATTCATTTGTTTATTTAGTTCACAAAAGCAGACTAATGAAAGAATGCAAGGAATCCAACGTCTCATTGATCCCCAAGGAAATTATTAACCCGGTGCTTCATTAATTAACATGTTGTTGATGATGATGATTTTTGAACATCATTGTCCACGCGTAGATTATGACTATTTCACGCCGACTGTACTGTACTACTATTAATAATAGTAATGATAATTTGAATACCTAAAATACGCACGCGTGGTGTTCTGTGTCTGTACAAACAAATTAGTTTGTAACTGTAATTATCAATCTCTTGTGAGTCGGTCGAGACAGAGTCAAGCCACGAGCAACACCCAGCGCATGTGCGAGCATCTGTTTATGCTACTCGCCGCTGTTGCCTTTCCATATCCACTCTGGCATGACTGAATGCGTCTGTTTGTAACTGTTCTGTAGTCCACGCTGTCGGAGTGTGCACGGGTGTAGTGTTATGTTGCAGTGTTGTTCTCATGAGTAGGTCGGGGGAGAATCAAGCCACGAACAGCACCGAACAGCCGTGCCTGACATCTGTTCTCGGGGTCGGTGAATGAACATAGTTCATGTAGCTCGTTGCTACTGCCTTTTAGGATCAACTTGGGAGGCTACATGTATTTGTCTGTGGGTTCTCTTGGGTAGATATTGTCAGAGAGTGCGTGAATGCTGCGTGGTTTCGTTTTGTGATATATTCATGTTATTAATAATAATTTCATAGCATTATACCCATTATACCCACGTGTGGTGCGTTTCATGGCTGTACACAATTAAAATACCCCGTATGGAAAAGATATCGATTTGACGAAACATTTCCGACTTGCGGGGCCCAACTGAATTATTATCCAGGCGTAGCTTCTATTCTACGATCGTTTTATTACTTATCTCCTTTCACTGTAAACAAATGTCAGGCAAATTGATATCACTAAAACATTTCTGTGCGCAATTTATAAATTATGCATTGGAATGTGACAAGCGTTTAAATATTAAAAAAAAAATGCTTATTGGGAAATTCGCTCATTAATCTTGATCGTTTGCAGATCCAAACAATCATAAACTATTTGGATGGGTAGCTACAACGTTTATTCCTCGAACACAATGTAAAACAGGAATGCAGAGGAATTTAACCATTTCCACACCCCGATTAATTACCGCTTTTGATCGTATTTCAACTGGATTGAAAACTATTTTGCGTTCTGTTATATAAAGTTGTTGTGTTATTATGCGAAGGCTGTTAAGCTGTAACTGCAGTCACAATGTAACAGCTTTCCTGTCATCAAACGTCACGGCTTGTTTTTCAGCGATTGAATTGAATAACCGGAACAATATCGAGAATAATTGTCGAGCATTGCCTGTTTATAGGTCATCACAACGATGGCGGAAAGAGGCTGTCATACTTTTATGTTCAAATAAGACAAAAAGTTTCGCCCTCCGATGGGCCTTGTGATCGCTTAGTTTTTTATGCTATATGTTTATTTATTTCTGTATTTATTTATTGGAGTTCAACACCCTAGACAGCAACGGCCACCTCGAGTCTAACCAGTGGCGGCGCTATGGGTGGGGTGGGGGGCATGGGGGCATCCCCCCAAACGAAGGATTTGCCCCCCCCTGTTGCCCCCCCCCCAAAAAAAAACTATCTCGCATGCATTCCCATCCACCCTAACACACAAACACATTCAGTCACTCTCTCTCTCACACACACACACACCTCTCTTTTTTTATTCCCATACTCACTTAGCCCAAAACCTCAGGCTAGCTGATGAACACATCCAGGCAGTAGAGATTTAAAGACTCGGATGCAGATACTTATACAGACGTGGACCCAGGATTTTTTGAAAGGAGGACCGCTAATTACCATTACATTTAGTCGAAACTTGGACCGAAAGTCCGTAATATAACTTTTTGGTTTGGTATGTCCACAGGACGTACCAAACCAAAAAAGTATATTACGGACTTTGGGTCCAAGTTTCGACTACGTCATAACAAAGTAATGATATGATCCTTTACGTATTTGCCCCCCTTCATGGGAGTCTGTCCCCCTAGTTGCCCCCCCCCCCCCCACAAAAAAAAATTTCTGGCGCCGCCACTGAGTCTAACAGTTTTAGGGCTGGGTGAAGCCGAAGTACCCAGAGAGAACCAACGTCGAGCAACTGTCAGACTACCCCTCCCTGTTAATTCCCAATAAGAGTACAGTGACTGGAATTCAAGAGAAAAACAAGTTTCGGGTGATTGCATTTGAATCGTGGGTATCTCCTGAATCTTTAATTAACTTTACCGTTACTACCAGACACGTCTGTTTACTAAATATTGTGAATGAGAACCGTGTTGTATGTTTGCACCGCGTAGTACCTTTAATTATAATTATGTTAATAGCTGGATAGTTAAAGTTCCAGGCTTGTCATTTTGAAAATTGCAGGAGGGCCATTATGGTTCGCCTCAAATCACCACAGTAGGGTAATTTTGGGTTCACCTGAAATGACCCCAGGAGGGTCATTTATGATTTGCGGTGGCCATTTTGTTTCAGCCTGCTGGGTAGAAAACTAACATCATTTTAAGGTACAGTACGTGGAGAGTGGATTGTAACTAAATCACCCACGGGGTGAAGTTATCACCCAAACTATAACTTTTAAATTTTATACATATGGACAAAAAACACAAGCAATGTTTCTCCGGAGGTCCATTGGTTGAAACGTTGCCTGTGCATGCTTTGCAACAAATTAGCAATTATTGCTTGGATGGAATCTCCACTCTGTGGGTGATTTAGTGATAATACACTCCCCACGTACTGTACATGATTTGTGTAACTATGATGTACGTCATCGCGTAATGTATATTTGGAAAGTTACTTACTGTCTTTGGGTGACTGCGTTGACGACACACTATAAACTTCACAAACTCCGCTTTTGTTACATGTACCTCTTTCAATACGCGAAAATTGCCGTTTGAGGCGGCCGATTTTGAGGTGCCATCGATTGAATTGATGGGCCGCAGAATTCTGGGTTAGGCGGACGTTTACCGTCCACGGAATTTTGAACTCATGCGGGCGACTGCGGCCCGGGGGCGATCGCCCGCCTCAAAATGACAAACCTGTAATAGTTTGAAAGTGGGTTAACCCTTTACCCAACGCAGACGATTTCAAAATCTATTATTTTAAATATAATTTTTTGAATTTTTAAAAAAAAATTCAACAAAACCATATCATGTGACCCCTCTTCCAAAGAGGGGTCACATGATATGGTTTTGATGAAATTTTTCGAAAAATAATATTTTTTCAGCTGCTGAATTTGCATATTACGTGCCGGATGCGGGCGATTCGTTGGGTAAAGGGTTAAAGACTTATTCGAATATCTGTAACTGGAACACGAAATACATCACATTCAAGTGCAATCTCCACGAAAGGTGAGACAACAAATAGCCCATAACATCAGTGTTCAAGCCCAGGGTTCCAACTAAGCCAAATGACCTAAAAAACTGATTTGCCACCAAAGCATCTCCGTTTGGCTAAATAAATGGCCCCAAAAAGGTTTGTTTTTATAATACGGAAATGTCGTCACAGGATAAAAAAAGAACCGTTGACGATAAAACAAATGAATCATTTTATTACTTGCCGTAACATAAAATCGTCAGCTGGCAATTAAGGCGGAGACAATTCTAGATTTTCAGGATGCACGCCAAAAGCGCTGTGACTGTGTAAATAAAGAAAGGCTGATTTCGTCAACATAATTGACATAGAGATACTGAGGTGACAGACCGCTATTTAGACAAACACATGAAATGGTTACTTTTCAAGTCGCGTTAATTGTCATTGATTGGTAATTAAGCTTTGTGAAACATAAAAATCATCCATAATAAATAAGATAAATACACCATCATTTACATGTAGTGTAGTCCAGTTGTTAACGGTAATTACGAAAATATACACAGAACAACATGCTTGTGGGAATGGGTTAATCGATATGGCAAGCGTGTCAGCGCAGAAGGGTAGAAATGCCGTACCGATTAACCCATTCACACACGCGTGTCGTTCTGTGTTTATTACATGCCTCCACGTCTATAAAAAGCAATTATGTGACAACTATCAACAAAAAGAACGGATTTTATCGCCAACCAAATTTGCGAGGGGAATCCGTGTTATTATTTCATCCCCAGAGTTCCAATGCGTTCTATGTGCCTCTTGCACATAGAACACATTTGGAACTCAAGGGACGATTTTCAGCGACCTCTAGCGATTCAAATCGCGCTTCTATTTTAAAAAAAAACCTTCAAAGATTTCCGTTCCGCACATATGTGCGAAACAGATTTTCATTTTTCGCACGGTTTAGTATTGTTGTAGTTAGAGATTACATAGAACAGGCATGTAATTAAATATATTATTATCTGAGTACAGCAACACGCGTTGCTACACTGTTGAAATCTGTTCATCTTGTTCAGTTTGGGACATTAATTGATGTATTTGCCTTCAACAACTACCAACTCCGCTTGTGTCGGGTGTAAGTAAATTGGTAAGTCTGACAGTTGTTCGGAAGTTCTAGTCAGGTACTCCGGCTTCTTCCACCCATAAAACTGCCCAACACAATGAGTCCCTGGTTATTGGAAATGTTGTTAAAACCCAATAGACAAACAAACATCACTGTCCGCTGATTCTCTCTGGCTACTCGGTTTTCCACCACATTTCGCACCAGCCTCAAGTTAGTAAAACCCATCTGAAGAACCAAATGAATCAAAAATGCATTCTAGATTCAGGGAAGGGAGAGGCCTTAACCCTTTGAAGACGTTAGAACGAGTTTTCGACCCAAGGCATAATTTCATTCCTTTTTTGTCTTATTGTAAGAGGTCTATACACGGAGCATTGATGATAAAATAATAACTGCAGTCTGCAGCCAGACGGCTGCAGACTGCAGTTATTATTTTATCCTCCCTGTATATTGGAAATGGTCCGACCCATCTCACTGTAAGTGTATTCACGGACGATACCATTCCATGGGTTCAAAGGGTTAAAACTAAGGTAATCAATGTATTCAGAACACGCCACAGAAGTACCCATCCGTCTCATCAGGTTGGCACCGAAATATATTGTCTGGCTAAATATATAATTCTGAGCCAGGGTGGAGACTAAATACCAGCGTCGAATTCGTTACATAATTCGATTGGTGGCCTGAGAGTTTGTCACTGCTGGATAGCAAATAACAATAACGGTTGGTAAAAAACTATTATTGGTTGGCAAATAAAGCGATTCCAGATCAAGTTAAATTACTTCAGAGATGCCACCCGAAACTGTATGACATGATGAACAACTTACACACGAAGACACGCGGACACCATGTTTTGCGCAAAGTGGTTTCATTTGAGATGAATTAAGTAAATCTTATTTATTTGTGTGTCATGATCATCGGTGTAATATGTGTCGTGCTTACAAAAAAGGTTATTTCCGATATTGGATTTCTTTGGCTGTTTGTGAGCGAGGCCCATTTTGCTTGAAGTACATTTGGCTGAGAGTTGATTATCACTAAAACAATCGTAGATTGCGTCTTTCACCAGGAATCCATGCATCGAGAAAAAAGTTAATAATTCTAAACTACAGATTCCCGACGTTTTCGTTCAACTCTGGGCAGAGTTTGAAACACTATTTAAAATAAACAAACAATGAAGTTAAAACATCCATGAGTTCAACGTTTCCGTCACCGTTCGTGACATTTTCAGATATAAGTATATGGTTTATTAATTTATGTTGACTTTTAACCGTCTCGAGAAGTTTGCACAAATATTTGCATTTAGAAAACTTATTGGTCGATTTGAAAATGGCATAGACAGAACGCGATGTGTGTTTGAATCGGTGGGTGTTTTATATAACGAGTTGGAATGCGTAGTCATATTTCGCGAGAGCCGACTACGCATTCCAACTCGATATATAAAACACCCACCGATTCAAACACACACATCGCGTTCTGTTTTTGTTACACAACCCATGCATTAAAATTCATTTAAATAAACAAATTTCAATTCCGATGTTTTAACCCAAAGTTGAAGAGACTGTTTGTTTTGTCTGAAGCTGTACTGATCAAATGGATAGATAAAAAATCAAAACAACCTTTTCGGAACCAGTGTTTGTGGAAATTCGTATCACTATTTCTCTTCGGCTGGTGCCCATTCACGACTAACCAGTTGGTGGCTATTACTGTTAGTACAAATATAAGTACAAATTTGTGAAGATTTGCAAAACAGCTGGGAGAAACATTTTGAAAGAAGTTCGAAGCATGTCAAGATGTACGAAAATTTACCGAAATAAAGTTGACCAATTTAGATATAACGGATCTACAAAACGAGACGGCCGCGGGACTGGGTTAATGTTCTGGTTGGAAATTATTGTTGTTTTTTTTTTTAAATATTATTTCATTTTTGGTTAACTAATTTTTTGTGAACCGACTTTACTTTGCTTTGGGGAAGGTTTCATTTTCACACTATGCGACAGACTGTCGATAATTGTATAACGGAATTTGGAAAATTTTCGAAGCGTTAATAATGACTCGATGGGAAAGGAAATGGTATGAACGGTGCTGGAAAAGGGTTCCGGCTTGTAATCACCCACTGAATATAGAAACATTTATGTCATAGCGGCTGTTCCGTTAAATACAAGGATTTACAGTTAAATGGATATGTAATAATAAACCCAACATAACAAATAGCTTAAGACGATCACTTGCAATTTAATTCTAGGACGGGTGGTTGTACGCCATGTGGGGTTGCATGCAGGAATGTGGCTAGAGGGTTTCAGCTGGAGGGTGGGGGGGGATGCCACCGGTGCAAATTCCAACTGTGAGTTGTTTCGACAGGTGGTTGCACTGCAGCGCTGGGTGATATCCTTTAACCCTTTACCCAACGAATCGCCCGCATCCGCCCGCGTAATATGCAAATACAGCTGCTGAAAAATATTATTTTTCCGAAAATTTCAACAAAACCATATCATGTGACCCCTCTTTGGAACGAGCTCGTCGAGCTCGTTCCAAAGAGGGGTCATGTGATATGGTTTTGTTGAATTTTTTTTTTAAATTTTAAAAAATGATATTTAAAATAATGAATTTTGAAATCGTCTGCGTTGAGTAAAGGGTTATGAACCCTTCTGAAACTTTTCACTAGTCCTGAAACGGGAAAGCATCATTTATAATGTGTCTGGGTCAGAAAATTTACCGGATTGATGTCAGAGTCGAAATTTTGAGGCCATGTCAATTTTAGAGTAGGAAATTTGAAACTCAAGTTTCCAGTTGGAAATAAAAGATCAAAATTTCTCATCATTAGTTGGAATTTTAATATTTTTCATGAACAATGTTAATTTATTGAATTTCTAATCATTTGATTTTTGATCTCAGAATTTCCAACTATTGAAAAAATACTCCTATCTAGAGGGGGGGGGGGGGGTGAGACCCCCTCCCCCCCCCCCCCCTGTCGCCACATCCCTGGTTGTAGGGTAAAATGTACTGAATGCAAAATCGAATCACCAAATTGCAGTATCTAAAATTGTGTTGGATGACTCAAACTCATGAGTATAGACATGATTCTGAATTCGATTTTGAACTGAAGTTTTTGTTTTCAAAATATTAGACTCGAGGAAACTCAGACTGAGGTTGGTATGATTTGAAACTGAGGGTGAGTGATATTGGTTACTTGGTGCACAGGGGCTCGTTACAAACAATGATTTAGGAATAGAATAATATAAAATAAGCATAACTGGATACCACCCATATACCAGTACATACTAAATAACAAAATGGAGGACACACAATTCCTACCTCGATTTTGCAGACGGTTCAAAATATATTCTACCTATGTTGATACATTGACTTCTATGCACAGTTTTGTCGGGAAAAGACTTATCTTCCCGACTGCACACATGTTTTTATCATATTAAATTAAAATCGATGAAAAAAACATGATTTATTGGCACTTTCCTTCGAAAAGAACGTTGCCGGTACCAGAAGATCGGCTTTTCAGCTGTTGAGTCTCATTACGCACCCCCAAGAAAAGTCGGCCCTGAACGTTTCGTCCGTGACAGCATTCTGTTTTTGTGAGTTATTTCAGCCATATTCAGAGGCCAGAAAGCGACGGGGAGGGTCAGTCCCAAACATTTTTGAGAAACTATGAAAACTATTGGCAAATGAGTTTCGACAATTGCTTTTATTATTTTTATCACAGCTCGTCATGACATTTGTGTGTACACTGATTTGAAATTACCAGGGTAAGTGTCTATTCTTATGTTCTCAACCAAAGTACTTGAGTCACAAGGTTGGCATATTGTTCGGTCTGGGTGATATAATGGAATTACTGGACCAATCTACCGACACTTTGTCGGTGCTGTGGTCAACTAATTCTCTAAAATCGTCCGGATCACTTCTTCATTCGCAAAGTTTTACATTAATCTTGCTGAACGGGTCTAAACAAATCCGTTTACATTTAGTGGATCTGATTTATTTATTTCTTCCTTTATTTTTTTTTTTTATTTATCGATTTATTACACTTTTAAAGCGTGAACGTAAAATTGTTTCTGAATATTTTACGGGATCAATGAAGTCTACTTATTTGCACAAAGCCGTCAGACAGCGGGATTGTAGAAAAAAAAGTCACAGGAAAAAAGTCACAGAAAAAAGTCACAAATTTGGGTAGGAAAAAAGTCACAGGAAAAAAAGTCACAAAAAAAAACAAAAACTTGATTTGATAATTTTATTGCATTCAGTTACATGTACAACAACAATATAATAACAGATTTAACCCTTTACTCAACGCAGACGATATCAAAATTTATTATTTTAAATATCATTTTTTCAAATTTTTCAAAAAAATTCAAGAAAACCATATCATGTGACCCCTCATTGGAACGAGCTCGACGAGCTCGTTCCAACGAGGGGTCACATGATATGGTTTTCTTGAAATTTTTTGAAAACTAATATTTTTTCAACTGCTGAATTTGCATATTACGCGGGCGGATGCGTCCGATTCGTTGGGTAAAGGGTTACTAACAAAAAAATGTTTCACAGAAAACTCAGAATTGTTCAGAATTGTTCGCATAGTCGAATATTCCACCCAACACCATTTCGAAACTCAGGAACGGTTTTGCGGTCATCAACTCTATCAATACACGATTCCTCAAATGTTTCTGCAGTTTTTGCTGTGTCTTTTTCACTTTTTAGCTGGAGGATTTCCGATGGCATCTTGTGCAAGGGCAGTCGAGACAGAAGCATTTTCTTTTTTAAACCATTCAATTGTACGCCAGATTGATGGATGGTGGTGTCCAACAAGATTGAAGAACTTGTTGTTCCAGCCTTCACAGATGTTATTTGTTCGTGGACCATCGGATACAATGGCTGCATGTCCATTCCACAGGGAAGGTGGGAACATAGGTGGTACTCTTCTGATGCTCTTGGTGAGGCCATCGCCTTGTTGTCGGCGAAAAGAACCAGACACATAAGTACTGTCAATTAATCTCAAATCAGCAGCTGGCCTAAGTGTTATTATACTTAATTACTCTCAATTAAAATTCAATTTCGTGTTATTGTGACTTTTTTTTCCTGTGACTTTTTCTCTGTTATTTTTTTTCTGTGACTTTTTTTCCTGTGACTTTTTTTCCGATCACCGACAGCGACATGTAACTATTAGACTTGTCAATTTACTTGAACCCATTGACACGCGAAACTTGATTTAGATTTTATACGCACTGACGACACAAGCAAGTAGTTTTTTTGTTGTTGTTTAATTGCAAACGTGTGGGCGGGTGTGGGGTGGGTGTGGGGTGGGGGTGAGGGTAGATTTGAATTCACGATCTCTATCCGACATTGGCCACTTATACAAATCAATTTCGTTCAGCGACGATGTGCTTTTTCATTTTTTAGTAGTTATCTTCCTCAACTCAGAATTTTGGACACCGGATTGGCGCCGTGGTCAACTCATACGCTAAAATCGGCCCGATTACTTCTTTGGACACACGGTTTTACACGAATTCCGAGACATGGTTCCGGAAACGCTCTTTACATTTCATCGACTGTTACATTTTAATGCAATACAAAGCAAGAACCAGACACTCCCAGTCACCGAGATTTCAACTGTCGTACAGTACATTCGCCGTGGATTGGTCACTTTCCACGCGTGGGCAATATATCAACGGACGCAATAATATTAGATTCCAAACACTAATTACAGGAATAATCATCAAAAATTTAATCAATGAAGCACCGGGTACAACCCGGTGCTTCATTAATTAAGATTTTGCTGATGATGATTTTCACTGCCTGGTGATCAGATGCGTGGACATAACTGACCACGTGTGGATTACGACCAATCCACGGCGACTGTACTGTATTTCAGATACTATCAAAGATTGGTCCTTGTAGTATATTCTTTTGAACTATAGAAAACCATTCACTAACAGCTTCTGCTTAAATCGTTTTCCCTCTTTACAAAGTAATTATTGTACTCAAAACGCAATTTACCCAATTTTAACCTATTTTATTTTCTAAAATGAATTAGGAATTTAAGGTACTCTTTTGCTCACCTCTAAACTAGGACTCTGTCAATCACCCATTTTCGATTCGAATCATAACTCGATTCGATGGGGTCTAATATTCGAATTCGAATGGAACCTTGAATCGACTGTCTTAAAGATGACCAATTTTGAGGTGGGGAGGTGGGGAGAGGGTCGTAAAACTAATTTGTTCCCTCTGTGATGGCGCAAGCCCCTGCTGCTGAATTACTCCACCACACGCTAAAAACTAAAGTGTTAAAAACTACACTTGAAGTGCTGTATTTAACACTTAATAAGTGCTGAACTAGCACTTTGTTCACGTGTAGATATCTCAGAGCTTGACAGGTTTACAATAATAAGACTTGACAAGTATAATGTCGCGACACTTAAAAGGAAACACGCAGATGACGCGGATCAGGCTCGCTGTGTCCTTTTAATTATGTACCCACCAAGCGCAAATCAAATTATGGACGATTCTGGAAGAACCACCAATGGTAGACACATGGGAAGTACCAATCCATTCAAGTTTCAGATGTCTGACGATTGTAATGTCTAAGTGCTTAAAGCATTGCACTTTGAGTGTTAAAATCAACCCCTAAGAGTTAGAATGGGTTTAGCACCTCGAAAGTGTCAGTTTTAACACTTTAGTTTTTAGTATGTTCATCATCACACGCCCTCACCGATGACATGCCTTAATGTTGCAGTGGAGTATTTCCCAGTAAGGATTATAGTTAACAAACGGGAACAGCTGCGAGAATTACCGGTACTAGGTTCTCTCAACAGTGGTAGTGACAGGTGAGACTGGAATTAGCGTGGGTGCAGATGTTATTTACACGCTAAAAACTAAAGTGTTAAAAACTACACTTGAAGTGCTGTATTTAACACTTACCAAGTGCCGAACTAGCACTTTGTTCAAGTGTTGATATTTCAGAACTTGACAGGTGTTACAATAATACCACTTGACAAGTGTAATGTCGCGACACTTAAAAGGAAACAACGCAGATGACGCGGATCAGGCTCGAACTCTCGAGCCTGATCCGCGTCATCTGCATTGTGTCCTTTTACTTATGTACCCACCAAGCGCAAATCAAATTATGGACGATTCTGGAAGAACCACCAATGCTGGACATATGGGAAGTGCCATCCATTCAAGTTTCAGATGTCTGACGATTGTAATGTCTGAGTGCTCAAAGCATTGCACTTCGAGTGTTAAAATCAAACCCCAAGAGTTAGAATGGGTTTAACACCTTGAAAGTGTCAGTTTTAACACTTTAGTTTTTAGTGTGTATGGACAATTTTCATCTGAACCGTGCAAAATTCGAAAGAAAAGAAATCGGGCAATAACATACTGATTTCAAAACGACCCGGACAGCAACTTAATATTGGAAATAGAATTGAATCTTGAAGCAATGCAGGGCCCTCTTTAAACTTTAGTATTTTAATATCCAGTATGGGCATACATGTAATGAACATTCTCCTGGTATTTAGTTTTTGTTTGTGTTTGTTTTGTTTATTTGTTTTGTTTTGTTTTTTTCATTTATTGAAGTACTCAAGTTGAATGTTCGAATGGATGTTGGAGGGGTGAGCAAAAAATTGAAAAATAAAAGGATATTCAAGAGTGACAGCACCTTACCTACTCCTCTCCCCCTTCCCCCCCCCCCCCCCCCCACACACACACATATACATTTCGTCGCATGAGTGCTAGAATGTTCTATGTCCCCTATGGGACATAGAACATTCTAGCACTCAGACGACGATTTATCACGTTATGTTTCACACATCTCTAGTGTTGGTGTTTAGCGGTAGTTAATTCATCTTATGGGATACTCACAACGCCCCCTCCAGTAGTTGAGTCCTCTTTCACAAGCATGTTGCTATTTCGAGAAACCCAATGTACAGTCAGGAACCGGATCAGGTATGGTGCCTGACACCCTTTCATGTCTAAATATGTTTTCACTTTATTTATTTATTTATTTATTTATTTATTTATTTGTGTTCAGCGTCACGTTTCTGCACAATGACATGCCCGCAACACGTAAAAAAGTTAAGTTTAGCCAATCGTTTACATCTATGTTGCTCATATTAGAAGTCTTCCACCTCGGGGATTGGTGAACTGTTCCTATTTTACTAACGAAACAGAGCTTCTTTACCACACGAAACAAGCTCTGCTTCACTTCTCGTTTTACCACGTGGTGTTCATGTTTTTCATCTTCCACATCAGACGGATGCCTTAAGCAGGCGAGATCATGCTGAAACTTTCGATTTGTGTTTGTTTTTTTGTTGCTTTTTTTTGTTGTTGTTTTTTGTTTTGTTTTTTTGAAGGGGTGGGGCTGGCGGTTAATGTGGAACAGCACCTAGTGGCAGTGTCTAATAATAATATTAAAGTTTAACATCAAGCGAGTAACAACAAATTCCACAGAATTCCGAAACAATGGGGAAGAAAGGACCGCAGCTCCTTCTATGCATCCAGGTCACAGGCAATCACTAAAATTTGTCATACAATATATGCATTTGAAGTAAATTCATATAAACGCCGAAGTTATCCAGCATACTCCGATGCCCTGTCCACAACTCTGAGTTGAGGAAGATAACAACTAAAAAGTGAAAAGGCACATCGTCGTGGAAAGAAATGGGTTTGTGTAAGTGGTCAATTTCTGACCGAGACACCGTGAATTCGAATCTACCCCCCCCCCCCACCCCCACCCCCGCATCTGTCATTAAACAACAACAACAAAAAATCTACTTGCGTGTCTCGTCAGTACCCATAACATCTAAATCAAGTTTCGCGTGTTAGCGGGTTTAAATAAATTGACAAGTCAGATAGTTATATGTCATTCTGCCCTTTGCTATTGTCTGAACTTTACACCAGTTGATGTCCATTTTTGATATCTCAAATATTACGTATTCGTTAGATGGTCTAGGAACGAACTGGTTTGTTTTACCTACAGTATAGCCCCCACTAATGGTCAAAATATAGGCGTTGGCAGTTTTGCCAACTGGCACCTTTGTCAATCAATAATCAGTAGTTTGAGTTTGTTGCTTCTTTCAAAGGAAATTTGAGATCGATTACATTGTTTTATGCCGAATATTCACTGTTAATGAATGCGTGGGAAATCTTGCCTACGTGTGGATATTGATCTTTCCACAACGGCCTTACTGTAGCCTGGTGCATGACCTAACCAGCAGGTACGCCTTTGGTTCGTTCCTAGAACTGTGTGTTGTTTTCCTCTTCTTTTAACCCTTTACCCAACGTAACGGCCAAAACGGACCAGCGCTATTCTCAAAAATCGACAATTAATTTTCATTATTTTTTTCATTTTTTGTCTCAAAAACATAGGTTATGACCCTTCGTTGGAACGAGTTCGTCGAGCTCGTTCCAACGAGGGGTCATAACCTATGTTTTTGAGACGAAAAATGAAAAAAAATGAGTTATTCAAGAATTGTTTTTGCAAGTGTCGTCTGCTTTTCAGGTTAGGTAAAGGGTTAAATAACAGATTCTATTTTACACATATTATCCCTCAACGACATGAATCTCAATTTGACTTTAGATCTGAATGTCGCGGTTTCCAGCCTTACCATCGTCGCTGTGGTTGTGTCCTTTGGCTGGACCCCTATTCACAGTTCCCCTATGGGAGAAAGGTAGCGCAGCTCATAGCACGCAATTGGCCTTCTCTTCAATGTTCGTTATGCTCAGTCTATATTTGTCTTCGTCGGTTCGGTATATTGTTTGATTGTGAAGCTTTGTTGTAGATTGTGGTGATATTATTATAAGTTATCTCCATCAACATGTCTGGAATATGGAGATTCAATACCTGGATGTCGGTTTTTAAACACCGAGCCGCAGGCAGGTATTAAATCTCTATATACCATACATGTTGACGGAGATAACGTTTTTGTCCCGTTTGAAACACAATAGCAACATAGTGGAGAAATATTTGTGGACGCTTTTTTCACGCCCCGTAAAAAAGTTGGACGAAATTCGTGATATTTTGTTTTCACAAACGCATAAGAGAAAAGCTAGAGTTACATCCCTTGGGTCGTTAAGGAAGGAAACGAGTAAACAGAATTTTGTTTACATATCGTCCCCCGAGTTCCAATGTGTTTTGTGTGCCTACTGGCACATGGAATACATTGGAACTGAAGGGACGAAATTTGCTCTTATTTTATTTTTCTCAAGTTATTTCATTTAATTATTCTAGTATTTGATTTATAACGGCAAAATATGATAGAACTGTCGGAAATTGGATATATTTGTGACTATTTTCAGGTTATTTGGTTCGATTTTTATAACGAGGCGAGCAGAAGCGAAAAACTTTCATTTAAATCATATCCCCCCCCCCCCCCACGTTTCGCGTGCGATTATACCCAGGATATTGCACGCTCTCATATACCTTAGAGGTTGGGTGCACCCTTTGCCAGGCTATTTGTCCAAGGCATTCTGACCAATCAAAAGACATAAATTATCGAGATAGAAGAACAATGTATCTTATCATGATGTTCTATGGTCCCAGTATCTCACTCAGATCTCTGTATAGTTCCGTCGATTTTGAAACCGTGCAGAGAAAAGAGGGAACGAAGGAGAAAGTAAACTAGACAGATTGATTGTTGAATCAAGGACCTTGACAAACGAGGACCGAACAGAACTGATCAGATCGACCAGCGAAGGAAAATGAAGAGAACGACGCAAAACCATGACAGAGAGGATTGAATAAAATCCATAAGAACTCCAAATAACGAACGTTGAAGAAAACAAACATCACATCAAAGTAAACAAAGAGACTCGAACGAAGAACACAATAAACTAAGTAGAATAAAGAACAAACATGGTGACGAATAAACCCCTAATTACAAATTTTAAACTATGACGTCATTCGTATTCAATAAACAATTGAGCCGCGATTAATTCATCAATTCTTGGGGTTTTTTTCAGTGAAAAAGGAGAACGCCTTCAAGAGTTTATGAAACATTTCGGAATTCTGTTTCAGGGACCCGGCTAGAAGAATCTCATAAACGTAATTCCTGTCTATAGCTTGCTTAGAACCACTTTTCGAGCATACATCTGTGATTATACAACCCTCTTTTTCCGAGAAGAGTCCAACAGTTATACAAGTAATTCCAACCTTACAATCGACTGGACGCCGGTACCTCGTTTTCCATAATGAATCGAAGAGTTGCAAGCGTAAGTTGTCTTTATTACTTTCCAAAGTGTGATTTACTGGAATTTCCGGGTTTGATTATAAACGATAACTTCACAAGTTAATTATGCAATCAACAATTGGGTCATGTATCCGTGCGCGGAAACGAAGACGCTTTGCCGTGGGCGTAATGGGGACTTCATATTTTCTGTTTGTTTGTTTAACCTTTTACCTAACATGAAAAGCAGACGATACTTGCAAAAAAATTCTTGAATAATTATTATTTTTATTTTTTTGTCTCAAAAACATAGGTTATGACCCCTCATTGGAACGAGCTATGCTTTAGAGAACAAAAATGATAAAATAATGAAAATTAATTGGCGATTTTTGAGAATAGCGCTGGCCGGTTTTGGTCGTTACGTTAGGTAAAGGGTTAAATAATATAATTATCGTTAATAATGAAAAGTAATAAACAAAGTAATCGCTTGCCTGGACTGGTTACGTGAAATGATTCATTCGAGGCGAGGGACTATATTGTAAAACACGCGTGCGCATTCGCGCACTCGTGTTTGTACAACGTCACTCACCCCTCAGGAATTATTTCACGTAACCCGTCCGGTCAAACGATTACTCTATGTATTCGACTGATCTGTGAAGTGTGTGATCTGCCAAGTATAATAGTAACATGAAAATGTATCCGTCACGATAGTAGTGTAGTGATAGGTACTAAATATCATAGTAGTGTAGTGACTTGTACAGGGAGCCAATATGCTCGAATGCATTTTCTTTTCTTCAATAAGTATCCTTCAAAAAGTATCCTCCAGCAGTACATGGCCATGTCATCGGTATCCTCAAATATTGAGATTTGTCAAAAAGTCTTATCTGGAGTCACTTGTTCCAGTAAACCTTCGATAGCTCATTTGTTTAATACTATTCTAGTCATTTGAGCAATGTTTGATCAGTCATTGCTCCCAAACTCATTTGCTTGACAAGATTCGAGCGGATCGAACAATACTACTTCCAGTTACTGCTAAATTAATTTTTGGACATAGTGACCATGCATGCCTTGGATATACACAAGGCAGATAACACTGTATAGCTAACAGACTCCGGGAAATGAAGCATCTGGGTTGTTGGAGGGTAAAACCCAGGACAAGAGGACGCTGAGACCAAAAAACTAAAACATAATGCAATACGATAAGAGTACATGAAATAGTGTCCTTAAAAGGAAAAAACGGTTCGAGGAACGGATGTAAGAGAGCAGCAAAACGAGACTTGCAGCGTATCAGAACCAGAAGAAATACGCCAGTTCAATCGATCACACCTTTTGGGGCCCCTTGGTCCTGTTGGAAACCTTCCAGGCTCATAGCAATCCAATGCCATTAAAACGAGGATTCCGAAGTTTGGGAAAATTGCTAGATTGAGTTGGATGGTTAGATAAGCCCCCATTTAAACAAACCGATTGTCAGAACACCACCCACCCTGTTATAAAACTTTCTGTTACATAACCACCACGAGCCACCATAGAAACGAAGACCTCGAGAAACAAATTGGATGACAGAAACTCGTGCCACCCTAACAACACGAGCTACGCATACGCACTGACACGGACGTATCGACATGGTAATGAAGTCACAGCAAGGCCGCTATCGTGGGCTACCGTTAGAACCCAACTTGATGTCACGGAATGACATGACTATGACGTCACGTTTGGGGTTAGGGGCGAGACCTGACCAAACTGGCTCATTTATCACATCCCTTCTACTGCCAACATAAAGTTACTTTTCCCTGTGCAGAAGGTGTCAATGCGTGCGACTATTTTTAATATGTAAACATGGCTTTTTGGATACAGCTCAAGCCTGGTGTTTTTAATCTCTTCATTTCTACTACCGCTTGAGAACTTGGCGTAGTGTTTACCCCGCCGATGCGGAACATTGCTAGACATTTCTTAATACTGTTAGGTACGTTCTAGTATGCACAAGTGTTTAGTCGCGGAGGTTTGTAGTATGGGTGGGAACACCCCCAATTCATTTTTCAGTCGGGATATCTTTATCTGAATTGGCGTCATTAATATTGATTCGCACTTTCTCTTGTTTGTAAACACGCACTTTCTATGAGACTAGATTTGCTTCTTGGGTTCATGTCACACACGCGAGCGGACTTACAACTTGAGGTCAGTAGTACACGATTGAGACTGCTGGACCCAGTATGACAAGTTCGTGTTCAGTAAGTACGTTGTTGCATTACTACTACTGTACATATGTTTTACATAAGGCAAAATAAATTTCTAATAGATCTTGAATTCTTAATTTTAACCCTTTAACCTCGTAAGACCGATTTTTCGGTCCCAGGCATACTTTTGTGCCATGTTTGTCTTATTACAACAGGTCTAGGCACGGGGCATGGATGATAAAATAATAACTGCAGTCTGCAGCCAGGAGGCTGCAGACTGCAGTCATTACTTTATCCGCCCTGTATATTGATAATGGGCTGGGCCATCTCCCTGTAAGTGTACACAAAGGCGATACCATTCCAGGAAATGAAAGTTTAAATGTTTAATTTATCCAGACTGACTAATAGTCCAATTTCATAATCAAGGAATGTCTTCCAGGAAGACAAACCACAATGATGTAGTTGAATTTTTTAGTCAGTCCGGACATGAGCCATGAACGTACGGGGAATCAGGTTTATGCCCCTAATCGATCATCTTCTCGATGCCTCTGCTCCTTGTGCAGCATACCACTTTCATCTGACTAATTGCTGGAACGGGCGAAGAGAGGCGTAGAGAGGTATTTGCAATAATTATCAGATAGTGGGTTAAAATCGTGCTGTTAGTTGTAATATTTTTCCTCACATAGACGTATATATACAGTGCAGTCGCCGTGGATTGGTTGTAATCTACACGTTGGCAGTTATGTCCACGCATGTGTTTACCAGGTAGTCAGCAAAATTTTAATTAATGAAGCACCGGGTTGTACCCGATGCTTCATTAATTAATTTTTTGATGATTATTCCTGTAATTAATGCTTGGAATCTAATATTATTGCGTCCGTGGAAATATTGCCCACGCGTGGAAAGTGACCAGTCCACGGCGACTGTACTGTAGATATATATCGTCAGTTATGGTAAAAGTAGCAAAATAAGAGTTGAAACTTTAACATATTGTTCTAATAGTAACGCATGTGTGTAGAAACATGTTGGGATCAGTTCTTATCCACTTGAGAGAAGGGTGTCTATATTGGTGGGAAGAATACACCCGTTATCCTCAGCATTACACCATTTAAGAGAAATGTATTTCAAATCCTGATGTATTTATATATGAAGCTTGCACAGATGTGCGTGGGTGTTTTTTTTTTAAATCATTTGATTTTATTTACAACCAGTCCCCAAAAGGACCACATTTATAACCTGTTTTCTTTTCTCGTATTGATACGCGGATCTGATGCTCTGAATATATCAATCATGACTCACATCTGAACATTTTACACACGAATTACTTCCCTTCAACTGGTTTCTAAACTCTGGTGGATTCAGTTTTAGTTCAGAAAATACTATTCAGAAGTGACTATTTTCTACTTCCCTCATTTATAAGATTCCAACAAGTTTAAATCATCGGAACAAAATTTTACTTTAGACTCTTTCACTTTTGATTGATTTACGATTTTTTTTCATTAGCCATGCACTACATTGTATACAAGTCGAACTTACTAATCGATGGATAATGTTGTGAAGACGTCCTGGCATTGGAGAATACGCACTGAGCAGTGGACTCTCGAGAATGGGAAGAGTGACATGTGTACATACACGCCAAATAAAAATCTGTTGACAGAGATTCGAATGAACAAATGTTTTACACCGAGGCATTAACCCTTTACACAACGTAACGTCCAAAATTGACCAGCACTGTTCTCAAAAATCGCCAGTTAATTTCACTGTTTTTTTATTTTTTTTTTTGTTTCAAAAACATAGGTTATGACCCCTTGTTGGAACGAGCTCGTCGAGCTCGTTCCAACAAGGGGTCATAACCTATGTTTTTGAGACAAAAAATGAAAAAAAATAGTTATTCAAGAATTTGCTTTGCAAGTGTCGTCTGCTTTTCATGTTATGTAAAGGGTTAAGCTCCACACAATACGGATTGAAAGTCTGAAGTTGTTTTAGTATTCAGTTAAATTGTTTGTAATTGTCCAAATTGAATAAATCTCTTAAAACCTCATTTCTGAACCCTTTCAACCCTCGTTTCCTGGAATGGTATCTTCTTTATGGACACTTACAGTGAGATGGGCCAGTCCAATATCAGTATACGGGGAACATAAAATAATCACTGCCGGCTGATCTCTTATAATAAAACAGAAATGGGAAGAAAATTATGCATTGGATGGTTAGGCTATTGCATCCTATTAGACTTGACTATTAAGTCATTTTTTCTGCAAAACTACGAATGTTGAACCAATTCAAAGAAATCATTCTAATGTAGGCAAATCCTTGCAACAGGCTGCATCGTTGTGGTGATTGTGGGTGACTGACCCCTTCCAAATAATTATTCCAGTAGGGACATTTTCGTCCGGATTGAAGTCTCAGGTACTGATTCGCCCTTGCTAGTAATAATGTCTTTTTTTTACGAAACTAAATTTGATAGTTGTATGAATAAATAACTTTATTTGCAAAAAAACATTATAGTACAGGTATATGGTCATATAATTGTACAACATTAAATATATTTTACATTTTATACCACAGGTTTGAATAATGATGTCATACTAAAAACTTGTTTTTTGCAGGGGGATGACTTAGCCAACTGCCTGTATTATTGTCACCCACCTTAATAAAGAAGACAAAACGTGTGAGAGAGGAAAGTAGGAAGACGTAAGAAGAGAGAAACAAAGTGAGAAAGAGGGGGGAGGAGGAACAGAGAGAAGCGTTAGCTGGGGGATGAGGCAACTGAAACAAATTAAAAAAGTATATATTCTCATTAATTAAAATCATTTCGGAAAAGTTTCTGCTAACCTCAGAATAGGTGGCGCATGAATTATGTCAGTTAAACTGTAATTAGGTTCTTGCACAATGTGCAGTGGATATATTAGGAGATGTGAGGTGTTATCCAGAGCCAGTTTAATATATAAGCTTAAATACTTAAATACGTTGTTGACAGTATATATTCTGGGTTAAATCCATAGTTAAAAAAGAAAACAAGACCTGCATTCATAATTGTAAATAATTAAGTGATTCCGACCCTCCGGTAGCATAGCCCACGGCAATCATTGGAATATACTCAGGTTGCCCATCCCAATGATAGGTCATGGACTTTCTTCGGAAGACAGCGAATGAGACAGTTACATAAATTGAGAGATACGTAATAGTTACTGAGCTGGAGGCATTCATGAATTTGAACAACCTTCCAGTGTGTGGCGACTAACAGCACTCTGGCCAGTTGTTCAAATTCAAGAACGCCGACAGCAAGGTCATCACGTCACTTGCACGCCAATTCACAAAACGCGCGGACCCAGGTATGGTACATGTAGGTATATTACAAACACGGATGATCAAGCAAATGAAGGCATGTAGTACCAGATTTTGCTTTTGGGGTTCACGTGGCTGACCATTTTCGTCATTGGAAGAAATGTATAGGAAAATTAACCTCCCGTAACTCCCTAATGCTCTCAGTAAGGCTGAAACGGTTATGATATTTTCATAACTGGTTAATCATATGGTATAAGCACGGTTAACCGGTTAATCGGATATGTAAGGTATTCCAATTATAAAATTGCTATTTTTTACCAAAACTTCTAAGTAATTTTCGAATGAAACTATACAAACATTGATATCATTAGAACCGGCTCGGTGAGCCGGTTCTAATGATATCTATGTTTGTATCAAATGTATGGTCTTACTAAGGCAGTAAAAAGTAACCATAGGCCTTTGGATGGTTATCTGAGGTTACTGTCTGGTTATTTTGGCCGCTCTGTTGGGAAAGGGGTTAAACTTCTATTTGCCATAAAATGCTTTACCATCATGGTTTTTTAGAAACATTTGCACTGCACGTATATTTGCATGTGATAATAACGGTTAACCGGTTATGAGCTTCAAAACCGGTTGTTCCAATAACCGATGGTTAACCGGATAACCAGTTAACTCAGCAAATTTAACATGAAGGGGTTGGGAATTTCATACAAAAATTGAAATATCGAAATATTATCGAATATGCATCATTGATGTGCGCATTATTTCACAACCTTCAGGCATTGTCCCAGGCCTTTAAATTATTCCCAGCTAACGACGGTGAACGCTGTGCCCAAATAAGATAATTGCGCCCAAATTTTGTTTTGCAGTGTTTCGGCGATATATAGTTTGGCCAGGTTTCCCTGATGCTTGCAATATAGCTTAGAGCTTACCTTCGAAAAGCAAACAATGCAACAGATAAATAATTGTTTCAAAAAACCCACAGAGTGCGCCAAAGAAAAGCAATCGGCGTCGACATTGTCGTTTTCGACACTGTCAACGTCGATTGCTTTTCTGTGGCGAATTCTCTGTGGTCATTCACTTAAAGCTTGAAATCTGTTATAGTCATGTTTGTGATATTTCTCAGTAAACGTCATGCGTAATTTACATTCAAATAGATCTTTGGCTCGACACTGGGAAACTGAGAAGCCTTCTCGACTTAGTCGAGCGAACTTACGTCAGTGTGCATGAATAGTGGTTGGAGGAAACCAGTGATAACAGTGAAGAATTATAACAAGGGGTTGGAAGCTAGAATTCTTGAGACGGGGGACCAAAAACCTAAAACATACGCCAAGACGAAGAAAGAACTGGTGCTTTTTCTCCAACAATGCAGGCCACATCCATCTTTGCCGTTGTGCCCAAATTAGTCTGATCTAAAGGTCTGCATTGTCCTCTTGAGTAGAATAAGAATACTGAAGCTGTTTTTTACAATATATTTCTGATCAGTTAGAATGTTTGGCTATTATTCTCTGCTGAAACTCATTTAAAAAGAAGAAAACGGCGTTTTCATCATCTTTTGATGTCACGTGACCTATTTATTGTTCATTATATCAACTGTGTGCACAGCGAGACATATAATACAGGCATCGACCCTTCCACTATGTAAAAGTTAAAGAAGTGAAATTTGCTTATTGTTGTCAGAGTTTTAGGATTAGGAGAGTATGGCGTAGGACTGTCAGCAATGTCTAGGTCTTCGGGATGTGATGAGAAATTCGGAGATTTGACTGAATGCACCTCACCCCTTCCTCATTAATCTGGCACATGATTCAGGATAGAGCCAACGCAAATGGGAAATAAAACAGGTAATATTAAGCAGCCATATCTCAACCAAGAGTTTACATTGGACCACTCGATCAATATGTTTTTATGATGAAGCGCCAAATTAAAATCTTCTCAAAATATATTTACATTGTTTTACGCTCTCGGGGAATTTACTTAGTTCATGTAGTCAGGTGCGTAACTATGGGAGTGAGTGTAGGGGTGTGACCTGTCACACATAATTTTCTAGTCGTGCCATTTTTATCTAGACTGAGGTCTTAGATTTCGATTCGCTCTGGATGGTAACCATTTACTTACTTAGGGGACTACATTTGCTTCTTGGAACTGCTGCCAAGCAGGTAATCCACCTCATACAAACGGAGGTTTCTTCCTGATTAGGAATGTATGAGTTCTAAGCCGACAAATTTGAGTACAGTCTGTGGTAAATGAATAAGAAGACTGGAAGCCAATGCATAACGGCCAGGCATGTCAAAGTACCGCCGGTACCAACATGACCGGTACCGGGACGTGACAGAGCCTGTCCCGTCGAAACCGGTACCGAGACAAGTGTTCAATTTGGTGACAATGGGAGAAATTCGTACTTAAATCGACCCAGTCCCCAACATCGCAAAGACACAAACATGGCATCGCACTACTTATTCTGCGACGACATCAAAGTAATCAAAAAGCACGAAAACCGTGCTTTATGATTACTTTGATGTCGCCACAGAATAATTTCTTTGAAGTAGTCGATGACGGTGGAAAGTTAAATGATCGGCCTTATCGAAGGGGAGGTGCAGAGAGGACAGGCCACTTTAGAGTGTTTTGATATGTTCATTGACAAATAAGCTGAAAGTATTTCGTGTGAGTGTGCCACACACAATTCGTCCTTGAGTTCCAATGTGCTCTATGTGCCAGCATATAGAACATATTTGAACTCAGGAGACGAATTAGTATACTGGTTACCCTCGTTCAATTAGGAATTTTCCCATAAAATAATTTTCTCCATGTGCCACCGGGTCAAAAGCTTCAGTATCGGTGCCGGTTGGAGCATGAGGTAACCGGCGGTACCGGTACATGCACCGGTTGATATGCCTGATCACGGCTACTACATATATTTATCCACAACCACACTTCCTTTTTCCCCATTGACAAATATTCCAACTACACAATCAAGGCATGCCTTAGAAGAAGGCATGTCTTTATGATGTAGTTGGAATATATCCTTTGGGGAGGGACAAATTGGAATTACACCCCTCCCCTCACAATCGGCCATCTATATGCGGCCCATGCATGCAGCTGAAAAACATAGGATGGGTTATTCCATTCATCATGTGGTTCAGTTGTATTCTTCGGTGAATGTATTTCTCGTTTGTTGGGGAGCGCGGTGGCTCAGTAGGTAGAGGTGCAGGCTGCAAGCCGAGAGGTCCTCGGTTCGAATCCCACCTGCGGCAACCGCGTTGTGTCCTTGGGCTAGACACTTCATCTCCATTGCCCGCATGGGGGCACGATGACGCCGTGTACTAAGGCGTACTGCACGTCGATGGAACGCATGTCTTCAGCCAATCTAACCCTGCTTGTGTTGCAGTGCGGAGTTAAGATGTTGGGGAGCTGGCAGCTGCTCGTCGTTGCTCGGTGGTTCTCTCCGGGTACTCCGGCTTCCTCCACCCGTAAAACTGTCACGGTCATGATTAGCCATTGTGCATAAGTATATGACCTTAAAACATAAATAAATAAATAAATTTCTCGTGTGTTTCTCATTTAGCCGATTTCATATCGAACATGGCTTACTTGCTTGCTCTGACAGCTGTGCCGTCGCTTGTTATAACAATTCGACAGACTCCCTGTTTTTGTGGTCCCCACTTTGAGAACTGCTGAGGTCTTCCTAGTAAATTTACAGTTGCAGGTATAGTTTTTGAAGAGATCTTCCGACAGAATAGATGAGTCCGCTACACCACGCAAAAGGTTCTGAAAGATGCATATGTATAACTGTTGTGGTGAATTAAAAAGCTATATTCTGATAAAAATTTTGCCAATGCACACCATAATCAAGTATTCTGTTGCAAAGGCGTATCTGAAAGGCAGTTGTCAAAATTGTGAGGATTTATGTCGCTACAACTATGTCTAATCATATTGTTTATAATATTCAACCTTTCACCCCAATGTCAATGAACCGTGATAGTTTTAAAAAGTGGAGAAATCTTATTGCAGTCATATGTCCCACCGGGAACGAAGTGGATAAGTAAGTAAGTACATCATGTACCATGCGATTAAAAAAACACGCATTGTATTAACCCTTTCAACATTGGTGCCCTGGACGGTATCATTTCAGTCAATACTCTCAACGCCGAAATGGGTGCTATCATCCTGTTCTTTTGGAGTGTTCAGTAATAAGTTAATTCGACAACTCTGTCGATCTGTTGGATTAAATTATTACCGAGCCTCGCTTCAGATTTCTTGCTCTTTATATCGCCCGGTCGTACACTAGCCGATCAGTTTTTTATTCACGCAAAGATATATGTGTATGCACACCAGGCTGAAAAAGTTATATCTGCGCTCTTGAAGCGAATGTCAAATGACCTCTAATAGTAATTCTTCTCGTGTAACTGATCTTTTCAACGCTGAAATGATTCAGAAGAATCCAAATCCAAATGGTTTTAGCGCGCCGATGGCCCTAAGGGACGGTGTGGGGCAAGCCCCTTTCGACCCTTCTTTTAGAGTATCACATTATTCCTTTTACTTTTGTTTTGCACCATGTCTGATCGTGTTAAAGGAGGGAAGAGAAAGGGAGAAAGTTAGCGGCGTTTATGTTTCTTGCCTCTCTTCTTGGAGGGAGGAGGTTGTGACTGTGATAGTGTAGTTAATGTAGTTATAGCAGTTGGAGTGGTTGGTTTGTATTTCGCTTCCTGTTCTGGTAAGAGCCGTGATGCCAATTCTAATTCCGGTCGGAGTTTTTCGAATTTTTCGATATCCTGATCTTTTAATTTTTGTAAAGCTTCAATTGTGTTTTCTCAGCTTGGATTTTCTTCTCTCGCGGTTTCTTGTGTTGTTTGAGTGGATTCGGTATCTTGGTCTTGCCTTTCAGGTATTGAAGGGAGAGGCGTGTGGGGTTCTGGAAGTGACGAGAAGACAGCTTCCATTTCCATCTCCACAGGACTTTCCACATCCGGCCTTTTCCAGCTGGAAGTAGGATGTTTCTGTGGGAATAAGAGCGGAAGTGATGGCAGCCTCTGACTCTTTCCTTTCCTCACTTTTTTCTCCCTTCTTCTCCAGGAAAGCCTTCAGGCGACGGGAATCCCTCCGCTTGGTTGGTGGGTTCTTTTTCCTTTTCTTCTTTTCAGGGTCTCCTGACCTCCCCGGTGAGGACCAGTGTGAGAGGGGATCCCCTCGTCAAAGGTGCTACCTCTCCCCGAGGAGGGTCGTGTAGTGGTGTGTTCTACTTCTACTTGAAATTCCATTTTCAGATGGACGCTCTTGCATATTTCCTGGATAGTCCAGGAGAAGGGACAAGAGACGCCCAGAGCGGAGATGGGTTTCCTTAGTCTAGCTGGTATTTCCAGATTTTCCACGATTTCAGTCAGGTGTTCACACTCTGAGGTCAGAGGTGATGGGAATGATGATGAGTGACGGCATCGCGATGTACACTCTTATAGTTCGAAGGGTTGCTACAACACTTCCGGTATTGCCTGGTACACTATCTAAGCCTTCCTACAGTGAGAGCACAGGAAGTACAGCACTAACACTTGGGACAATCTTGAACCCGGGACACAGCACATGTGTTATATACTAAACAAGTGTCGTTTCAACGCTTTCAAGTGTTAAGTTTGAACTGATTAAGTGCTAAATGACACTTTGAGTCTTGACGTATCGGTAGGAACTCATTGAATGTTATTAAGTACAATTGAAGTGTTGGTAGAAAACAACACGTTTGTATTGAATTTCAGTCAAAATAAATTGTTACATATGTAATTTAGAGAAAATGCATCATATATCCGGCAGAAAATAATTTGTATTATATGCTGGTGTGATTGTTTTGTTTTCTGAACGAGGTTTGTTGGGTATATTTGGAACCGAAATAAGCATAGGATTTCCCATTCAAAATCGGACGCTTTAGCTCCACCTTAATACTTATACGTTGGATTGTGTGCGGATGATAAAAAACTGAAGATGCTGCATTCTCTTCTTCATAATTTTCACAATAATGTGATATTAAACAATATAATATACTCACGAAGATGGTGCAGATTCTGATCACGTAAAGATTGTCGGTGTGAAGATATGCTGGCTCCAACTCAGATTTAAAATGGCGTAGTCCCTCCAACTTGCGTGAGGCATGGATGCACATCATCGATGCCGTAATTCAAAATGAGCCCATCAAAGAAGGGTTGTGTTTTTCCATCTCTGACACTCGAAATGACTTTGTCATTTTCGTCGGAGTGTCTCCATTTTGATTCCCGGCGTATTAATGTGACACCCACACTTGCAAACCAAGTATACCACTTGGTGGGTGCGGCGTTTTGACACTTGAGTTTTCAGCGTGATATCATCCAAACATATTGAATAATAGGAAGTGGCACAACACCAGTTTGGGCTTCTGGAGTATGAGCAAAATAAAAGAGTAATACATCCTTTCGAGCGAATTTCTAGTTAGTCTGTAATGACTGGTGTGTGTCCTCAACGTTACCCGATACAATATAGACATTGGGGGAGGTGCTGGATAAACCAATCGCGTCATGTAGCTTACGAGTAAGAACACGACATGTAAGAATATGATTGGTCCACCCGCATCTGACTGGCGATATATCGTGAATGAATTTTGTATTCCACGCCTCCATATGTCGCCCATGTATTTAATGCGCACATCCGATCTGAAGACTAGGATTTTAGTCTTATTGAAACTTAGGTATATGTCTATAAGCTGGTAAACTGTTCTGTTTTGTGGAAAGAAACTGCAATTATATTCAAACGAGCTATCTTGAAACTAAATGCTTATAAGCCTTTCCATTAGTTTAGTTTAAACACTATTTATTTCCAGTAATACAAATGTCGGTACAAAATAACAGTATATTGACAAATGTAAGGAAATTGGACTCAGCAGCATGCTAAAAGCTTATACGAGTCAGACTTTTCTCTGTTTTCTTTAACCCTTTACCTACCTAACATGAGAAGCAGACGTCACATGCAAAAACAATTCCTGAACAACTATTTTTTTGTCTCAAAAACATAGGTTATGACCCCTCATTGGAACGAGCTCGACGAGCTCGTTCCAATGAGGGGTCATAACCTATGTTTTTGAGACAAAAAAAATGAAAAAATAATGAATATTAACTGGCCAGTTTTGAGAATAGCTCTGGCCGTTTTTTTCCGTTTCGTTGGGTAAAGGATTAACACGTAACAGACACGTTGACGAATACAGCTCACAATCGAACATGGAAATAAATTCATCTATGACGAAATGAGTAAAGAGGAACGTGAAAGAAATGCGGAGAGAGACAAAAGGAAGGGAAACAACGAGGTGTATTATGAAGGAATAAGCTGCACTGACCACTATCACCAAGACATCACATGTCAAGACAATCGAGTGGAGACATAATGTTATTGAGGGAGTACATTTAGACCCACTCAAGGCAACACTGAAATGCCTTCTTTTGTAATACAGGGACAAAGGAGGCATGTCCAAGGCCTTAACAACTCTTACATATCAGATGAAACGCGAGTGCCACGATCGATGCGCGAAAAGTGAAATCAATGCTGGCTTCCTTCCACCTGCGGTTAAAAAAAGTTCGCCGATAGGTGTCATTGCCTTACCAATACATGTCAACAGATATATAGGGAGATAAGAGTTAAAATCAAAGCAGTTACATTTTTGAATAAAGGTGTTACGCTGTCTTTTTTTCCAATCACTTGTGAATGCACTGCACGATAGTGACCGTTTTCAGCAAAAGGAATAGAGTTCTAAAAAACTACGCCTGCATTCTGTGACCGATGCCACCATGTCTACTTGGCTGGTAACGATTTTATAAATAGACAGAACGCGATGTGTGTTTGAATCGGTGGGTGTTTTACATAACGAGTTGGAATGGCGAGTTATGTAATACACCCACCAATTCAAACACACATCGCGTTCTGTGTGTATTACGCATCCCATGTATTTTAATTCAGTTAAATAAACAAATTTTAATTCTGATGTTTAAACCCAAAGGTGAAGGGCTCATTTGTTTTGCTTGTTGCTGCACTGATAAAATGGATCGATTAAAAATCAAAACCAGTATACGCTAAATTCGATTTCTGTTCTATTGACCGTGTTTGTTGAAATTCGTATCGTTGTTTCTCTTCGGCTGGTATCCATTCACAACTAACCATTTGGTGGCTTTTACTTTTTGTAAAAACAGATGCATAAATTTGAGCAGATTTGCAAAACAGCTGCGAGAAACACTTTTAAAAGAAGTTCGACGCATGCCAGGATATCCGAAGATTTGCCGAAATAAAGTTGACGAATTTAGATATATGGGGATCAGACGAGACGGCCACGGGTTTGGGTTAATGCTGTGGTTGGAAATGATTGTTTTTTAATATTATCTCATTTTTGGTTAACTAATGTTCTTGTGAACTGACTTTATTTTTTTGCTTTGGTCATTTTCACACTACGTGACAGACGATCGGTACATGTATAACGAAAATTGGAAAACTTTTCGAAGCGTAACTAATGACTCGACGGGAAAGGAACTGGTATGAACAGTGCTAGGAAAAAGTTCCGGCTTGTATTTCACGAGCTGAATACAAAAACATTTATGTCGTGACGGCGATTCCGTTAATTACAAGGGTTTAAAGTTTAAAGGATGTACAATAAAATTGGATACCTCGTTTTCTGTTCAATCTGTCACAGATAAATGACAGGGGTATCCCACATCAAAGGGAGGTAAGTCTCTATTTGAAGAATCGAACTTGCAGTCATCCAAAAATGCTTCATTCAAAATGTTATTTTTTTTCATTATCATCATCGGTTACACTCACCTCCTCACTGATATGTATCAGGCTTCGGTTTTCGGCTTTCGGTACAGGGTTTAGAAAAAAACTGTTTTGTAACTGAAAGGGACTCCAGGGGAATTATTTTCGTTTCTTCATATCGTCTCTTGAGTGCAATATGGCATCATCTGCAATGTTTTTGCGTTGCAGATTGGGCCCTGTTGTACTGAAGGAAGGAAAAAACGTTCATATTTTTAACAAAATCGTTCGTAAGTTAATTCAGGGTTGCTGTCTGATCGCTTACCTCCTAACGGGGTTTATTTGTGTGAACAATGAAACGGAATTGTTTGACCATCCATCCAGAGAATGGAAACAATTTCAGCTCCCTTTGTTACTCTAACTGCAGAAATTAACTTCAATCTTTGTCACTTAAAAAGCTGAATTATTTACCAGGTATGTAAAAGAAAGAATATGCATTTCCTGCACAGTGTGGCACATTGCCATTTCATTTGTAGTTTGCTTTGAGGTAAAAGTTCGTTCTTGCGCAAAGTTGGTCAAAACTGACGAGGCAACAAGAGCCCCGTAAATGAAAAACACTGGGATGAGCAACCCCGCCAAAATGCGAAGTCTGGTCTGTGGCTACATGTAGATTGCATGTACTGTGGAATAATTTCTGAAAATTCTTCATTTTTTCACAATCTGACAGAACTTAACATCCTAACCTGGAACACCGGGCTTCTCGTTTGTGCAGCTTTTTATATAAGACGACCTGGTATATTTTGCTTTCTAAGGAAACCATTTTTTGTCTCCAACATTTTAACCCGGAGAAATGGGAAAGCACGCGTATATTTATACCCTGTTGGTGAGAGTGCGCCGACATTTCTTCAAGCTGACATGGCCCCATACATGTTGGACAGACCTTCTCTCGGGCTTTGTTTTAGAAAAGAGGACATTTAACCAGCATTTTGATTTTATTTTAATTTGTAGTGGATTAAATGTTTTTATAACAATTTCAAAAGTACAACCCCAATATCTCTGGGAGAAATTTAAATCAGATCTGAAGCGTGAAAAAGCGTTTATAAAGTCAGGCCGAAGTATGATTTCTTGGAATGTTCTCTGCTAGAGTGTGCCAATAAATCATACCGAGACCTAATTTTATCAACACAGAACAAATATAAAGCAAATCGAAGCGAGATCACCACCTTGTATAATCAAAGTAGACATTTTTTATTACCACTCTCTTCAAAATATTCACACCAATGTTATTTTTGTCAAAACATTACAAACTGGAAGCATGTCCGAAGTAACATTCCGAGACACCCTTTCAGCTGTATCTTACATTTCTTCCTTGAACCCAAAGAACACAACATATACTGACGCGGAAAAAAAGAAACGCCAGTTCAGTTTTGGTACTATCATTTCTTTCTTTTTTATCCGTACAGTCAAATCTGGAAGTCCTGTTGCGAACTGTGCGTTTATCTAGGCTTAATTCCGCGTAGAAATTGCGCGCAATTGCCATATCGAATGGCACCCAAAACACAGTAGGTTCTCCAGGTTACCCACAGCAAACACAGGCAATGTTTCTGCCAATGGACCTCCCGGTTACACGGAGATCCATTGGCTGAAACATTGCTTGTGCACAGGCCGTATGTACAGAATTTGATAGCCTTACTATGGTCATAACGCGTAGATTATCGCGCAAATCGACATGCTATTTGTGCGCATTTCATGACGGGACCCCTAGTTTTAACTGTAGACCAAATGTAGTAAAATTAGATACATAGCTACCTCACTGTTCTGTCAAACGAGTTTTTTGCTACAATTCGGTCAACAGTGACCACGTGCGACGCTGCGTGCACCAAATCGGTTTCACTTGACCCAGTGGAGACGTGTTACTCACCGACGAGTTTCGGTTCACGCTTTATAGGTCAGATGGCCGACAACGTTGCTAGCGACTTCGAGGTGAGCGATATTCGCGACACGAACGAACAAGCTTATACGTGAAAAGTGTGCAAGATACACACCCAGGCAAATACGCGGCATTCAGAAAGAAAAAACACATCTTAGGGTCATATGCATTAAGCTTTATGATTAACAAAGCTGCGTATTGTTAGGTTTCTCTCTTACATAAGTATGACTTTTTGTGTACGGAGAGCAGTTTCCAGCCCATGGTAACAATAAAACATTTAGCTCCATCGCGAGCATCCCATTCTGCTGTGAAAAAAAAAAAATATCACACTAAATTGTGTAGCGTGACATACGGCAACATTTAATATTCTCCTGTTGTACTGAAAACTCCGAGGCAGGCTATGCACTTATTTTCTATTATCCCATGATATCTCTAAAATACACATACGCGTGTCCCGGGTGAGATAGCAGGGTGGGATATCGCTATCCCACCCACCCCACGTGACATACTCATTTGCACATTTTATTAGGTCGCCGGAACTAACTCATCATCGTCTGCACAACTGTAAATAAACAAAATGGCTTGACGATTGCGTCTATTACCTATTGATCTGTTCCTTGTTGATATAAACTCAATATTTAATTATTATTCAAATATTAAACTTGATTTGTTTCAACCCCATGTTTCACTGCAGATTTAATAATTTAATAATATGACTGCGCGAATTTATCGATCGATCAATAATCTCACAATACCCTTCACATTAGCGCTTGACACGCGCAAATTCATTAACCTCTTAACGGACAGTGTTACAAATCAATTTTTTAGTATATACCTATGGTATTTTCTTAACTCTTGTACGATCTTTCCGTTGAAATTGTTCGTTTTTCGAAAGGACTACGACTTGATAAATTGGGTATGTCAGCACGTGACCGCCAATTATCTATAATGAAGTAATCCTCGTGTGTGGGGAGAAAAATCATCCTCGATGAGTCTGAAGGTGGGAATGGGGAAATCTCACCCTCGGGGCAAGATATTTGAACCATACCCGAGGCTTGCCGAGGGTCTTGTTCAAATATCTTGCCCCTCGGGTGAGATTTCCCCATCCCACCTCCAGACTCATCTGGGATCATAAGATTCGCCCTCTCATTCTCTCTCCCTCTCTCAACATCTACCAGAGACAACCTCCGACGCGCGTGTGTCATCTCGCATCTATACACTTACTCACACACCCTCGTACACGCTAACACTCGCGTGTGACATCTCACATCTATACACTTACACACCCTCGTACACGCTAACACGCGGGTGTGTCATCTCGCATCTATACACTTGCTCACACACCCTCGTGCACGCTAATACTCGCATACATTCTTTCGGACACACATATGTAGTCCCCCTTCCTCCGCTCTTTTAACATTCACTGTGGTACGGGTTGTTAACTGATGGCAGAAAATCATCTCATGTCAAAAGTACATTCAATGTGTTTGAGAATTAGTCGTTTTCCCTGTACATGTATTTGTCAAAGCATTTTTTAATTTGATCTCTGTTTGAGAGAAAATACAAATAATATACTATTAACTGTCTTCATTATTCCCTGTACTGTGCTGTTTCATAATGATTATTTGGGTGCAGACAATGAAACTCTTAGTTAAAAATATTGATTGGTCTATCCAACATATTTACTGAGCACCAATTTACTTCATGTATTTAAGTTGTGGTGATCTTGAGTAGGAAAATCGGGTTTTAGGTTTGTGCAGTTTGCAAATTACGTGACAAGATAAATGTTTTCCAGCATAAACCTTTTTTGTTTCTTTTGACCCTTTGAATGCGGCACGCATAAACCTTCTGTGAAGAACATTCATTCTTGATTGATAAGACAATAAGACAAATAAAGAATGATTGTTTGTTTCTGTCTATTTCTTGAGTTATGAACCCCCGAAATCCAAAGGCCAAAATCGATGTAAATGAACCTGGGCCACTTCTACACACAACTTTCCTTTTCCACTTGACGGGTGGAGCGTCAGCTCAGTAGGTAGAGGTCAGGCTGCAAGCCGAGAGGCCCTCGGTTCGAAGCCTACCTTCGGCAATCGCGTTGTGTCCTTGGACAAGACACTTCACCCCATTGCCTACGCGGTGGCACAATTGCGTTGGGTACTAAGGCGTACTGCACGTCGATGGTGCGCCTGTCTTCAACCAATGCTATGCATGCTTGTGAAGAGATAGTATGCGGGGGAGCTGACAGTTGCTCGCCGTTGCTCGGTGGTTCTCTACGGGTACTCCGGCTTCCTCTAACCGTAAAACTGCCGTGGTCATTATTAGCCACTGTACAGAAATATGTGACCTTAAACCTCAATAAATAAATTAAAATATTTCCACTTAACGGGAGGGTGCTGTCATTCAAAACAACTCTGAGTTAAATTTAATTTTGATTTTGACAATTTCCCGAGAGTAGTAGTGTATGCACGTTTGGGGCCTCAGTTGCAGGACCTCGGTGCCGGACCTCGGAAGTAACGTCATGTCACGTGACCTAGTGGCGCCACGTTGTGTTGTCATGGTAACCTGCGTAAGCGGCCATGTTGTGACGGCATCTCTATAGTGATACGTGGTGTGAGTGCGCATGCGCAGCGCGTTTTGTTAGGGGTGATACGTGTTTCCGTCGTTCATTTTGTATACTGGAGGCCGCCATCTTGGTTTCTATGGTAGCACGTGATTGCTATGTTTCCCAATTTTTCTGCAATAAGACAGGGTATGTTTAGAGGGTGTGTTCGATTGTAGAAGAGTAAATCTGATTACCACAAACAACCCGACAATCTCTCCAAATCACCAAAATCTATCCCAACTTTTACTCCTTCGAATTCTTCCAGAATTCTCTGCTTCTATCTATATATGCAATAGTTATCGTCTATCTGGCCATGTTCCTTTGTTCTAGAGTATACTCCAGTAGCGTAGAAGAGCGTATCATATGGAACAGCTTTGCTTATTATTACTATATTTAGCAATTTCTGGTCTATTCTTGTTAGCTCTGACCCTATTCCAAGTACTCTTGTTGTTTCATTTATATAGATCATTTGTATAGATTATAACTAATCAATCAGATTGCTTGATTTCCCATAATCTGTATACAGAGTTATCTCCCTTCTGTATAATAAAAGACTATATCCAATGACACCCCAATTTTAGCACCCATTTTTTGCAAAACACCTGTGGCTATGGAATCCCTTTATGTCATATGTACTTATGTGAAAAGGCACAATGTGACACAATATGCCCTATCAGATAGGCACATGCTTTATGTGCCGATATGTGCTTATGTGAAAAGGCACAATGTGACACAATATGCCCTATCACATAGGCACATACGGATATTTGAGGATACCTATGACCCGGTATTGTATTATTTGAGGATATCTATCGAGGATACCTATCGAGGATACCTTTTATATGATACTTATCTGAGGATACTATATAGGCTGTACATATCTCTGTAGGTCTCTTGCTGGCCCTTAGTACTATTAATCCACCTGATGCTTCATGTTATCCTATGACTGGTATAGGTAGTATGCACTGCTAGGCGTAGGGGTATTGTGGGTAGGGGTACTGCCTGGTAGTTTAGAACGGTACTATAGTATGGGCGGTATATACACCTATAGGCCCCCGTTAGTGCTTGGTACTATTAATCAACCGGTTGCTTTGTTCTATTATATGGCTGGTATATGTAGTACATTATGGTAAACCTAGTGATTTTGTGGGGGTGGGGGTAATGCTTCGCAGTTTAGAACCGTAGTATAGCATAGGCTGTACATATCCCTGTAGGTCTCTTGCTGGCCATCGGTACTACTGATCCACCAGGTGCTTCATATTATTGAGCGGTATTCTGGGGTGGGGTCAATGTCTGGTAATACAGAACGGCAGCAGAGTATGGTTGGTATATTCCCCTATAGACCCCATCCTAACCGTTGATAGTATTAACCTACCAAATGCTTTGTATCATCCTGTTACTGGTAAGGTGGTACGTAATACCAGTAGATCCTACCTTATTCCGAGTACTCTTGTTGTTTATTTTATCTACATCATTTATATAAATTATAATTAACCAATTAGATTGCTTGATTTCCCATAACCTGTACTTAATCGTACAGAGTTATCTCTCTTCTATATAACAAAAACCTATATCAATGGCCATATTCACAGACACCCCAATTTCGGCACCCCCTTTGTAGGAATCCCATTTGTGGAATCCTTTTTTTCTGAAATGAGGATAAGAGTCGTAGTAAATTAGACCTCATTGAGGGATTTTTAATACGACTCTTATCCTCATTTCAGAAAAAAGGGATTCCACGAATGGGATTCTTAAAAAAGGGGTGCCGAAATTGGGGTGCCTGTGAATATGGCCATTGATATAGGTTTTTATTATACAGAAGGGAGATAACTCTGCACGATTAAGTACAGGTTATGGGAAATCAAGCAATCTAATTGGTTAATTATAATTTATATAAATGATCTAGATAAATGAAACAACAAGAGTACTCGGAATAAGGTAGGATCTACTGGCATTACGTACCACCTTACCAGTAACAGGATGATACAAAGCATTTGGTAGGTTAATACTATCAACGGTTAGGATGGGATCTATAGGGGAATATACCAACCATACTCTGCTGCCGTTCTGTATTACCAGGCATTGACCCCACCCCAGAATACCGCCCAATAATATGAAGCACCTGGTGGATCAGTAGTACCAAGGGCCAGCAAGAGACCTACAGGGATATGTACAGCATATGCTATACTACCGTTCTAAACTACCAATCATTACCCCCACCCCCACACAATCACTAGGTCTACCATAATGCACTACATACACCAGCCATATAATAAAACAAAGCAATCGGTTGGTTAATAGTACCAAGCACTAACGGGGGCCTATAGGTGTATATACCGCCCATACTATAGTACCGTTCTAAACTACCAGGCAGTACCCCTGCCCACAATACCCCTATGCCTAGCATTGCATACTACCTATACCAGTCATAGGATAACATGAAGCATCAGGTGGATTAATAGTACTAAGGGCCAGCAAGAGACCTACAGGGATATGTACAGCCTATATAGTATCCTCAGATAAGTATCATATAAAAGGTATCCTCGACAGGTATCCTCAAATAATACAATACCAGGCCATAGGTATCCTCAAATACCCGTATGTGCCTATGTGATAGGACATATTGTGTCACATTGTGCCTTTTCACATAAGCACATGTCGGCACATAAAGCATGTGCCTATGTGATAGGGCATATTGTGTCACATTGTGCCTTTTCACATAAGCACATATGACAAAATGGGATTCCATAGCCACAGGTGTTTTGCAAAAATGGGTGCTAAAATTGGGGTGTCATTGGATATAGTCTTTTATTATACAGAAGGGAGATAACTCTGTATACAGATTATGGGAAATCAAGCAATCTGATGGATTAGTTATAATCTATACAAATGATCTATATAAATGAAACAACAAGAGTACTTGGAATAGGACTAACAAGAATAGACCAGAAATTGCTAAATATAGTAATAATAAGCAAAGCTGTTCCATATGATAGGCTCTTCTACGCTAGTGGAGTATACTCTAGAACAAAGGAACAGGGCCAGATAGACGATAACTATTGCATATATAGATAGAAGCAGAGAATTCTGGAAGAATTCGAAAGAGTAAAAGTTGGGATAGATTTTGGTGATTTGGAGAGATTGTCGGGTTGTTTGTGGTAAATAGATTTACTCCGATTCAATCGAACACGCCCTCTAAACATACCCCGTCTTATTGCAGAAAAATTGGGTAACATAGCAATCACGTGCTACCATAGAAACCAAGATGGCGGCCTCCGGTATACAAAAGGGACGACGGAAACACGTATCACCCTAACAACACGCGCTGCGCATGCGTACTCACACCTCGTATCACTGTGGAGATGACGTCACAACATGGCCGCTCACGCGGGTTACCATGACAACACAACATGGCTCCAATAAGTCACGTGACATGACGTCACTTCCGAGGTCCGGCACCGAGGTCCGGCAACTGAGGCCCCAAACGTGCATACACTACTACTCCCGAGGAACGAAATACACAGTGTGTAAATGTGGAGCTCAATATAAACCCAGATGACATGACGTTGGTTGAACTTTGTCTCAGAAAGAGTTAATTCTGGCTATTTGGAAGTTGGAAAGTTTTGTTGGCGTGAGTTTCGTTGGTGGATTATTAGGACCGACCATTGTTTTCGTTTGATTTGGGTAAAACGATGAACGCAGACGATCATCTATTGCATATAAACAAATTGAACATGGAATAAAAGTATAAGGATTTCATTGTTTATTAAATTTTATTTTGAAAGTCATTTTAATATGATGAGATAAATATTAATTACTTTTCACGTTGAAACAATATAAGCGCGCAGGGGTTATTTTCTTCATTCACACTGTGCAACATAATTTTTCAAGACAGATATTGGGGTGTGGTTTAGGGCGCGCCTGAATGCGTTTTTTTCGGTTCATTGTGTTATAAAAGGAAAACAAAAAGAAATACTTTAGCTAATCATTTTTCCTGAAAATGCATGAACAGAAAAAGAAAATAATTGTATAGGAAATGGCGAGGAGATTCGGTTATAGTTTAATCCCACATCCCCACTGTGTCGTAGGATTAAATTATTACTGATTTTTCAGAGAATACAAAATAGATTCGCTCTTTGTTTTAACCCTTTACCTAACGTAACGTCCAAAACCGGCCAGCGCACTTCTCAAAAATCTCCAATTAATTTTCATTATTGTTTTCATTTTTGTCTCAAAACATAGGTTATGACCCCTCATTGGAACGAGCACGTCGAGCTCTTTCCAACGAGGGGTTATAACCTATGTTTTTGAGACACAAAATGAAAAAAGTTAGTTATTCAAGAATTTTGTTTTCAAGTGTCATCTGCTTTTCATATTAGGTAAAGAGTTAAATACAATTGTGTTGAACAGCAAAGAACACCCATCCCAGATGAAGATGTTACATTCCTTTATAATTAATAATTAAATCTAAAAGGGGAAATTTGAATCAAACTCATTAAACAATATTATGTTCATTTTCCAAGTTTCAAAATATGCTGTTGTAACGAAGGAGGGAGGGTGGGGGGGCATTTGCTGGAAAATTATTTTGTATGTACCACTAACTGATTGATATACGTGTACTAAACACCCACCTAAAAGCTTCCACTATTTTCTGATCAGATGTGGCCGTTCCGTCTGGAAATAGTTGAGCAAAATAAAGACGAAATAATTTTGTGATGCTTACCTTGTCAGTGAAATCTAAGACAAATAATCTAGATGGGGCGTGGTAAACATTTCTCCCGGGTGTAATGGCGCAAATCCAAACCGACGAAATATTCCAGCTATATTAACAAGCATTACATCGTCGAAGCCAAGTTTTAGTAATATAGTTGGAATATTTGTCCGCTTGGATTGTAGTTCAAAACTCAAGACTTCTGAGAATTTACAGAATAGAATAAAGAATAGTCTGGTATTAGTCGATAGAGGAACTATTCGTCAGTACATTAAAAAAATATAGATGATATCATTTATTTATTTATTGGTGTTCAAGGTCACATATTTTTGCACAATGGCTAATCATGACCACAACCTGACTATCAACTCAAGACCAAGGGTGAGCGTTGCACCTCCCAAGCATTGGTGACTGGGTCCTATTTTACCAGTAAAACAGAGCCTGTTTACCGCAGTGAACAGGCACTGCTTCACTTCCCGGGGTTCCCGCGGGGATATAAATGATATCTTCGCTGCTTTAGTGAATATGTGAGATAATGAGATAATTCCCGATATTCACTAAAATAGCGAACATTTTCCTTTTGATATATGCAACGTGACATTTTACTGTGCAATATTCAGCCGAATTCGACTCCAAACACTTTCAAGAAAAAAAAAACAAAGATCTGCTGATCGTTCCGTCAGAGCGACGTTCAAGGCAACGACATACGCCGAGGCGCGACGTCATTTAGAAAGCTACAGAGGGATACATATAGAATATACCCATAGTAGCTTGGTATACCAAATGTTCACCACGAGTGGTGAAGTGGTGTTAACCGCGAGCCTTCGGCGCGCGGTTAACACCACTTCACCACGAGTGGTGAACATTTGGTACACCAAGATACTTTGGGTATATTTTATTTGTACCATGATCGTCAGATTATTAAGAGTCGCTATTATTTTTTCTCGATATTACTGAGCACCAGAGTACATACAAGCGAATCTGTTTTTGTTTACACGAGCATCGGTGGGCGGTACTTCCGCTGTCAATTATATCGCCGAAACGAAATGAAACGGAGCGTAATAGCATAATAACATACCATTTCGAGTTATAGATACTTTGTTAACATGAGACAATGCATGTTTGTTAAGTTTTGGTGTCTTATTGGGTAAACACATTTAAAAAACGTAATAAATAATTGTCACTTTCATTTCACTCTTCGCGAGGCGACGTGCGATAAATTTAGAAAAGTTCGTACTCACGTCGACGTCTCCAAAGGTCAGCTTGGATGTAGTTCCACTGTAGGTGTAAATTTTACTATTGAAATCCCATTGCCGGCGTGTTAACCCCGGTTGGAGTATAAAGCTAAGATTTATGTCATATGCTTTTCATATATTGTAGAATAGGTAATCATGGTATAAATATATAATATACCCATACTAGCTTGGTGTACCATATTGTTCACCACGACTGGTGAACATTTGGTACACCAAGCTACTTTGGGAATATTTTATTTATACCATGACGGTCAGATTAATAAGAGTTAAATATGTTAAGTAAATCAATATTCACACGTGCGAATCTTTTTTTTGTTTACACGAGCAAGGTAGGCGGTACTTCTGCTGGTAATTTTATCGCCGAAACGAAAGAGAAAACGAGACGCGCAAATTACGGGGGCCTTTTTTATGTTTATAACATAATAACATGCTATTTCGAGTTATAGATGCTTTATTAACAGAAGACAACGTATGTTTGTTAACATTTGATATCCCATGAGGTAAACGTATTTAAAAACGTAATAAATAATGCCGGTTTAATTTCACTCTTCACGAGGCGACGAGCGATAAGTTTAGACTAGTTTGCATTCAAGGTGAGGTCAACAAAGGTCAACGTGGATGTAAATTCACTGCATGTACAAATTTTAATTACTGAAATCCCATTGCTGGCGCGTTAACCACGTTTGGTGTGTAAAGCTAAAATTTATGTCATAGGTTTGTTATATATAGTAGAATAGGGAATTATGGTATAATTCTCAATATCCTTCCAGTCGATGGATATCGTGAAATTTCTTTCAGATAAATAGACAGAACGCGATGTGTGTTTGAATCGGTGCGGATCTCGCGAAATACGACTACGCCGTTCCAACTCGTTGTGTAAAACACCCACCGATTCAAACACACATCGCGTTCTATGTTTATTACACAACCCATGCATTAAATGCATTTAAATAAACAAATTTTAATTCCGACAATTAAACCCAAAGGTGAAGAGTTTGTTTTGACTGAAGCTGTACAGATCATATGGCTCGATAAAAAACCAAAACAACATTTTCGGAACCAGTGTTTGTTGAAATTCCTATCGCTGTTTACTAACAGTAATAGCCACCAAATAGTTAGGCGTGAATGGGCTGGTGCCCATTCATGCCTAACCATTTGGTGGCTATTACTGTTAGTAAAAACATAAGTACAAATATGTGCAGATTTGCAAAACAGCTGGGAGAAACGTTTTTAAAAGAAGTTCGAAGCATGTCAAGGTGTACGAAGATTTACCGAAATAAAGTTGACCAATTTAGATATGATGGGATACACAAAACGAGACGTCAACAGGACTGGATTAATGTTCTGGTTGGAAATGATTGTTTTTTTTTAAAAATAGTATCTCATTTTTGGCTAATTTTTGCGAACCGACTTTATTTTGCTTTGGACGTTTTCATTTTCACACTAGGCGACAGACGGTCGATGATTGTATAACGAAATTTGGAAACTTTTCGAAGCGTAACTAAACGGTGCGGTAAAAAAGTTCCGGCTTGTATATCACCCGTTGAATACAGAATCATTATATCATAGTGGAGATTCCGTTAAATACAAGGGTTTAAAGTTTAATGGATGTGTAATAATGTCGTCGCCTGAGTGCTAGAATGTTCTATGTCCCATAGGGGACATAGAACATTCTACCAATCAGGCGACGATGTGCGATAATCCACAGGTTATCATATAATAAAATTAATTGTTCCTTCAGTCCATTCTCCAGCGTAGAAAGAAAGGTTTGTCTGTTCCTTTCCATAACTAATGTGTTGAATAGATACGAGTGGTCCCAAGCTTGAGTGATAAGTTTACAGTACAGTCGCCGTGGATTGGTCGTAATCCACTCGTGGGCAGTTATGTCCACGCATCTGTTTACCAGGTAGTAAAAATCATCATTAGCAAAATTTTAATTAAAGAAGCACCGGGTTGTAGCAGGTGCTTCATTAATTACATTGTTGATGCTTATTCCTGCAATTAGTGTTTGGAATCTAATATTATTGCGTCCGTGAAAATATTGCCCATGCGTGGAAAGTGACCAGTCCACGGCGACTGTACTGTACATCGTTTGAGAATGACCACGCTGCACATCTGCCGCACATCTATTTTTTTAAACAAACGGCTCTTTCATTTGTACTTCTAAGCAGAATATTTATTTTTTTTGCTGCAATATTATTTGTTTGTATCTGGAACTGATTGTGATGTAAACCAAAACGGTGCCATGCTCCTAATAGTCTGTGTTTGGTTGTCCATCTGACCCCAATCTCTTGAGGTGGCGAGAGTAGCAGAAATGAGAGATTCATCAACAGTTGTCAGAAATACATGATAATTTTCGGGATATTTTAGTTTAAACTACAAAACAAAATACAAAAATAGAAATTTCGAATTGTAATTGTACAGTTGAAACTCCTGTCACTGCATTGTTCACTATTTTGAAGTAATAGGATACTATGTAATTTACAGTGTCCCTGTGAAACTGCACTATTAGCGTAACTCAGTTCTAGCAGAAAAAGTGCATTCCCAATTCTATACTTGTAAATAGAGACCATTTACACCATTCCTAACCTCTACTGGTATACATGTACATGTAATTACGTAAACAAATTTATCATATGACTCGTCCGTTTTGGTCACTTTAAAACATTTGATATTTTGTGTTCATATTAATCAGTGATAAATAAAGCCTTCCGACAATTTCATTGGTCAATTTCAAAACTAGACAATTTGATTGGCTGAACAAAATACAACTGGGTCACATTTTCATAATTTGCATAACTAGAGTTGGGAGCTTCCATTGGTCAATTTCAAAACTGGACAATTTGATTGGCTAAACAAAATACAACTGGGTCATATTTGCATAATTTCAGTTGGGAGAATTTACGTTGTCTGTCCTATTTAGGGTGGGTTATATTGCATTAATCTTTTACCTACAACAAAAACGCCATTCATTTTTTTATATTTTCACTTTTTGCTTCCAAAACATAGGTTATGACCCCTCATTGGAACGAGCTCAACGAGCTCGTTCCAATGAGGGGTTATAACCCATGTTTTGGAAGCAAAAAATGGAAATTTTTAGTTATACGAGGATTTTTTTCCAAGTGCCGTTAGGTGATGGGTTAAAAAGTCATACTAAGTGGCTAATTGGTGCCTGTGTGTGTCATATGATAAATAGAATATGAAATGAGTGTTTTTCTCATATAATATTTATGAAACTCGTCCGAAATTTCCGTTTGAGCTCGCCAGATGCTCACCGAAGCGGAAAATTCTTAGACTCGTTTCATAAATATTATATGAGAAAAATACTCATTCCATATCCTCTATATATCGACCGCATATACGGAATGAACAGAGTGGATTACTACTTAATCGCAGCGCCAGATATTCTCCACCCGAAAAGTATTTATAATTGTTCATAATAGCACAACAAACACTTGCATGTTTTCATTACATGGAGCATTGGGTACAACTCGGTGATCTATGTGATGGAGTTTGCAAGTACTTCTTGTGTTTTTTGTTTTGTCTTCAGAAATTGTTAACAATTACGAAGTGTAAAATCTATGCCACCGCGATTT
>CM062296.1:63534366-63749366 GCA_031216915.1 Pictodentalium vernedei
CCTCATGACTTGGATGACAAATACAGACAGATTTTATGTGTACATTACCCTCTAAAATGTGGATTTCTACAATATATTATGAAAAACCGAAAACCGAGTTTTTGTACAAAACCGAAACCGAAACCGAACCGAAATGCAAATTTCAAAACCGCCCAGCCCTAGAATGAACAGACGACTGGACCAACCCATCACCCTCCGACAGCTCACTACCGGAGACAGTTGACAGCAGAACCTGCGACTACTGGGATACTGCGATAAGCTGCACAATATGCAGCAGCAGGTCCATGAACGAGGCTTGCAGAGCAGGTCCGTGAACGAGGCTTGCAGAGCAGCGATTATCCATTTCTTCACCATAAGCTGGTCACCGGACGGAGATCTGACCCCAGATTTTCAATGCATGTCCCATATAAAAATGACTCAAACGACTAGCTACAGGTTAATCCGAATTCGGTGGTGAAGACTGGGAACATCTAACATGCTTCATCGATAAAGCAGAGGAAGAGGCAATAGCTGCAACCGGTAGGGCTGGGCGGTTTTGAAATTTGCATTTCGGTTCGGTTTCGGTTTTGTACAAAAACTCGGGCTACTGTACTGGGCAACAGTGGTGGAGCCATGAGGTATCTAGGGAGACCAGCCCCCTCCCCCCCCCCCCCCCCCCACTCAAAATCCCACTTGCTTCTCCCATCCCCAAATTTGAAAAGATTCTTTTTGATTCCCTGCCCTCAGTACAAGTACAGTACCCTCAGTTCTGAGATCCCCCCCCCCCCCCCCCCCCCCCAAAAAAAAAAAAAAAAAATCTTCACCAGCATGGTCCACAGGATTTCAAACCATGGCTCCACCACTGGTGGGAGCTGCCTTGTTCTAACAGTGAGATTTGGGGCCTTGTCAAGACAAGACGCAGAAATTCACAAGAAAAGCTACATTTTAGCAAAAATCAACATTTCCTTATTTTTTATGGAGTCGCTAAGCTTTCACCCTGGTTTTGGTGGCTAATGTGCAATTGTTGTGCTTATTTCGGTAATTATCACATCGCTTGAAAATAGACGTGCCCCGTGTTTCTTGATGGTTCAAATGACAGTGGAATAAGAGGAACACAAATCATATTTCTTCTGATTTTGATAACTATTGTTGAAGTAAGTCGTGATATACGAATCACTTTTATTGGTAACTCACTCCAATGCTTTCACAATATATCTCCTAATTTCGACTGTAGAGGTTCGTTTTTTACTTTGATTCTGCCCAAACATAGAAATTGGGCGAAATGAGCGGTGCCAAGACGAAGATATTACCAACTTTACTTTGCCCTCTTGGCTGATCCCTTCGTTGATTTTATCTCAGTCAAGACAGGCGATTAATGTTTTTGAAGGGAGACTGCTGCATAATGGGATTTGAAAGAAAGTTTACAATATTGAATCTTGGGGTTTGTTGTGTTTACAAAATACACATGGTCATGACACGTGTTGATTATAACATCTTCGTATTGGGAATGCAGCGTACCTGAGACCTGCAGTACTGCGCGATTCCTTAAAGTAAGTTCAAATATTATACAAACAATTCCCAATAAGTTTAAAAAAAAACTTTCAATAGTTACCTGCCATCCATTTAATAGGATGTGTTCTATTTTAACTTAACCATTTTATTGTTGACAAAAAACATAACTGCCAATGCGCAGCGTTATCTATGAGCATGTGACTTCAGAGAACGTGCCAGTAGTCGGTTAATTAACATAATTTACTCGTCATTTTTCCCATGTGAACTTTGAGGTTTTAAAACTCAATAAATTTTATGTTTACCTCCAATCTAATAAATTTACAACGTGCAGTACGCAGATGATTTTGGGTCAAAGGTAATTTATAATACTTTTACACCATATAGTGTCAGGTAACTTGCAATACCTCTTTGGTCGAATGTGCCCGGTTCATTAAATTTACTTAACGATTCTTGAATTGCATGTGTGGATTTTTACGTAAGACTTTTTAATTTTTCATATTCCATCTGCTGGTGGTTCAGTAGATATTGTTTAAGATACAAGAAATTTGCTACCACTATTTGTGGGGGGAGGGGGATTTGTTGTCAGTCCTCTCGAAGTAAGCATAAATGGCACAGCATTTACCTTTGCCCGACATTTAAGCCGTTGGCGTGCGGATGAGTGGTCATAAACTTAACCAATTCCGGGAAATTTGTTGAAACCGAAAGTCGCGTTTTTTTGTTAAGGCGGCAGTTCGGTTTCGGTTTAAAAAAAAAACCCGAATCGAACCGAAAAAACCGCCCAGCCCTAGCAACCGGCCCTGGTTGCAGTGTGGAAGGAGCATCCCGAACCGCAAGCGTGAACGGGTGCCCCAACTCACAAAAGTTTCTCGAAGCAAAAACAGTCGGCCCTGACTGCTGATGGAACGGAGAAGGGTCTCCTGCTCGCAGTCTGGCTCCAGATCTCGCTGAGCATTCCATTTAGAAACTTGTAGGCTTCTACCTGCTTTTTCATGGAAGTAGAGGAAGCCGTGGAAGGAGCATTGCTCCGAGTCATAAAAGTTTCTTACAGCGGACAAACAGTCGACACTGGCTGCTAACGGGACAGAGAACGCTCTCCAACTCACAATCTGGCTCCAGATCTCGCCGAGTATCCCACTGAGAAACTTGTCGGCTAATCCTCTTTGCATGCGCTTCCTTGTAAGAAGAAGAAGCCATAACCGCAACCGAAGCCAGCTGCATTGGAAGGAACATCCTATGCGTGTTCAGACTCATTATAGTTTCTCGCAACAGACACAATCAACTCCGACTGCCAACAGGATGGAGAGGGTTCTCCAACTCGCAATCTGACCCCAGATCTCACTGAGCGTCCTGTAGAGAAACTTAAAGGTTTTTTCTCCTTATTGCCATTGTCGCTGGGTGAGCTTTATATTATAAGGTGCTCCCTCTACCCACATTATACTACTCAACCGCAACAGACTGACCCGGCGTCTCGGTTCCCTTAAAAGGGCCAACCACTGCACCAGTAGAGCTAGCTGCATGCAGAGAATTAAGCTACTAATCCTGTGCATTTATATCATGAGCATCTTGGCAGCTTGCTCTATTTTACTCATCAGAGTGCAAAGACAGCAGCACGTAACGGACAGGTGTCAAAGTACCATCACCATGTTCTTGTTCCTCTGAAAAAGAGACTGAAAGACTAGTATTAGCCAGCAGTGAAGGCTTCACCGCCCACCAAACAGGTCGACACCAGTTTCCAATGTTTGCATCCCATAGTACAAGTATTGAGGGAGTGCCGCAACTATCGGCAAACAGTAGGCCTATAATCAGAGGCTTCTTGGACTAACACTAAATATTAATTATTATAATGGCAACAATAATAATGAGGCCAAAAACATAAATCCGCTGCACTCCCCAAAATAAACATCACAAGGATACATAACACTGACAAAAAAAAAAATTTGGAATAAAATTTTAAAACAATTTTTTCGAAAAATTTTGAATGAAGTAGTGCCCCATGGAAACCTCATGAGCCCAAGGGCGTCCCGATAAAGCCGAAGAGTGGATAACCACTAACTAAAAACAGATTAACTACCAGTATAAGATATTCTATGTACCCTAATAGAAAAACAGTGATTGTTTAAAACTAAACATTGAATTAATACGAATCCAAAACGTTATTGAACAGACATCAATGTCAAGAGGAAAAACCAGAAACTAACCAACAACAGGCACAACAAAGACCCAGAGTCAGTAACCGATCAACAACCACCTGATGCAAAGCTAGATCTTCATATCAAGAAAAAACAATGCATCTGGTAGATGCAAGAGTCCAATACCGTCCTGAACCGAAACAGACAGGACGTAAACATAGGGGATAAACAGAATACCTATTCTGTTTACAAGTCAAACCCCCAAGAATTTAATAAAAATTCTTCAATAAAAAAGCTGATAGTGCTTGGTAGTATAACAGGAGGGTTCAGGGGAGGGAAGGGAAGTAATAGTAACAAAACAACAGTGGAGTCATATTATAATGACGACGTTCAGAATCATATCACGAAATTGGGTATTAAACAAGATTAATTTACATAAAAATGATAAAGTTACAGCCCTGAACATCCGAAACCACCTTTATTCACTTCCAGCATTCTGTTAAACTCTTGATTTCCTGAAAACCATCATTGATTTGTTTCTGGTATCTTCAAAAATGAAAATTTGAAGCACAGATGTCAGTTCAGTTGTTACTGACTTTGGGCCAAACAGAAGAATGATGTTTGCGCCAATTCTGGTCTCTTCCTGGGTGCTGTGCATGCGCAAATACTAAAAGTATGGAGGGCCAGATATTCGTCAATAAATAAAGAGTTTGCAAATAATGTTGTTTTATTAATTATATTTCCATTATATTTGTTAACTTTCTCCGCTGCTGCTCTGCACAGACCCATCAGTCGCATAAACTCCCTTGCTGATATTGCATCTGAGTTCTGGCAAAAGCGAGCATAACAACTGACAAATTTTGCTCTGGGTAACGGTAGATGAACAAGATTTTTCCGAGTCTCAAAAGCTCATTCCCAAGTAAGTGAACAACTTGGACAGAGGTAGATCTGACTTTTTCTCGTTTATTAAAACAGCGAGACGTCGGAACACTTGTAGCAGACTTTAAACATCACTCTGAAGAATATTTCTGTTGCTGTATCTCTGAAGAATGTCGTCCAAGTAAGCCGATGTTACCACAGACGAATGAGCTCGGAAGTATGACATTACCAAGTTCATTATTCAAGTGAAAGCACAAGGGGCGAGGTTCAGACCAAAGCACATTGCTCTGAACTGATAAACCTTCCCTTGTACGGCAAACCGCAGGTACTTTCTGAATGCCGAATGTACCAGGACATTAAAGTAAGCGTCCTTTAGATCTATGCTTGCAACATAGCCGTTCACTCGTATGCTCTTACTGACTGGATGGTTTCCATATAGAACTTTGAAGCCACAATTAACTTGTTTATCCAGCTCAAGTCTATTACCGGACTGAACGAGCCATCTGGCTTCGGTACTAAAAACAGGTAACTGTAGAAACCTTGAGAATTTTGATTCTCGACGACCTCTATTGCTTCCTTTGATAAGAGAGACTTACCTCCGCTAGGAGAGACTCTCTTTTTAAAGAGTTTGCCAGAAGATTTGTCCAACGCAGACATCTTGTTAGTGGGGGTTTCGCTCGGAATGATAGCCGTAGGCCCTCCGAGACGGCATTTCTCACCCACTGATCTTCCATGACTGCTATCCAGTTTTTCGCAAAGTTTGATAACCTTCCACCAACTGGCAAGCAATAGAGGTCTTGACCATTACCTGTAGGACTTGCAAGGCTTGCTGGGACAGAAACTATGTCTTCTCCGCAAAGATCCTAGCCCCGTCCACTTAGGGGCATCTGATGGGTAATCCTGATCAGACCTACGCCCCAATCCCGAGACGCTAAATCGACGACCTCTGGAGTAACTAGACGAGGATTTCTTAGCTCCTCGCGAGGGGTTCCATTTAGAGGACTTTGATCTAGAACGACCTCGCTTACACCGTTCTGCAGAAGAGTGTTGCTGAGACACTGACTTCAAAAGCAAGTTTCTAGAAGATTTCTTAGTAGCTTGCTCATATACTATCGAAAGCTTGTCATCAAACAAGGTATAACCGGAGACCGGAGCAACCCGGAGAGAGCTTTTCACCTTGTCATCTATCAGTGATGACAACGCAAGGGCAGCATCACGTCTAATTAACTCCAAGTTAGCCACTGTTAGGGCGGAGTTATACATGGCATACATGATTGCCATGGAAAGAACTCTAAGGGACGTATAAACGTCCTCAAACTCCTTCCCATTGAAATGTTGCGCCATAGCGCTGGTAAGGTGATCTGCGTAGGACATAGCATCTAGATTCGCTCTATTCGATGAAATTGCTGATTCCATCACCACCGAGCTAATATTGAATGAGGTAGGAAGGGACATTTCTAAATCCCCGGCCTGCTCATCTAAATGCAGTGGAACTCTCTGACCATCTTCTCCAGCCGTTTTAAAAGAACGTAGTCCATAAAGCGGCAAATTAAGGGAAGATGCTGACAAGAAACCGCCTTTCCTCTTCATGCCAGAGAGGTTAAATATGGCATCATCAATATGGCTAAAGGCCTGCGACACCTGACCAGACTGTACCAGAAAAGTAAGAACTTCTTCCCTTCTCCGTACATAGTCTGCGTCTAAAGACTATGGTGGTTTCTCTCTTGTCGTCGCAGCATGCTGATCAGGTGGAACGTGCTCAGGATAAAATCCATCGCTACCATATGCTGTTCCGAAAGGGAAGGGTAATCCTCATCCTTATCCCTTTCACCATCCAAATGAATCTGCTGTGAATCTCAGTCCATCGCATCAGTGTGTTCCGATGACTGCACCGACCCAGCGCCGTCCGACAGCTCACTACCGGTGACTGCTCGTGCACTTGCTGGGATGCTGCAATCAGCTGCGCAATCTGTGACAGCAGGTCTGTCACCAAGGCCTAAGGAGCAGTGTTTTTTTGTTTCTTCGCCGCTTGCTGCTCCTGGGACGTTGATTCGGAAATGGATCTCTTCTCCGATCATCCCAATGAATGATGCCCCGGATCCCTAGCTACTGGATGGTCCGACTTCACAGGAGAAGACTGGCTGTAACTTCGTGCAGCTGGTTGGATATCCGAAGTCGGGTAGCTAGGGTGCGGTCGTGTGTGCTTAGTGTATGAAGCAGAGAAAGCTGTGACTGCAGCTGAGGCCGGCTGCAATCTAGACGGAGCATCCCAAGTGACAGGTGTGGACATTTGTTCCAGCCCGTGCAAGTTTCTTATAACAACATCTGGCCACAGATGCTGTTGGGTTAAAGAGGGACCTCTCCCATTCGCGGCCTTGTCAGACCCCCACCGAGCCTCCCGACAAGAAACTTGCTCCTATTTCCACCGTCGCTGGGTGAGCTTGTGTTTTATAGATGCTTGCTCTACCCATATCTACACTTCCTTCGACCACTACGGAGTAATTGCTTCACTGGTCGAGCTAGTTGCTTGCAAGAGATTAAAAAAACTAACTAGAGGCCTTATCCCTTGCATATCATGAGCACTGCAGCTAGCTCTATTTGCTCAACGGAGCGCGATGACAGCAGTACACTTGGATGGGTGTCACAGTATCATCACCATGTTCATGTTCCTCTGAAATAGGAACTGAAAAAATGAATTAAAACATGGTGAGAGGCCTGGCCTCAGAACCTCACCGCCAACAACATACCGCAACACCCGTCTCCAACCTTAGTGATCCAAGAGAACACAAGAATGACACAAGATCCCAGAAGTGCATTGACTAAAGTCGATATCAGTCCTTCAAACTCCACAACAAAATATATAATTAAGATACATAAATAATAGCAATCAAAATTAAATTCAAAATATTTTTTGGAAAATTTTTTTTTAAAAAAAATGCCTAAGTTCCCAAAGGGTCATTCCGATCGAGTCCAAGTGTGGATAAAATCCAAATTTATTGAGCTACACTACCAAAACAATAATCCATGTATCCTACAGTAATTCTACAGTAACAGAATATAAAATACTACCTATATATGAGGATGTTGTCAATGTGAACGTCAATGAAAAAAAATGGAAACAAGACATCAGGCACACAAAAAGGCCCAAAGTCAGAAACCAATTTAAATGCTACCAGATGCAAAGCAAGATCTTCATACAAAGTAAAAACGATACATCGGATAGAAGATGCAAGACTAAACGACCCAACACCCCTAGTGTAAGGACGTAACCATGGGGAAGACAGAATAAATACATGTTCAACTCCCAAGAAATTTAATAAAAAATTTCTATAAACAAGCAAATTCAGTGAATTCATGTCTCCCGCTGAGCAGCAGTTTCAAGGGGAATTAATGCATCCAGTGTAATATAGTTGAGTTGCAAGTGAAAGTTATTTAGAAGAGACAGAACAGACAGTGCTTCAGACAGTGGTTATCAGATTTATTTTCACGGAGGTCACTGTCAAAGCAAGTGAAGTGATGTGGAGTATAACAGTGAGAATCACTAAAAATTAAGACTGTATGATAAGCTATATTACATTAAACTGATGTGAAAAGTAATCCATATATGAAATTTCATTGAAATCGGTTGACTCTGAGGAAAGTTAGAGCCTGGAAACCATCAGCCAATCAAATTTCAGCAACCTAATTAAATATGTGCGGAAAATGCCCATATTCGAACTTGGACCCACAATTGATGAAAGTGATCTACTACCCCAATTTCATCGAAATCGACTGACTGTAAGGAAAGTTAGAGTCTGGAAATGAAAAACACGGAAGGTGTGCACTTACTGTGTATTTGTAGTAGCACTGAATAAATCAAAGTTTCCCTGATTTGCATAATTTTTGAACGAGAACAAAACCCTTATTATATGTGATGTATTGCATGTTACTAAACATTCATAAAAAAATTTATTCAAATCCGAACTTTCATTTAGAAGTTCTGTACAAAAAACTGATTACACCCAATTTCGGAACAAAATGGCTGCTGGTGGCCATCTTGAATTTTGGACCAAACCCCAAAACACATATTCTGGTCTCACAATGATAACAAAGATACCCAAGAAGTTTCGTGAAGATCGGTTCATAAATACGGCTTTTAGTCCTAGGTGAATTCACACACGGGGCAGACGGACAGATTTTCGGTACAAAATTTCCCACATTTGAACTTGACCTAGGTATTGATAAAAGTAATCCATATATGAAATTTCATCGAAATTGGTTGATTTTAAGGAAAGTTAGAGTCTGGAAACCGTCAGCCCATCAAATTTCAGCAACCTAATTAAATATGCACGGAAAATGGATCCACAACTGATGAAAGTGATCTACTACCCAAATTTCATTGAAATCCAGTGACTGTAAGGAAAGTTAGAGTCTGGAAATGAAAAACACGGGAAGGACGGAAGGACACCCCGAATTTAATACCTCCCGTTTTTTTCAAAAAGCGGGAGACAAAAATAGCCAAAAAGCTTAAGAGTTTAACAGGAAGGGTTCATGGAAGGATAGGGAAGGAATACTTAACAAACAGCAGAATAACCATTATTAAAAATGATGACGTCAGGCGTATGTCCCTAAATTAGGAAACATAAAATAATTTTATAATTATTATGAAGTTACAGCCCTGAACGCCTAAAACCACCTTTGAACACTTCCATCATCCAATAACAGCCTTGGATCAACCAATTCTTGTATTGCTTTGAGTCTGGTATATATGAGATTTTAAAGCACAGATGTCAGTTCATTGTTGCTGACTTTCGGGCCAAACAAAGAATGATGTTTGCACCAATTCCAGTCACTTCCTGAAGGCTGTGCATGCGCTAAGAGTAAAAGTATGGAGGACCAGATAAAACTTTTAATTTTCGGTTTTGCAAACAAATTTGGGGTATTGGGGGGGGGGGGTTCAAAATTTGTGTTTCGCCCTTGATAACTTTGAGTTTGCACCAGCTAGTCTGGGCCATTGGTTTATAGTATAAAAATATGTGTGATTGCATGTCTGTCTGTCCATCAATGTGTTTGCTATTTATTTGCCTGGTTCACCACCCCCCCCCCCCCCCCCCCAACCCACCCTGGCATTCTTTAGGAGTGTTGCATGCCTACTGCATGCCAAGACACAACTTGAGGAGGGAAGTTTTTTGCACCTCTTGATTTATTTGGAATGCCAGACCTGTTTGGGACTGCCTATAAAATTTGTTAAAATTTGTCAATCTTGCATTGATTCGCAATAATTTATGTCTCATTCTGTGTCACATTTCGATACATTTTGAGTGAAGAAGATAGTCACATAAGAATTGAATGCAATATGACTAGTAAAATAAACTCAGAATTTTCTTTGTTCCATCTTAACTGTCAAAGCATAAAGGCTCAAAGGGATTCCTTCCAGAACCTGCTCTATAATTTACAAACAAAAAAATGTTTTGACATAGTTGGACTCACAGAAATATTTCAAATTCCCCAACAAAACTTGTTTACTCTGGAGGGTTATGGCCAATTATTAAATGTGTGAGACCTGAAATAATGAAGGTCGAGGGGGAGTTGGGCTATATATAAAAGAGGGGATATCCTATAAAGTTTGAAGTGATATTACAATTTTCATTCCCCCACATTTTTGAATCTCTATTCATAGAAGTTGAAGATAAACACAACTCTAAAATAACTGGTGTCATATATAGACCAAACAATCCACCCAAAGCCGACATAAACCTCCTCATATCAAAATTAGATGAAATAATGGATGTTCTGAATGCCGAAAACAAAAAAGTTTATATCTTGGGGGATCTCAACCTGGACCATTTAAAAGCAACTATACATCCCAAGACAGAAGAATTTGTCGATCCCATGTTTAGTCAAGGATTTTTGCCTCATATAACCAAACCAACGTCTGATAGACCACATATTTTCAAATAATGTTTCACAAACAATAATACCGGGTATAATTATAACTGATGTATCAGATCATTTTGGTTTTTTTTACATTGAACAATCTACCAAGACTTATGATACACCACGATTTACCATACAACGAATCATAAACCCAGAAAGAATGTCTGAATTTAAAGAATTACTCTCAGAAAGTAATTTTTACCCTGTTTTGCTTTCGAACTGTCCCAATGAATCATATGAAACATTTTTAAACATCTATATGGAAGCTTACGATAAGGCATTCCCTTTGTCCGCCAAAACAATACATTTATTAAAAAACAACCTTGGATGACAAAGGGACTTGTCATATCCTCTATTAATAAAGAAAAATTCTATAAAAGAAATCTTACAAACCCAAATGAACATAATTCCTGAAATTACAAAAACTACCGAAAATTTTTTTAACAAAGTTAAAAAACAATGTAAATAAATTTATTAAAGGGATATCTTGAATGAAAATAGGAACAATATGCGAAGAACATGGCAGATCTTAAATGAAGCTATCAATAAAGAAAAACGTGAAAGCAGACTACTCACTTTCTTTGTCCAGTTACAGAAATAAGCCAAGCCCAGGACATTGCAAGATAATTCAATAATTTTTTTGTCAGCGTTGGTAGAACCATATCCGACCAGATCCAGAAATCGAATAAATCGTACTTAAACTACATGAATGGTAGTATTTCCAACAACTTTTATCTTTTACTCACAAATCCTGTAAATGTTAGTCAAATTGTAAACAGAATGAAAGCAAAATGGTTGAAAGATTGCGATAGTATCACAACCAGTCTTCTTAAACAAACGATAAATGAGATATAGGTCCCTATTACCCACATAATCAATAATTCCTTTACCGAGGGTTAAGTACCAGATAGAATGAAAATCGCAAAGATGGTACCCATATTCAAATCAGGTGATGAGCACAGCTTCACAAACTACAGGCCCATTAGTATTCTTCCAGCTTTTTCAAAAGTAATGGAAAAGCTCATGGATATAAGACTTAGAAGTTTTCTCAAGAGGTTTAATATGTTATATCCTTATCAGTACAGATTTTGAAAATGTCACAGCACCATTCACCGAGTCCTCCAACTCCTCAAAAGCACCGCTGCGGAAAACAATAAACGGGAAAAAAATAGTATACTGGCACTATTCCTGGACCTGTCTAAAGCATTCAACACGATAAACTATGAAATACTATTGGGCAAACTTCAAAACTACGGCATCAGAGTACTACTTAGAAGGTACTTGTCCGATAGATTTCAATATGTTCTGTATGGTGAACAAAAATCTGATTTTGCCAGGCAGAGTTGTGATGTCAAAGCTTGATCTTGGGCCCCGTTTTATTTCTCCTGTATATAAATGATATAAGTAATTCAACTTTGCTTAATCTCTTGTCGTTCGCCGATTACACTACAGTACACTGCTCTGGTTTCAACAGTAGTTCAATAACACCTTATTTTAACAACAAACTTCAAAAATTATTCGAATGGTGTTCTGTGAACCAGTTGATGATGAATGATAAAAAAAAACACATACATTGTACTTAATCCAACAAAAGGAAGGAATACTGATTCCCTTCATGAGGTAAAAATAAATAACCAAGTTATTAACAAGGTCGGAGACAATGAACCAGAAAAATCCTTAAAGTTTTGGGGAATAAACCTTGAAGAACATTTATCTTACAAAGTTCACATATCCTGAATAAGCTTCAAAATAGCACGAGCAAACTATAGTCTCAATAAAGTAAAAAATATCCTCCCCCATCGAGTTCTTTAGACATTGTATTTCACCCTGGTTCACAGCCATTTAATAGGTGGAAATGTAACATAGGGGAGCTCGAAAGCAATTAATAAATTAGCTATTATGCAGAAGCATTTATTACGAATTATCAGTAACAAAAAATACAACTCTCATACTTCAAGAAGGATGAAATCCTCAAAGTTGATGATTTGTTTAAATTACATGCATTGCTGTTCATGTTTGACTGGCACAAAGGTACTTCTATACATAGAAAAAACATGAAACCGTACCCTAGATAAACTTCCATTATACACGTTCCCAAAATTATGGAATGCTCTAGAAGTCACTGTTCAAACTATTAAAAATAGAACCGCCTTTAGACGCAAATTAACCTCCAAGTTTATTTTTTCTCAATCCAATTATGTCTGGTGTAATAACCCCAGAATGTACATAATAAATATCCATATTTTCATTAACATACCAAGAAGAACTTATACACACAAGTCGTGGTCTGTGTCCCATTCTGGTATCCTCGTCCAGTACAACCTGCAAATCTTTTGATTTGTTCCGTGAATATGCAGCAATAATTTATGTGTCATGCCGACTGTCACACCATGAGGTACCACGGGGAGAGCCGATCCAGTTTAAACTGAAATGGGCTGATTCAACACTATTTGCACCTCACTGTGTGCCAGCCGATGTGGACCTCCCATGAACGCACTTGTATCATTCCCAGATCTGTTCGATAGTTTATGACGGGATCTGTTGTTACTGGATGCTACCCTGAACTGTGTTAACAATACATGAAGCAGGTTGTTTCAGGATTTTGGCAATTCTGAGGCACCAATCGTCCGCTAGAATCTTTAACTAATTATTTCTCCCTTACTTATTTTCTATACGAGAACAAATTGTTGGCAAAAGAATATGAACATCCACCCCTCATTAGGAATTAGACTAAGCAAGTCTGATTACTTCATCACAGTCTTTTGCGATTTTTATTTTCCTAGGGAGTGTCAGGTAGACAGCCAATCTGGCTATGTCACTTCCCATGGTATGCTAAATACATTATCTGTAAAACATTTATCTGTAAAAAACGTTTTTATATGTATACAGTAAATAAAGAATCTGAATCTGCAATATTTTGAATAATGAGAATATGTGTGTGCCAATTTTTCCACTTAGCTGAATGTGGTGCACTTTTTCAGTCACAATAGTAATACCTTGAAATGAATATACAATACATACAGTACGCGGAGAGTGTATTATCACTGAATCACCTGCAGAGTGGAGATTCCACCCAAGCAATAATTGCAAATTTGTTGCAAAGCATGACCAGCACAAGCAAAGTTTCAGCCAATGAACCTCCGGGTTAAACCCGGAGGTCCATTGGCTGAAACTTTGCTTGTGTTTTTTGTGGATATGTACACAATTTGAAAGGTTATAGCTTGGGTGATAACTCCACTCCGTGGGTGATTTAATTGCAATCCACTCTCCATGTACTGTAGTGTAGAGAGAGTATTGTCAATAAATCACCTGTGGAGTGATTTCTCTCAAGCAATAAATGCTAATTTGATGCAAAGATATTTAAAATATCTAATCATCAGACCTGGAGTTACAAGAAAATCTTACCTGTTTATCAGCTACCAATAAAACTTCTACAACTTTATAATACCATTCCCTGTAGTGATTTAAGGAATACCAAATGAACAGCTTATCTTCTCCAACTACTGATGTGGTCAGGCTTTTAAAGCATGCTACAACTTTGCTGACTTGGGAGACTAGATCTGCTATTTCCATTTCTGTAGAAAATGTATTAGATAAAATTCTGACATACAGACCTGTACAAACTGGGAGAACAATAATATCACTTGCGAGAAAAGGAATAGAGACACCAATTTATCATTCACATAGATCAGACATCTTAAGCCAAATAATTGCAAAATCGTGAAATTTCTAAGCAAAAATAGTGATATTTTGATTTTTATATGGCTAATGCAGCTCAATCTATTGACTTTAACTGTTTACCTTACCAATCGCCCAAATTGTAAATGGAGCAGTTGAAAAAAATTAATTTTTCAAAATATTTCAACAAAACTATATCATGTGATCCCTCGATGAACTTGTTCCAATGAGGGGTCACATGATATGGTTTTGTTGAAATGTTTTTGAAACATTTTAAAAAATAGTAATTAAAATAATAAATAGAGAATATGAAATGAGTATTTTTCTCATATGATATTTATGAAACGAGTCTAAGAATTTTCCGTTTTGGCAAGCCTCTGGCGTGCCCAAATGGAAAACTTGGACGAGTTTCATAAATATTATATGAGAAAAACACTCATTTCAACGCACCTTAAATAGGACAGATAACGTAAATTCTCCCTACTGAAATTATGCAAATGCCACCCAGTTGTATTTTGTTTAGCCAACCAAATTGTCCAGTTTTGAAATTGACCAATGAAAGCTCCCAACTCTAATTATGCAAATTATGAAAATGTGGCCCAGTTTTATTTTGTTCAGCCAATCAAATTGTCTAGTGTTGAAATTGACCAATGAAATTGACGGAAGGCTTTATTTATCACTGATTAATATGAAAGCAAAATATCAAATGTTTTAAAGTGAACAAAACGGACGAGTCATAAGATAAAATAATTTTTGATATTCTCTGTTAGGTAAATCGTTAACTCTTAATCTGCTGAGTATTTTCAAGATATTTTTTTACCAAAGCTACAGCCCTCGAAAGCGTGATGGCTCACTGGTAGACATATATAAATAAAGCGTTGTAAACAACGTCAGAATGACAACCGAAAACAAGACCCCAGGCACTGAATAACAAGGCCCTAAGTCAGTAACAGATTTTGAACTATCCGATGTAAAGCAAGATCTTCATCAGAAGAAAAAACGATACATCGGATGTATGATGCATGACCAAAAATGCCTAAACACCCCTAGGGTGAGGACGTAACCATGGGGATATACAGAATAAACATTCTGTTTAACACATTAAACACCCAAGAAATTTATAAAAAAAATTCAATAAAACAAGCCAAAAAGCTTAGGAGTTTAACTCGGGGGCTTCAAGGAAGGATAGGAAAGGAACACTTAACAAACAGTGGCAAAATCATTAGGAAGAATGATGATGTCAGGCCCATGTCCCGAAATTGGGAAACATGAAATAATTTTTGTGAAAATTATAAAGTTACAGCCCTGAACATTTCAAACCACCGTTTCTTCTTTCCATCATCCTACTGTGTCCTTGGATCCACCAAATCCACCATTGATTTCTGTCTGGCATTATTAAAACTGATATTTAAAAGCACAGATGTCAGTTCGTTGTTACTGGCAGAAGGGCAAACAAAGAATGCTGGTTTGCGCCAATTTTGGTGTCTTCCTGGATACTGTGCATGCACAGTTCACAAAAGTATGGAGGACCACATAGAACATAATTTTTTTCGGTTTTTCATGCAAATTTTGGAGATTGGTGGGGGGGGGGGGGCAAAATTTGTGTTTGGCCCTGGATATTTTTGAGTTAGCACCAGCTAAGTCTGGGCCATTGGTTGTTGTATAAAAATATCCGTTTCCGGTGGAAGGCTTGGCCATACGAAGTCTGTTTCAGTAGATTGTGGCATGAGAAGAGGAGTGTGCATTTTGGCACATGTTTTGACCAAATCAGAGATGTTTAAACCAGAACCCAATTTAAAAGTACCATGGCAGTCATAAATTTGTCAGCATAATATGAATTAGTGATTAGTAATTTCAAGTTCTGCCACACATTTCGACAACAAAATATTTCTGGTAAATAGAATAACAGTTTGCCCTTGGAGTGAGGTTCCAAAACTGATTTTTCAAGCAGTCAACGGAATTTGCTGATCAGTGAGTGGTATAGTCAATGTATACATTTTAAATATAATTATACACAGGAAATTAAAACAAATTGTCACATTATTCACTTGAGTATCCAGTGTTCAAGTGAAAATTTGGAGGTGACAGGTAAGAAAAAATTTTACCCATCACATGTGACAGGTAGAAATTATTTAACATTTTGAGGCCAGTTTCTGATCACCGATATATCTCAAAAGTTTCAAGATCCTTAGCAAGGGATTGCACAACTCAATCTGCTCCTCTGCAAAAAAGAATATACACCAGGTACCAAAAAACTCAACATACCAACCTTTTGGTGACATTTGAAAAGAAGCACACATGGAGCGTAGATTTTCTGGATACAACATAAATACTGAAGTGAGACACTAAAATAGAAAATACAAACAACATGAACCTAAACTTTTACCTACCATGACAAGAGGATGACATTGTTTTCCCCCTGATGAATACTAGTCAAAACGTAAGCATATCAAAACTTAAAATTTTACTTTCATCAAAACATAACATCTTGTGGTTAATCAATTTTTGTTTTGTTTTTTTTAATTGAGGTTTAACATGAGCTGGACTTTTGCCCGGTGCATACCCCCACGTGGTGTACTGCCTAGTGTGGGCATACCTATGAATCAGATTCACCCTACAATGTTGCATACCAAATATCAAAAGATTCCACCTGCTGGATCTGGAGAAGAAGATTTTTTAATGTTTTTCCCATTGCCTCCAGTGTTAAAAAGTGCCGACTCAGCACTTTTTCAAAGTCCCAAAACTGGACCCTATGATAAAACCGATGGCAATTTTTTTTTTACCAATCCTTTCTGTTGGTCCTAAGGAAGCTTCACACCAAATAAAAATTCTCGGTGCCGTGCAGTTTTGGAGATATGGCATTTTAATTTTTTCTATTTTTAGCTCCTGCGGTTCCCACGGGGCAGCAGGAAAAAATTTTTTGGCATAAATCAAGTACTTATAACCCAATAATACCTCATATTAAATTTGGTTCAAATCGGCCTCTGGGTTCAGAAAGTTAAAAAATTTATAGTAATTTATATATTTTTTATACTTAACAATGACCCAGACATAGCTGGTGCTAACTCTTAAAAATCTAGGGCCAAACACAAATTTTCCCCCTAATCCCCAAAATTTGCATCTAAAACCAAAAGAAATCATGTCCTAAAGGACCTCCATACTTTGCCCCTACTGCGCATGCACAGTGTCAAGGACGTTCCAAAATTGGCGCCAATCATCATTCTTACTGGCAGTGCCTGGTCAGCACTATGTACGCAGCGGGTAGGTATGAGTTCCCAACTCCTGGGAGGGCCATCCCCATCTGGGTCATTGGTAAGTATAAAAAATATATAAATTACTATAAATTTTTTAACATTTTTATACTGTACCAATGACCCAGACATAGCTGAATAGTAAAAAGGCTGGAGGGCCTAGGACATAGAGGAAAATCCAATAAGCTCAAGTATATAATATAGAGTGAACCCCTCATGGAGAAAAGGAGTATTAGGCTTTACATGTATCTTTCTTATTTTATGATAAATTAGAAAGATACAATACCCTTCATAATTGAGCACAATAACATTCATGTTCTCTATTAACATCCAGTATAACCCATTATACTAATTATTTTTAAAGTAAGCCAATAAATAAAGTTAGTCCAGAGAATTGAGACTCTTTATATTCTTTAAAAGTGTCCGAGGATTGTACATTAACGCCCGTTTGACAATTGACATATACAAATGCTTCACACCGAGCTACACTTTAAAAATATGACATGAATGAATGTTTAACATTAATATTACACTTTAAAACCATCCCGGAAACGACTCAGAATTACTGACTCCGGAGGAGGAATTCCCTTGCTTTTCACTATAAAGCAGGTGACCTAAGGGAACACCCTCCCCCCCCCCTCCCTTCCCCTTCCCCTGGGTCAAATAGCCCAGAGCGAAGAGGGCAGCAGGACGGAGTCACTGCCGGAACAGAAAGCCTGCATAACTATAGTTGCAACTGTTTAGTGGACGACATTCTGAGCAACAGATAACGGACCTAAACAATGCAGGTCTCCAGAAATGGACTCAATATTTCTGAGATAAAAATTTGTGAATGTGGATGGCTGAGACCAATAAGCAGCCTTCATTAAATCTGTAATAGCCACACTATTTGCGTAAGCCCAAGATGTAGAAAGAGCTCTTACTTCATGAGCCGAAATCTTAAGCACAGACAGCTGGGAAGAAGATAAATTTTCATAAGCAGTACGGATAGTTAATTGAATCCATCTAGCAATAGAATGGACCGAAATGTCCTTTCTATTAGGCATCAGAGACAGAAAGAAACGTTTTCGTCCCTTTCTGATAAACTGAGATCTCTGTTTATAAATGCGTAAAGCTCTAACAGGACAGAGTAAAGGCCTACGCCCGTCTGAAGATGGAAGAGCCTTAATAACAATAGGTTCCGGATATTTATTAGGAGCCTGATTCTTAGCTAAAAATCCAACATTAGTAGTGAAGGTGATAGTGTTCCCGACACTACGATAGTGAGAATCGTCCACCGATAGTGCATGAAGCTCACTGACTCTTCTAGCAGAAGAGAAAGCTAAGAGAAAAGCTGTCTTATAAGACAAGAATTTGAAATCTACTGTCCCAAGAGGCTCAAATGGCTTTTCCTTTAGTTTAAGAAGAACCCAAGCTAAATTCCACTTAGGAATTAATCTAAGAGTTCTGGGTCTATTTATCGAGAAGTTTCTAACTAACTTAGATAAAGAGACATTAGATCCAATTTGTAAACTATCTGGTGTGCATAGGTATCAGATAACATAGACCTATAACCCTTAATAGTAACAGGCTGCAGTTTGATTTCGTCAAACAAGTATACTAGAAAGTTTGCAATGTCTGGTATGGAGGGATAAAAAATATCAACAGAATGATCCCTACACCAACGACGAAAAACCTTCCACTTTAATGGCTGCATAATTTAGCGAAGAGATGGTCCTCCTACAGTTAGAAATCGCGTTCACTGCTCGTCCTGTAAAGTGCTTGCCATGCAAGAAGGACCGCACAACAGAAAAACGTGAAGGTTGAGACCTTGCGGGTTGTGATGAAGTCAACGCGGTTTCCCCTGCGAAAGAAGATCCTCCCGTGGAGGAAGCTTTCCCACAATAGACACCTGAGTAGATTTATCCACGGTCTCTGTGGAGACAGAGATGCTACCAACAGAATCTTGCATTGAGATTGTTTTATCTTTAGCAATACTTGCTGAATCAACGGCGCTGGAGGATACGCATATCCTATCATTCCGTCCCATGAGATCGATAGAGCGTCTACTGCAAATACTCTTGGATCCGGGCACGGTGACACATACGTCTGCAACTGATTGTTGAGATGTGTCGCAAATAAGTCTATCATTGGCCGTTACCACTGGTAGCAAATCTGATTGAATACTTGTTTGTTGAGAGTCCACTCCCGACGGCAACAAGCGACCCTTCTGTGAAAGGGAGTCTGCTAGTACATTCAGACGACCCGGTATATGACGGACCGAAAGTAGAACTTGATGTTCTAGAGCAAACAGAAGGATTCTCTCCGTTAGATTGAATAACGGAACAGAATGAGTGCCTCCCTGGTTCCGTATATACGCCACTACTGTCGTATTGTCGGACAGAATTTGGACATGAGCTTTGTGAATAATGTCCATCCAATGACGTAACGCAAGCCAAATTGACATCATTTCCTTGATGTTTATGTGCTTGCTTAGGAACTGTGGATCAAAGACCCTGGCATCTCGAATCCGTTGGGATCAATGTTGCACCCCAACCTGTTTGACTGGCATCCGTCATAATGGTAAAACTCGGATCCGGCAACTGCAGCGGAACTCCCTGAGTTAACCACTGAATGTTTGCCCAAGTCTGAATCTCTTGTTTCACTTGATCTGACAAGAGAACGTCTATGTCGAGCGAATGAATCTTCACACTCCAATTCTGAGTTAAGAAAATTTGGAGAGGACGAGTGCGTAACCGCCCCATCGGAATGAGATCCGCGGCGGCTCCACACAGACCTATCAGTCTCATAAACTCCCTCGCTGTGACTTTGTCTGCATGAAGACAATAGCGAGCATAACAACTGACTAATTTTGCTCTGGTTAACGGCAGACGAACGAGATTGTTGTGCGTCTCGAAGCTCATTCCCAGATGAGTGAATGACTTGGACGGCACCAGATCCAACTTCTCCTCGTTTATAACAAAACTGAGACATCGGAGCAATAGAAGCAGATTCTGCACATCGTTCTGAAGCGTTAACTCGTTGCCGTACCTCTGAAGAATGTTGTCCAGGTAGGCCGACGTTACCGCAGACGAATGAGCTCGGAAATACATCATTACCGAGTTCATTACCCGAGTGAAAGCCCAGGGTGCTAGGTTCAATCCGAAGCACATCGCCCGGAATTGATAGACCACTCCTAGGACTGCGAAGCGTAGATACTTTCTGAATGTCGGATGTACCATGACATGAAAGTACGCATCTTTGAGATCTATGCTTGTAGCATAATCGTTCACCCGAATACTCGCTCTGACCGACCGAATTGTCTCCATATAAAATTTCGGAGCGACGATCAGCTTGTTTATCCAGCTCAAATCTATGACTGAACGGAACGAGCCGTCTGGTTTCGGAACCAGAAACAGATGGCTGTAGAATCCCGGTGTTTCCTGGTCTTCTACGACCTCTACCGCGTTCTTCATTAAAAGAGACTGCACCTCCGATAACAGAGCGTCTCTTTTCTGCGGATTTGACGGAAGTTGAGTCCATTTTGGACTTTGAGTTAAAGGAGGCTTTCGTTTGAAGGATATTCTTAGACCTTCCGAAATCACCCCTCTCACCTAAGGGTTGTCCGTAATCGACGCCCACTCTTCTGAAAAACTCGACAATCTTCCGCCAACCGGAACACGATAGAGGTTGAAGCCATCACCTCCTGGACCTGCGAGGCCTGCGGGAGGAGAAACCACGTCCTCCACGACCCGCACCTCGTCCCGTCGACCTCGGGGCGTCCGACCGATTGTCCCGGCCCGAAGGACGTCCCGCACGTGAGTCGCTGCCTTGACGGTCTCTTGAATAAGAACAAGAGGACGCACCGGAACCTCTATAGGAACTTTTCTTGGGCGCATTAGACCCAGAAGTGCCTGTCTTATTCTTATCTGCCGTATCCGACTTTTTGGAAGCAGATTTAAACAACAGAGAATCCAAAGCTTTCTTAGTAATTTTATTGTAGATTGCAGAAAGCTTGCCGTCGAATAGAAGTTCTCCGGAGACCGAAGCGACTCTGAGAGAGTTCTTCACCTTACTATCCACGCGTGTGGATGTAGCTGGGGCTGCGTCACGTCTAACCAACTCCAGGTTTGCCATTGAGAGGGTGGAGTTATACGTGGAATAAGCCACTGCCCTTGAAAGAAGTCTTAAAGAGGATTGTATATCCTGGAATTCTTTCCCTTGAAGATGCAGTGATAATGCCTTTGTAAGGTGGTCTGCGTAAGATAAAGCGTCTAAACTGGCCCTGTTAGACGTGATTGTCATGTCCAACACCGCGGTTGGAACGGACATAGACGACGGTAATGACAATTCTAAGTCTTCCGCCTCGTCGTCTAGACGCAGAGGAACTCTCGGAATACCCTGTCCTGCCGTATCAAATTTATTCCTTGCATTAATGAAAGGCAGGTTAAGAGCATTGGAGGACAAGAAACCAGCTTTGCCTGTTTTAGAAGCAAGCTTGAATATAGCGTCGTTCAATAATTCAAATGTTCTTGTGACATTATTGGACTGAGACGGAAACTCAGGGACGATGTCTCTGAACCGTTCGAAGAATTCAGTGTCCAATGACGCTATCAGTCTCTTGTCCGGTACCGCAACAGTCTGGCCCGACGGAACAACGTGAGGAAGGAAGTGCCGGATGAAATCCATGGCAGCTTTATGTTGTTCCGAAAGGGATAGCTCCAAGTCATCCGTATCCCTTTCACCATCCGGTCGGACCTCATGATGCTCCCGGTCGTCCGCACCCAATGCTTCAGCGGAGCGTACCGACCCAGTGCCGTCGGATAATTCCCGATCCGACACCGATTCTGTCGATTGCTGGGATGCTGCGATAATTTGTGCTATCTGAGCAAGCACGTCCGTCATCGAGGCCTGCGGAGTAGCGGTCTTTCGCTGCTTAGCCGCGGGAAACTCCGCATCAACTGACTCCCGCATACTCTTCATATGCGAACGTCCGGAGTCTACCGGCCTCGTGTCCCTGGCTACTGGATGGTGTGACCTAGTCGCCGAAGAATCCCTTATCGGCGAAGCTGGTAAAATATCTGCGGTCACGTAGCCAAGGTGCGGTCGAGTGCACTGGTGAGAGGATGAGGAAGCCTGAGCAGTCTCCCGGACTGCCTAAACAACGGAGCGTCCCGAGCGACGGACGTGTGCTCCGCTTGCGACACATTTTGTACCACAACATCAGGTCCCTGATGTTGTTGTACGAGAGAGGGGCCTCCCTCGCTCGTGGCCCGACTGGACCTGGACAAGCTAGGAACCGGACTAGAAGGCTTCCTCCGATCTCTCCTATCATCCGCCGTCACTGGGTGTGCACCTTGTATGTTTATAGTGCTCGCATCACCCAACATTTCCTCCTGGACCGCAACGGACGAACCCGGCTGCCGAACCATTCGGTGAATGGACGCTACACCGGGCGAGCTAGCGGACGACAGCGCCGTCGATCCTATTCGGGACCTCTTAGGCAACTGTCGTATCTCCATGAGCACTTTTGTCACTAGCTCTGCATTCAATTGTGACGACGGAAGCGCACTCTTGGAAGATAACATGGAAACATCACCTTATTCTTCTTCCTCTGAAATAGAAACTGATAGAGTAGAGTGACCCTGCGGAGAAAGGACCGGCATAGCCCTTTCTCCACTAACAACATACCGTGACACACGTTTCCAATGTTTGTCATCCCAATATTGACATATTGAACAGGAGTTAGTGCGAGTACACTGACTACAATTAATACAATGATCATGAAAGTCAGAGGAAGATTTCTTCCTATTACAATTTGAACAATGTCCTTTCATTGTGAAAAGACAACAACAAGTCCTAGTACTCGCACAAACCCCTAAACACAAAGATACATAATAACATGATCCATTAACATTGAAAAAAGCAAATGAAATTCAAAATAATTTTTGAAAAATATTTTTTCAGGGAAGCCCAAGTTTCTGAAAAGTAACGTTGAGCCCCAATGGATCCCAAGGGTAAGTGTGGTCAAAAATTTTAAAATTATTTTAAATAATTAATGCAACACTTACAGATAATAATAATGTATCTAGTAATGAGTAAACTACTCCAAAGGCAAAAAGCCCCCCTCAAAAGAGACTGTTGCCAATGTAAACAAGAAGTGTATAAACACCAGAAAACATGACTCCAGGCACTGACAATACTGGCCCGAAATCAGTTATCAAAAATACACACTATCTGATGCAAAACAGAGACTTCCAGAGAAGAATCTGCAGAACATCAGATGGTAGATGCAGAACACAACGTCTAAACACCCATGGGTGAAAACGTAAACATGGGGAAAATAACAGAATTCATTCTGTAACCAAGCTAATTCTCCCAAGAAATTTTAGTAGTAATCTTACTCAAAAATATGCCAAAAGCATCGGAGAATAGCAAGGGGGGACTTACAGGATAAGGAGAAAGGAAACACTGAATAAGCAGTGCAACTTCAAAGCAAGAATGACAACAACAGGCCCATGCCTCGAAAATAGGCAACTTAACATAATTTCATTACAAAATTTTAAGTTACAGCCCTGAATATTTTCTGTCACTCCTTTTTCCTCTCCTCCTTCTCTATCCTCCTTAGAATCACCATTTCTCCAATATTTATGTGTCTGGCATCATTTAAACTGAGATTTACAAGCACAAAGATCAGTGAGATGCTAACTGATGAAGGGCCAAACAAAGAATGATGATTGGCGCCAATTTCGGAATGTCCTTGACACTGCGCATGCGCAGTAGGGGCAAAGTATGGAGGTCCTTTAGGACATGATTTCTTTTGGTTTTAGATGCAAATTTTGGGGATTGGGGGGCAAAATTTGTGTTTGGCCCTAGATTTTTAAGAGTTAGCACCAGCTATGTCTGGGTCATTGGTACAGTATAAAAATATAGAAATTTTGGGCGGAGCAAAAATTCTTGCCCCTCTCAGAACAAAGGTAAATATTGCCTGTCAAACTTCTTTTGAACAAACTTGAGTCTACACCTCAAATGGAAGCTGCATACCAAATATCAAGTCTCTGCTATGGCTGGTTCATGAGAAGAAGATTTTTTTAAATTTTGTGCATTTTGGCCCCACCCCACTCCACAATATGAGCAGAAATCCAATTTGAAGAAAAACCCAAATGCCCCTATATAACCACTACTTACATGAAATTTAATTAAAAGGTGGCAGTGGTTTAGGAGAAAGAGGCTCAAACACCACCTTCACGCAGGACGATGGACGAAGAGTGATAAGAAAAGCTCACCCTGACTTTCAGTCAGGTGAGCTAATAAAGTGAGAGAATGAGCACATGCTCATCAGTGTTCCTTCCATCTCGAATGGCAGTGATGCAATTCCAAATTCACTTCCCCTGTGCATAAATTAACAGATTTCAACCTTGACTTTGGCATCTGTGTTACTCTGGAGTTTTTAATATTTTTCAACAAAATAATCATTCCTGTGACATATTTGTTCGGGAAACAATAAAATTTACTAAAATTATTTAGATTGAAAATATATTGATAAAACACGTCTTGTTATTTTACTTCTAAAAATAGACAAAATTACCGGTGACTTTGAAAGTACATGCATTTCATTCTTCAACTTTCCATTTCAATTATTTCATCAAAATGGAAGTGTCAGGCAACTTGAGGCAAGAATACTTTTTGTAAAATACGTATATAATAAATCTGATGCAGAGGTAAAAAAAACTATTATCCCAATTTCTTACAGAACATCCCAAACAAAACATTCTGACCGGCAAACGAATTTGGGCCAAATTGGGGATTTCCCCATTTTGTTTTGATGTTTCGTTCTGATGAAAAAATAAGTGCCAATTAATCATTTAATTAAGGTTAACACCGGTCCATTGTCATTTTCGCATGTGCAATTTAGCGAACTTACTTGGGGTAATTATTTATTTACCAGTTGCTTCATTCTGAACTCGATTAAATGAGTTTAAAACAAAAACAAGGACTTGATTGGAATGACGTAATCAAAAGCCACGATCGTGGCTCGCCGCACTTTTCAGGAGAGCCACGATCATGGCTTGCCGCACTCAACCAGTTAACAAAACCAATAGGCCAGATCAAACACAATACCTCTCGCTAGGGCTACCATGACTATCAGTTTTCAGAGTTGATTAGTCGATTAGTCATTCACATATTACATCCACGTTATTCTGACACACACTGATGTAAAAATTCAAATGGTGCCTCATTTATTTATTTATTGGTGTTTAGGGTCACATATTTTTGTAGAACGGTTAATCATGACCATAACATGAGTGCCAACTCAAGACCAGGGGTGAGCGTTAATAAGCCATGTTGCCCATTTTAGAGAGGGTATGATGCACTTCCCAAGCACTGGTGACTGGGTCCTATTTTACCAGAAAAAAAGAGCATGTTTACCGCAATGAACAGGCACTGCTTCACTTCCCGGGGTTCCCATGGGGAAAATGTTGCCTTAAATTGCAACACTGTTTTGCAATTTCTGTTAACACGTTAGTCAAACAGAAAGCTTTGAACAACAGGCTAACAGAAACGGTAAACACCACATGAAAACAATTTATTAAAAAAAAAAATCCCACTTGGGACAGTCAAGTCAAGTTTGTTTAGCAGAGCTGGGTCAACGCTATTTCTGTGTAAAAATGGACAAGATTCTGAAAGTTAATCATGTTAATGCTCGTGTTACTTAGTGTGACTACTAGTTAGGAAACTTAGGCTTTGTGTATGTACATGATAGACATTATTCACACTACAGGAACAATTTCTTACAACTAAATCTTCAACTTTTAAACATAATATCAGGCCTGGCGTTCTCAGGCGTGCGTTTTTTTTGCGCATCTTAACGTGCGCCAAGAACCATTATCGTCCGCAAAATTTCGCTCTCCTGGGGGCACAAAGTTAAGTATAACACTTTAATATACAGTGGAATATTTAGCAAGACACAAGTAAATGCAGTTCAGAAATTCTGACAACACAAGTGAAAATCAAAGCACCATCAGGACTATAAAGTTTTCATTTGGGCCATTTACAGTTAAAACTAGAAGTCCTGTCATGAACGGTACGCTTACCTAGGCTTAATTGCGCGTAGAAATTCCGTGCAACTGCCATATCGAATGGCATCCAAGGCACGACAGGTTCTCCAGACTACTCATAGCACACACAGGCAATGTTTCTGCCAATGGACCTCCAGGTTACCCGGTCCATTGGCTGAAACATTGCTTCTGCACAGCCCATATGTACAGAATTTGATAATCTTACTATGGTCATAACACGTAGATTACCGCGCAGATTGACATGCTATTTGTGCGCATTTCATGTCAGGACTTCTACTTTTAACTGTAGATCTACTGTCGCTTGATAAAAATTGCTAGTAATATAGCACACGGTGTTTATTCAAGCCAATCGTATCATCTAAATACTAGGGTTTACCGGGAATTCCTCATTGACGTATTCAACTTTGTGTCACATGATGCTGACACTTCAAAGTATGGAAATTGATTCAGTAATTTAGCGACAATAAATTCCACTTCGATATTAAAAATATTGGATTTAAAATGGCAACAATTAACATGGATTATCAACAATTTGTTCACAATAGCCTGATCCAGTATGGAGTTTAGGTATGACAACATTCAATTCATGGGATAATATGCAAGGCTAAAGTCAAAGTTACTGCCTATTTTCGTGATATGAATCAATGAATATGAAGGATAACAGGTACAGAGAAACGTAATGTGACCATTGGTCGACTATGAAAAATAATAGTCAACTATAGCACATTCTGTCGGTTAGTCGATTAATTGAATAGTCGTGGCAGTCCTACCTCCAGCATTGTGTTTGATCTGGTGTCATCAAATTTTCTGAATCCAGCTATCCACACCAAGTGACAGTTGTAGTAATCTGTAATTATTGCTTGACATTACCACCCAACAGGAGGCGAGTGATCTATGTATACAGTTGAAACTAGAAGTCATGTCAATATTAGCACAGGAAATGCTGGTCAGTTAATGCGCTCTTTTCTGCAGAAGAATGAAGTTATCTGAAATGCACAAGAGAGTTTGTGCTGTACAATGCAAAATGTAATGTGCTATTAGCGAGGTAGGCAGTGATTTCACAAAAAGAATGGATCCGACAGAAAGAAAATATTGAGACTGCAGTGTGTGGAGGATGGATTACTACTAAATTGCTGTAGAATAGAATTTTCACTTAATTATTATTTACAATTTTTGAAGACAAAACACAAGAAGCACTTGCAAACTTCCATCACATGGACCACTGCGTGATGAAAGTTTGAAAGTGTTTCTTGTGTTGTTATGAACAATTATAAATACTTTTCGAGTGGAGAATATATGGTGCTGCAATTAACTGGTTGAGTGCTGGAAGCCACTATCATGGCTCTACTGAAAAGTGCTGAAAGCCACTTTAGTGGCTTTACTTAGCTATACACTAGTTTGTTGTTGGCTCAGCAGTAGAAAAAAATCTTAATATAAATTAGTTTTGTTACAATTCATTGGAGAGTGCCAACTGGCAGCCAACTGACAGCCAACTGGCACTCTCCAATGAATTGTAACAAAACAATTATTTTTGAACAGTATATTGCTAAACTAAGTCTTCTCCTGCTGGTTGCGTAGTGTCTTTGAAAAAAATACTTGCATTACAAATGATCACAGAAAAATAATTTAGCACTCTACCAGTTAAGTAGTAATCCACTCTCTTCATTATGTATACACAGTCAAATTTCAATATCTATTTATGTATATATATCCCAGCAGAGGTTAGGAATGATGTTAATTATCACTATTTAGTAGTATAGAATTGTACAGAGTTGGGCGCATAGTTTTTCTACAGGAGTTGAGTTTTGCTAATGGTGCAGTTTGACAGAGGCAAAACTACATTTACTCAGCGTGCTATTACTCCAAAATAGCGCACAATACAGTGACAGTACAGTGAAACCTGTCTTGAGAGACCACTGTCTTAAGAGACCACCTGTCTTGAGAGACCACATCTGCCAGGCACCGATTGGTTTTACTCTATAATTCACCTGCTATGGGAGACCACCTGTCTTGAGAGACCACTGTGACCTGGTACCAACTTGTATTTTTATGCCATAATGGACCTGTCTTGAGAGACCACCCCTTTGAAGACTGAAACCATGACAAAAACTTTTTACCTGTTCTGGAATTGGAAAATCCATTGTGGTTATACTAACATAATTAAAAATATTAAAAGCTCTTCATTGGGTTTCAATTGCTAACTCATTAAAGATTGAGATGTTTTTATAAGATCTCTGTGAAAAGATTAGGATTATTGCCGAATAAACAATTTCATACATACCTGAAATGTGACAGCTAGGAATAAAAATAAATTTCTTTTGAAAATCTTCAATGAAGATTTTCAACACTAATTTATTTTTATAATTTTTTTTAACAGTCCATTTCAATTTGTTATAAAAACTTCATAAAAAAGAACAACTACAAAGTAATTACAAAAATCCATTCTTCTCTATTTCTGAATTTTGTGGTTGGTTATTCACCAACTTGAGAAAACCTGAAACCTGTTATGAGAGACCACCTGTCTTGAGAAACCACTTTTGTGTGGCCCAAAGGGTGGTCTCTCAAGACAGGTTCTACTGTACTTCTAGTTTCAACTGTAAACCGCATGAATTCAGGCAAATGATGGTAATCTGTCACAAAGCTTGGATCTCAAAATTATTTGATATGATTGGTTAAGCGTTAAAATTTTCTGACAGTGTTTAGAGTTTGTTATCATTTGTGATCACTGTTAAGAATTTGAAACCTAACTCAATATACTTATTTGAAACTAGTACTGAAATAGTTAACCGGATAACCGGTTTGAAAGCGGTTACCTACCAAACTGATTAAAAAAAACATCAACCGGTTATCCGAAATATCGATAGTGATCGACATTTCACGGTTAAAATGTAGTAAATCTGCTGCTTCTTCTTTGAGATAGATTACACCTCGCACCAGCTCTGTATATATTGAGAAATAATCAACATTGGCGTTCAAGACTTTGTTAATGAACGGCAATTTCCTTGAGTACTGAGTAACCACAGAAACTATTCCGTAGTATGTATACAAACGAACGTTGTCGAGTACTCGACAACGTTCGTTTGTATACACACTACGGAATAGTTTATGAGAATACTGCTTTCCAATTCCTATAGTTTTGATCTCAGATTCGGTGAAATAATGGCTACGGTTAACCAGATATTATCCAGTTATAGTTCTCGGTTAGTCGGTTGTGTAAATGAGCCAACAGTTTCAGCCCTATTTGAAACAATAATAAACCAAATAGTTCAAACTGTTTATTATTTTTATTTTAATGAATTACTTTCATGTAATTAAAAAAAAAGTAATTCTTTCTAATAATAATAATAATACATAACATGTTTTTCATGTACATGACTACTTGACTGCCCTCTACTAAAAACGGGCACATTCACACAAAGGATATTTGAAAAATATGGTATTTTTGCATGAAAAGTGTGGTTTGGCCAAATGGGTCCACTTTTTTTTAAATTAACAGGTTTCAGCAAAAATGTTGACATTTTAGTGGTAGATTTATTGGGCAGTAATGAATAAAAGAGAAAAACAGTACATAGAATAACATTTCCAGTTTTGGTCATGGTATTAGATTTATCTTTCATAGTGACATTCAAGTTTTGTTTTCTTCATGCAGTGGTACTACTGTCACAAAGTAAGTGATGGAGAATACTCAGCACTGACCATTGACTCAATTGTTAAATTTGTCAGAATCCACAGTGTCTCACATGTGGGCTGATTATTTCATAAGTAAAGTGTAGCGTACAATTTTAATAGCAGTCAATAGGTAACAGGAATGACTTGTGTCTACTCACACTGTTCTCTAATCCTCGGTTATAATTTCTGGCACAGTAATGCCGGTGACTTTTATTGGAAACAATTTCAGCATAAGGCTATTAAAAAAAAAATTCTTGTTTCTCAGGCACCTCCCTCATCAATGAAAACTTTCCTCATTATTTTAATTTTTACCTGGAAATTTCTTCGGTGATACTATTTTGCAATGATACGATCAAAAATTTAATCAACTATATCTTATTTAACAGAACTCAGTGAATTCAGATATAGTTGGCTAAATTTGCAAGTGCATTATGGGAAATTTCTACAACTGAAAACATTGGGGTTTTTTTTTCACATAATAGAGCAAATCATAAAACTTTTAATTCCAACAAGTTATAGAACTGTTAAGCATTAAGAAATAAAAGAGAAAATAGCCTCCCTCCCTCATCATAAAACTAAAGCAAAATTGCCTGGGAAGCGAGAAATTTTTTTTTCATAGGCCTAATTTGCAGGGAATTTTTGAAGGTTGTCAATTCATCCTTCATATCCTATTGGTAGTCATTGTCAACTGATCTGACTCCAACCAATGTCTTCTCTGTCGATGGAGCATTCAAAATTTCAATGTATTAAAAGATACTTAACTTTGTAGCTATAGGGAAGTAAGTACAAAAATTCTGTAAGATTTTTCATATTTTTATAAATGGAACATCAAGGTAGATTACTCTGCTAGCTGACATAATTTGTAGTATTTGAAAGTTGGAAACCCTGAATAATTAATAGGTTAACTGGTATTTAAGATAAAGTAATTAAAAAACCCACTAATTGAAGAATGTAGTTTTAATCTATAACTAACCTGAAACAAAATAATAGAAGATAAATGTGCATCCAAGTGTCTAAATTATTATTTTAAATTATGATAACAACTTTATCTTAGAGACCTGAGAATTGCTAATTTTGATTGAATCGAATATCAAATCGAATTGGAGAAAATGAATTGAATTTTGAATAGAATTTCAAATCAAACTTTGAATTGAATCGCAGTTAATGGAAATGTCGTCGAAAGAAAGTTTTTTTTCTTAAATAATACCCCCGATTATTAAGACACACGGTTATGTAGAGCGCATTTTTCGCCTCACCACTTCCCATGCTATAAATTGAGATATAAACCAATATACTAGCTATTGACTGAAACTATTCAAATTGTTGACTTTCTAGCTTCGAAACTGCAGCAATATACATTTTTAAATGAGCATGGCTTACAGGGTTGTTACCTACCTCACTTTTATCACATGTTTTCTTGGAAAAAAACTTAATTTCAAATCAGATCGACTTAATTCGGTCTGAAGCCATTTGTTATAAATAAAAATGCAGAATGACTAAAACGAAATGATAATTCAATGCCGAATGGAGTCAATCCACTTGTAAATTAAAGCCTGCTCTACTTCTGTTTATATAATAATCAGGGGTATTCTTTTATAAAATTGTTGCATTTGTATCCAGTAACTATGATCGAACAGAACAATACTCAATACAAAATAATGTAATCATGTTGTGGAAATCACTTATTGAAGCTGAACAGCTGAATAACTTTTCAAAGTTTGAAACTTGAAATTTTTATAACTGGTTATTGGTTATGATGTATAATAAGCTGAAATGAACATTTGTAGTGGTAAAAGTGTTTGTAGCAATGTAGTTACAACTGTTGTACAGTTGTAGCCACATCACTTCAAACACTGTTACCGCTATAAGTCAGTTTCCTTCCTACTCAGAACAATACTCAATATAAAATAATGTGATGAATTACAATCTGTAAACATTCACATTTATGGCTTAAGTATATTCAAACCCATTCAAATTTCCCATTTTGAATTGAATCGAATTAAATATTGACTTTCGAATCGAATTTCGAATTTTTGCAAAAGCCTACTTTATCTAAACTCTAAGATTGTGTTACTCCCAGTCATTGCAATCTAATAATCATAATGTGAGAGAGAAGTATAAAATAAATAGTACATTACAGTGAGGTGTCAGTTACTTCTCTTCTTGTTTTGTTTGGGTTCATTTTCATGCCTGTACCAGTTGACTTACTCACCTATAGCCATGTCCCATTCTCCCACATAGAACTGGTAACTGGTAGATAGAGAACAGAACTAGTAACTTGCAGAAAGAGTATAGAACTGACTGAAGTATTGGGAAATGGAAAGGCTTAATAAAATTAAATATCTGTTTCTCAGGCCCTCCCGCATGGTCCTTTTGGCTGCCGCATGCTCTCTTTTTATGACCAATGCAAACTTGAAAAAATAAAAATTAAATGGTTTATGTCTGATATTTTACACAAGGTAATAAAACTGATAAATTTGTCCCTTGAGTGCAACAAGGGTTTGCAATGCTTTAGCATTGCAAAGCCTTGTTGCACCCAAGGGACGAAATACACCACCACCCTTGCAATTCTGTAGATTATGAGGCATAAAACATAAAATAAACCAAGAATATGAACTTCTGATGGCAAAGAAATAATTACAAAAATAAAATATAAAATAAAACAAGAGGCCCCAAGGGGCCTGAGGGCGCTCACCTGACATGGTAGCCTAAATATCAACCCAGAGAATTGATTTCAACAAGTTGCATCTGCTCCTCCTAAGAAAAGCTTATACCAAATATCCAAAGATTCTGACCAGTGGATCTAAAAAAAAAGATTTTTAAAGAATATTCCTCATATTGAACTAAGTTATAATTCAGGCTCCCACAGGGAGCCCATATATGAACCCAGGGACTTGGCTTTAACAAACTTGAATCTCACCCCCCTAAGGATGCTGCACACCAAATATCAAAACATTCCGACTGCTGGATCTGAAGAAGAAGATTTTTAAAGAAAAGTCCTCATTTTGAACTAAGTTACAATTAGAGCTCCCACAGTGAGTCCAAATATGGACCTAGGGACATGGCTGAAGAAGAAGATTTTTAAAGAAAAGTCCTCATTTTGAACTAAGTTACAATTCGAGCTCCCACAGTGAGTTCAAATATGGACCTAGGGACATGGCTTGAAAAAACTTGAATCTCACCCCCTAAGGATGCTGCATACCAAATATCAAAACATTCCGACTGCTGGATCTGAAGAAGATTTTTAAAGAAAATTCCTCATTTTGAACCAAGTTATAATTCGGGCTACCACAGTGAGCCCAAATAGGAACCCAGGGACTTGGCTTGAACAAACTTGAATCTCACCCCCCTAAGCATGGTGCATACCCAATATCAGAAGATTCTGCCTGCTGGATCTTGAGAAGAAGATTTTCAAAGAAATTTGCCTGAAATGCACTAAGTTCAAATTTGGGCTCCTATACTGAGCCCAAATATAAACCCAGGGGGCCGATTTGAACAAACTTGAATCAGATCCACCCCACAATGTTGCATACCAAATATCAAAAGATTCTGCATGCTGGATCTGGAGAAGATTTTTTAAGAAATATGCCTGAAATGCACTAAGTTAAAATTTTGGCTCCTATATGGAGCCCAAATATAAACCCAGGGGGCCGATTTGAACAAACTTGAATCAGATCCACCCCACAATGTTGCTTACCAAATATGAAAAGATTCTGAAGCTGGATCTGGAGAAGAAGATTTTTTAAGAAATTTGCCTGAAATGCACTAAGTTCGAATTCGAGCTTCTATAGTGAGCCCAAATATGAAACTAGGAAGCCGATTTGACCAAACTTGAATCAGATCCACCCCATAATGTTGCATACCAAATATCAAAAGATTCTGCCTGCTGGATCTGGAGAAGAAGATTTTTTAATAAATTTGCCCGAAATGCACTAAGTGCGAATTCGGGCTTCTATATTAAGCCCAAATATGAATCCAGGGGGCCGATTTGAACAAACTTGAATCAGATCCACCCCGCAATGTTGCATACCAAATATCAAAAGATTCTGCCTGCTGGATCTAGAGAAGAAGATTTTTGAAGAAATTTGCCCGAAATGCACTAAGTTTGAATTCGAGCTTCTATAGTGAGCCCAAATATGAATCCAGGGGGCCGATTTGAACAAACTTGAATCAGATCCACCCCGCAATGTTGCATACCAAATATCAAAAGATTCTGCCTGCTGGATCTGGAGAAGATGATTTTTTAAGAAATTTGCCTGAAATGCACTAAGTTCGAATTCGAGCTTCTATAGTAAGCCCAAATATGAATCTAGGGAGCCGATTTGAACAAATTTGCATCAGATCCATCCCACAACGTTGCATACCAAATATCAAAAGATTCTGCCTGCTGGATCTGGAGAAGAAAATTTTTTGAAGAAATTTGCCTGAAATGCACTAAGTTCGAATTCGAGCTTCTATAGTGAGCCCAAATATGAATCTAGGAAGCCGATTTGAACCAACTTGAATCAGATCCATCCCACAATGTTGCATACCAAATATCAAAAGATTCTGCCTGCTGGATCTGGAGAAGAAGATTTTTTAATAAATTTGCTTGAAATGCACTAAGTTCAAATTTGGGCTCCTATACTGAGCCCAAATATAAACCCAGGGGGCCGATTTGAACAAACTTGAATCAGATCCACCCCACAATGTTGCTTACCAAATATGAAAAGATTCTGAAGCTGGATCTGGAGAAGAAGATTTTTTAAGAAATTTGCCTGAAATGCACTAAGTTCGAATTCGAGCTTCTATAGTGAGCCCAAATATGAAACTAGGAAGCCGATTTGAACAAACTTGAATCAGATCCACCCCACAATGTTGCATACCAAATATCAAAAGATTCTGCCTGCTGGATCTGGAGAAGAAGATTTTTTAATAAATTTGCCCGAAATGCACTAAGTGCGAATTCGGGCTTCTATATTAAGCCCAAATATGAATCCAGGGGGCCGATTTGAACAAACTTGAATCAGATCCACCCCGCAATGTTGCATACCAAATATCAAAAGATTCTGCCTGCTGGATCTGGAGAAGAAGATTTTTTAATAAATTTGCCCGAAATGCACTAAGTGCGAATTCGGGCTTCTATATTAAGCCCAAATATGAATCCAGGGGGCCGATTTGAACAAACTTGAATCAGATCCGCCCTGCAATGTTGCATACCAAATATCAAAAGATTCTGCCTGCTGGATCTAGAGAAGATTTTTGAAGAAATTTGCCCGAAATGCACTAAGTTTGAATTCGAGCTTCTATAGTGAGCCCAAATATGAATCCAGGGGGCCGATTTGAACAAACTTGAATCAGATCCACCCCGCAATGTTGCATACCAAATATCAAAAGATTCTGCCTGCTGGATCTGGAGAAGATGATTTTTTAAGAAATTTGCCTGAAATGCACTAAGTTCGAATTCGAGCTTCTATAGTAAGCCCAAATATGAATCTAGGGAGCCGATTTGAACATATTTGCATCAGATCCATCCCACAACGTTGCATACCAAATATCAAAGGATTCTGCCTGCTGGATCTGGAGAAGAAAATTTTTTAAGAAATTTGCCTGAAATGCACTAAGTTCGAATTCGAGCTTCTATAGTGAGCCCAAATATGAATCTAGGAAGCCGATTTGAACAAACTTGAATCAGATCCATCCCACAATGTTGCATACCAAATATCAAAAGATTCTGCCTGCTGGATCTGGAGAAGAAGATTTTTTAATAAATTTGCTTGAAATGCACTAAGTTCAAATTTGGGCTCCTATACTGAGCCCAAATATAAACCCAGGGGGCCGATTTGAACAAACTTGAATCAGATCCACCCCACAATGTTGCTTACCAAATATGAAAAGATTCTGAAGCTGGATCTGGAGAAGAAGATTTTTTAAGAAATTTGCCTGAAATGCACTAAGTTCGAATTCGAGCTTCTATAGTGAGCCCAAATATGAAACTAGGAAGCCGATTTGAACAAACTTGAATCAGATCCACCCCACAATGTTGCATACCAAATATCAAAAGATTCTGCCTGCTGGATCTGGAGAAGAAGATTTTTTAATAAATTTGCCCGAAATGCACTAAGTGCGAATTCGGGCTTCTATATTAAGCCCAAATATGAATCCAGGAGGCCGATTTGAACAAACTTGAATCAGATCCACCCCGCAATGTTGCATACCAAATATCAAAAGATTCTGCCTGCTGGATCTGGAGAAGAAGATTTTTTAATAAATTTGCCCGAAATGCACTAAGTGCGAATTCGGGCTTCTATATTAAGCCCAAATATGAATCCAGGGGGCCGATTTGAACAAACTTGAATCAGATCCACCCTGCAATGTTGCATACCAAATATCAAAAGATTCTGCCTGCTGGATCTAGAGAAGATTTTTGAAGAAATTTGCCCGAAATGCACTAAGTTTGAATTCGAGCTTCTATAGTGAGCCCAAATATGAATCCAGGGGGCCGATTTGAACAAACTTGAATCAGATCCACCCCGCAATGTTGCATACCAAATATCAAAAGATTCTGCCTGCTGGATCTGGAGAAGATGATTTTTTAAGAAATTTGCCTGAAATGCACTAAGTTCGAATTCGAGCTTCTATAGTAAGCCCAAATATGAATCTAGGGAGCCGATTTGAACAAATTTGCATCAGATCCATCCCACAACGTTGCATACCAAATATCAAAAGATTCTGCCTGCTGGATCTGGAGAAGAAAATTTTTTAAGAAATTTGCCTGAAATGCACTAAGTTCGAATTCGAGCTTCTATAGTGAGCCCAAATATAAATCTAGGAAGCCGATTTGAACAAACTTGAATCAGATCCATCCCACAATGTTGCATACCAAATATCAAAAGATTCTGCCTGCTGGATCTGGAGAAGAAGATTTTTTAATAACTTTGCTTGAAATGCACTAAGTTCAAATTTGGGCTCCTATACTGAGCCCAAATATAAACCCAGGGGGCCGATTTGAACAAACTTGAATCAGATCCACCCCACAATGTGGCTTACCAAATATGAAAAGATTCTGAAGCTGGATCTGGAGAAGAAGATTTTTTAAGAAATTTGCCTGAAATGCACTAAGTTCGAATTCGAGCTTCTATAGTGAGCCCAAATATGAAACTAGGAAGCCGATTTGAACAAACTTGAATCAGATCCACCCCACAATGTTGCATACCAAATATCAAAAGATTCTGCCTGCTGGATCTGGAGAAGAAGATTTTTTAATAAATTTGCCCGAAATGCACTAAGTGCGAATTCGGGCTTCTATATTAAGCCCAAATATGAATCCAGGGGGCCGATTTGAACAAACTTGAATCAGATCCACCCCGCAATGTTGCATACCAAATATCAAAAGATTCTGCCTGCTGGATCTAGAGAAGAGGATTTTTGAAGAAATTTGCCCGAAATGCACTAAGTTTGAATTCGAGCTTCTATAGTGAGCCCAAATATGAATCCAGGGGGCCGATTTGAACAAACTTGAATCAGATCCACCCCGCAATGTTGCATACAAAATATCAAAAGATTCTGCCTGCTGGATCTGGAGAAGATGATTTTTTAAGAAATTTGCCTGAAATGCACTAAGTTCGAATTCGAGCTTCTATAGTAAGCCCAAATATGAATCTAGGGAGCCGATTTGAACAAATTTGCATCAGATCCATCCCACAATGTTGCATACCAAATATCAAAAGATTCTGCCTGCTGGATCCGGAGAAGAAAATTTTTTAAGAAATTTGCCTGAATGCATACCAAATATCAAAAGATTCTGCCTGCTGGATCTTGAGAAGAAGATTTTTTAATAAATTTGCTTGAAATGCACTAAGTTCAAATTTGGGCTCCTATACTGAGCCCAAATATAAACCCAGGGGGCCGATTTGAACAAACTTGAATCAGATCCACCCCACAATGTTGCTTACCAAATATGAAAAGATTCTGCCTGCTGGATCTGGAGAAGAAGATTTTTTAAGAAATTTGCATGAAATGCACTAAGTTCAAATTCGAGCTTCTATAGTGAGCCCAAATATGAATCTAGGAAGCCGATTTGAACAAATTTGAATCAGATCCACCCCACAATGTCGCATACCAAATATCAAAAGATTCTGCCTGCTGGATCTGGAGAAGAAGATTTTTTAAGAAATTTGCCTAAATGCACTAAGTTCGAAATCGGGCTCCTATACTGAGCCCAAATATGAACCCAGGGGGCCGATTTGAACAAACTTGAATCAGATCCACCCTACAATGTTGCATACCAAATATCAAAAGATTCTGCCTGCTGGATCTGGAGAAGATTTTTTAAGAAATTTGCCTGAAAAGCACTAAGTTCGAAATCGGGCTCCCATACTGAGCCCAAATATTAACCCAGGGAGCCGATTTGAACAAACTTGAATCAGATCCACCCCACAATGTTGCTTACCAAATATGAAAAGATTCTGCCTGCTGGATCTGGAGAAGATTTTTTAAGAAATTTGCCTGAAAAGCACTAAGTTCGAATTCGGGCTTCTATAGTACGCCCAAATATGAATCCAGGGGGCCGATTTGAACAAACTTGAATCAGATCTACCCCGCAACATTGCATACCAAATATCAAAAGATTCTGCCTGCTGGATCTGGAGAAGAAGATTTTTGAAGAAATTTGCCTGAAATGCACTAAGTTCGAATTCGAGCTCCTATAGTGAGCCCAAATATGAATCTAGGGAGCCGATTTGAACAAACTTGAATCAGATCCACCCTACAATGTTGCATGCCAAATATCAAAAGATTCTGCCTGCTGGATCTGGAGAAGAAGATTTTCAAAGAAATTTGCCTGAAATGCAGTAAGTTCAAATTTGGGCTCCTATACTGAGCCCAAATATAAACCCAGGGGGCCGATTTGAACAAACTTGAATCAGATCCACCCCACAATGTTGCATACCAAATATCAAAAGATTCTGCCTGCTGGATCTGGAGAAGAAGATTTTTTAAGAAATTTGCCTGAAATGCACTAAGTTCGAAATCGGGCTCCTATACTGAGCCCAAATATGAACCCAGGGGGCCGATTTGAACAAACTTGAATCAGATCCACCCTACAATGTTGCATACCAAATATCAAAAGATTCTGCCTGCTGGATCTGGAGAAGAAGATTTTTTAATGTTTTTCCCATTGCCTACAGTGTTAAAAAGTGCTGACTCAGCACTTTTTCAAAGTCCCGAAACTGTACCCTATGATAAAACCGATGGCAATTTTTTTTTACCAATCCTTTCTGTTGGTCCTAAGGAAGCTGCACACCAAATAAAAATTCTCAATGCCGTGCAGTTTTGGAGATATGGGCGTTTTAAATTTTTTCTATTTTTAGCTCCTGCGGTTCCCACGGGGCTGCGGGAAATTTTTTTTTTGCATAAATCAAGTACTCATGACCCAATAAGCCCTCACATAAAATTTGGATCAAATCAGTCTCTCGGTTTGGAAAATAGAAATTTTGGGCGTGGCCAAAATTACTGCCCCTCCCATAACAATGGCAAATATTGCCCCTCGAACTTTCTGTGTACAAGCCTGAGTCTACAACCCAAAAGGAAGCTGCAAACCAAATATCAGGTCTCTGCCACTAATAGTTCATGAGAAGAAGATTTTTAAGGATTTTGGTGCCCCTTGGGGGTGTGGCACCACCCAGGGGGAGAGGCAACTTTATTTGAACAAATCCGAATTGGTATTGGTGGACGAATATTTGACCAAGATCTGAATAACATTGGGCTATTGGTTTGGGAGGAGAAGTCGATAATGTAAAGTTCACGACGGACGACGACGACGGATGGCAAGTGATAAGTTAAGCTCCCTTCGGTGAGCTAAAAACGCCCGCCCGTATGCAATTTTACAAAACTTGGCCTGAGAAACAGAACATCTACTTTGTGTGGCCTAAACAGTTTACAGAAATGGAATTTATGATTATCAATAGAGATGATAGATGTAGATGTCCAGAAATCCTTACCCACCCAACCAGCTCACAGAGCTTGTTCCAAAGAGGGGTCAAAAGCAATGTTTTTTACACCAAAAATTAAAAAAATAGTTATTCAAGAATTTTGTTTGCCCTTCGTGTTAGGTAAAGGGTTAAAGAAAAAACTATATTGTAGGGAAATCACTGTAATACTATGGAGACAGTAGCTGTCCCCCCCCCCCCCCCCTCCACTCCCCAACTTTTTACAAGAAGTAGGGCTGAAACAGTTACAGGATTTCCATAACCGATCAACCATGTCCAATAACCATGATTAACTGATTAAACATGGTTATCCAAAGAATTCCATCAGCGTATGTCTTCGGTAGTTCAACTAAGGACGAGATGAAACTGAAAAATGTCAAAGTCAGTCTGGGCAATGCACCCTCAGCACAATGCGGAAGAAAATGCCGTGGTAGCAATGACCGCAGGTGTAATGTTGCAAAATTTCACCCCACCCTCCACCCCAAAATACCTATGTTTAGGGTAACCCAGCCAACCCTAAAAAAATATGCGGATCATAAAAATATTTCCGCAAGTAAAAGTTGCTCATTTAAATCACTGTAACCCATTCATTGTGCAAGTATAGTGTGCAACAGTTTTGTTTTAAATTGCACTCAAACATATACTTAGAAATTATTGATAGTGGCCGACAGATCCGTAGATATTGCATTTAGGTGAAGTATGTGATCATTTTGGTAGTTTGATATTTGTTTTATTTCTGTCAGAAACCACATGGCTCTTTCAATATCACGCCGAATGGAGTGATTTTGATCATTGGTCATTTCAAGGAAAGTTTATTTAATATGCAAATACGATTATACTATGGAGGCCCCCATAAAGTTAAAAGAATAATTTGAATACAATAACACAGATAACCTCTTTAAACTGAATTTGAATTACTTAAATAATCAATCAGTGTTAGTACATTTTAGATTAGAGTATATATATGAACCAGAGAAGCCAGTCATTAGATTTAAAATCAAAATGACGAAATATCCTCTGAAGAACTGGGATTTGGTGCAATTTGAAACATGCTATCGTAGCTGTTTGATAGCAGCACCCTCTTCAAATTGCTCCTGCTTTAGACACCGAGCATCAGATGCTTTTGGCATATGAATGCAATGACCTTCCTCAATTGCCGAGGGGAGGGACAATTTCCATCCGCGAATTGTTTTGCCGAAAGAGCAATGGTGCATTACCAGGACTGCAAAATGGACACACAAACCTTGTATAACATTCTCATCTGATAACTTCAAATAAATTTCTTGTCATATTATCCTCAGCTGAAGTGATAATTTACAGAAGATACACCCCCCTCCCACACACACCCACCTTTGGAAGTATCTCAACTGTTTTGAGGCTGTTAACATTGACCAAGCTGCCAAAACATCGCTGTGACAAAGAAATAAAATGCGTGCATTACAGTTAAAACTATAAGTCCTGTCGTGCAAAGTGCACAAATAGCACGTTGATATGCGCATTAATGTGCGCGTTATGGCCCAATTAAAGCTATCAACTTCTGTACATATGGCCTGTGCACGAGCAATGTTTCAGCCAATGGACCTCCGGGTAACCCGGAGGTCCATTGGCAGAAACATTGCATGTGTTTGCTATGAGTAACCAGGAGAACCTGCCATGCTTTGGATGCCATTCGATATGGCAATTGCGTGCAATTACAACGTGCAATTAAGCCAAGATAAGCGCACTATTCGTGACAGGACTTCTAGTTTTAACTGTAGTTCAAATAGAGTATCCAGTTACAGTATTGATGATTTTCGTGATCGTTTTAACTCCACTAGTGTTGGTATGTTATATGTGGGTGACAGTTAACTGGTTATGGAAATCATAACCGGTCATGTTCATGAACGATTATTGACCAGTTAACCATTTAATCCCTAACCAGAAGGACAATATAGTTACACTCCTGTGATTTTCAAAACGGCAAGCCTGTTTTGAGTCCTAATTAGGGCTGTGACGATTAATCGATTGTTGATCGGTCACGGCGAAATCGATTAGTGTTTTTCGTTGTCGAATAATTGGTAAATTATATCCCATTTTAGACGTTTAATAAGTAAAAAAAAATATGTTGAAAAAACTATTGTTTCTAAAGGTAAAGAATTAAGAACATCGATGTTAAACCCCAAGAAGCTATTGGAAGCATTTATCTGTCATGTACATTCATCAAAGCTTTGATGTTCTGAACTTTTGAACCCTCAGTGTAATAATCAAGACCGGTCGGCAGTTGCAAAGTTCGCAACTGCCGACCGGTCTTGATTATTACACTGACGGTTCAAAAGTTCAGAACATCAAAGCTTTGAATGTAACTAAAAGAGGATCGTCTTCGTTGTTTACTTGAGGTAGGTCAACTGACTTCAACTTCATTTTTATCGACTTCAAAGAGAAGGAGATGGGGGTCATCTAGGTACGACCAATCGGTTATCATCGATTATTTGCAACGATTAATCGATTCCTAAATTAACAAGGGCAACGCCCCGGTCCCCCGACCAAGATGGCAAATTCAAGGGAGCTGTTAGGATGCAATTTGTTCGCAGAGCATGGCCATTTTTTAACTTGACCTGTATTTCCAACCAATTAAACCACATACTTAGTTTCGTTTCAATCAAATGATCCAAAGTAAAGTTATCATCCGGACAACACAAAAACCGTATTTTCTAAGTCGAAAAAGGGGAATAAATCCAGTAAAAATCAGTGGAGCGTGCCCATTTTCGAACTTGACCTGCATTTCCACCCAAATAAGCGGCATACTAAATTTCATTTCAATCAAATGATTCTAACTAAAGTTATCATCCGGACACCACAAAAACTGTATTTTTTAAGTCGAAAAAGGGGAATAAATCCAGTAGAAATCAGTGGAGCGTGCCCATTTTTGAACTTGACCTGCATTTCCACCCAAGTAAGACACATACCAAATTTAGTTTCAGTAAAATCATCCAAACTAAAGTTATCATCCGGACAAGGGTGTGACGGACGGACGGACGCACGCAGGGACAGACACTGCTGATTACAATAGTCCCCCGAAGGGTCGGGGGACAAAAAACCGTGACAGCCCTAGTCCTAGTGGTACTTCCAATACAGTTTTTTGTGCAAAACTCATAAGTTTCAACTTTGGAAAGGTATGAGTTAAAATATTATTTCAAGTTCACTCACCTGACCTGACGCAGAAGACGACAATCTTTTCCTTATGCATTCCATAAAAATGGAGAGTATCTCTAAAATAATAGCACAGCCACTGGTTTCTTTAAAAATGGTGAATAAAATTTGGTTAGTCTTCAATAATATTTCACTGTCTTTGGAGCATGCATGAACCTAGAAATAAATCCAAGTGATTCTCAGAGAAAAATCTTTAAACTAGAGTTCACAACCACCACGGCAGCCCTCGCCATAGTGGCAATCAGAAAACTGGTTTATTATTTGTTATATCATAACAGAAAATAAAGCATACTCCAGCAGGGTGCAGGGACACAGGAGGTTTATTACAAATCACTGCCTGTCACTGCAGTGATTTATTATTTGTACAGGTAAATATTGTGTGTCTATATATGATGCCCCCTTGTGTTCTACCATATAAATTCTGCTTGAAAACTGTAGGAGTTAGCTGGACACACAACATACTATACAGGCGAAATTCCACAGAAAAACTGACCACAATTGTTCCACAACCTGTAATTTTGTGAAATATTGTAGCAAATCAAAATCCTGACAAAATGCACACTTTTGGTATATGTACAAACATCCTGTAAAATAAAAAGGTCCTATCTTGAAAACTTTGAGAAGTGTTAACTGGACAAACCACATACCATATACAAACAATTCTGCAAAAAAATTGACCAAGTTCAACAACCTGTAATTTTGTGAAATATTGAAGAAAATCAAACTCCTGACAAAATGCACACCTTTGGTATATGTACAAACATCCTGTCGAATAAAAGGGTCTTAGCTTCAAAACTGTTAGAGGAGTTAGCCAGACAAAGCACATACCATATAGGTGAAATTCTACAAAAAGCTGACAAGGTTCAACAATATGTAATTTTGTGAAATATTGAAGTAAATAAAAATCTAAATTTTATAGTAAATTTCCTTTCTTATTATACCTACCACAATTGTTTACTTCAGGCTTGCACTACAGTGTAAGTCCCTAACTCGGATAAAATACTCTCTATTTTTGTCTTTCCCAAGCAATTTGGGAAAGAAAAGTGGTGCAAAAGCATCAAGAAAAAATAAGCCAAAACTGGGTCAAGTGCAACCGGCGCAGACCGAGTACGGGATGCTCTCTCCCAAGTACAACTCCACGACTTCCGTTGCCAGTGCGCATATACCATCTCTAAAGACTCATTCTTTTTGAATCCGTCAACATTAGAGTTATGTGATCAGCGGGGAGGAAAGATTCTTTACCCGTAAAGAAGACGGGAGGGCCTCCATGTAAACAATTGTGGTAGGTATAATAAGAAAGAAAATTTACTATAAAATTTAGATTTCTTATCAACCTACTCACAATTGTTTACTTCAGGCTGAATAGACAAAAGGCTGGAGGGAATCGCATAACCAACCCACACATAACCCCAGTGCACTGGAACCGTGAAGCAGAAGGAAGAGGTCCCGAGGCTTATCAACCATAATGTCGCAATCATTGGTAAAGGACAATGAAAGGAGACATATGGGCCTGTGTGACACACAGACAGAAAAAGGGCAGTAACAGCACAAGACTGAAACTGACCTCCAAGAAGCCTAACGGCTATGGCAGACAACAGCCTGAGCAGAAGAAAGAGGACCCAGGGCAAAAAGGTCCTCCGACTGCTCCTGCAACTGGCGCAGATAAAAGGTGGAGAAAGTAGAAGCCTTTCTCCAGTAGGCTGCCTGCATAACATCCGACAACTTGACAGAGTTAGAATAAGCCCAAGAGGTGGATAGTGCCCGCACCTCGTGGGCAGAAATACGACTGGTAATACAATCGCCAGCTGCTAAACGACCATAAGCCGTACGAATAGCAAGACAAATCCATCGAGAAATGGATTGAGGAGAGATCTTCTGTCGACCTGGAATAAGAGACAGAAAAAAACGTTTCCTGCCTTTCCGTATGAAGCGTGTCCGATCGAGATAAATGCGAATAGCACGGACCGGACAGAGCAAAGGGCGATTACCCTCAACAGAAGGAAGAGCCCTCATACAGATAGGAGGATTCAACTGATTCTTGGCCAAAAAGGAGCAAATAGTGGTAAAAGTAACACTGTTGGGAGAGCTCCTAAAAAAGGCCGGGTCAACCGAGAGGGCGTGAAGCTCACTAACCCGTCTGGCCGAAGCAACTGCCATCAGAAAAGCTGTCTTATATGTGAGAAAATGCATATCCACCTGGGATAAAGGTTCGAACGGTGCCCCCCCCCCCCCCCCCCCCCCACAAGCAAAGCAGCACCCACGAAAGATTCCATCGTGGAGTAAGCTGCAAAGTCCGAGGCCTTTTCAAAGAAAAGTGCCGAACAAGCTCGGAGAGGTAAGAATTGGTGCCGATACGACACTTCCCCACATAAAAAAAGTCTCTGAAAGCATGGACCTGTAACCCTTGATGGTAACAGGCTGGAGAGCCCGAGAATCAAACAGATACAGATATACCAGAAACTCCGCAATCTGTGAAATCGAAGGACTGGCATAATCAACAGAGTGATCAGCACACCATCGACAGAAGACCTTCCATTTAGCTGCATAAGCTAAACCAGTGGAGTGCCTCTTTGAAGAAGAAATGCACTCCACTGCTCGTCTTGAAAAACCTCTACGGAGGAGACAGGACCTTACAAAAGATATGCGTGAAGGCACAATGAAGTCGGGTCGACGTGAAACCTTCTTGGGCGACCTTGACAAAGAAGGTCGCGATGTAGCGGGAGACGTGCCGGAACCGCCGCCATCAGCGAGTGGAGCTGATTGATCCACACCGCTGAGGCGACAGGGGAGCGATCAGAATGATTCGACAACTGCATGTTCGAATTTTGGCGAGAACCTGAGGAAGAATCGGAACCGGCGGGAAGGCGTAGCTGACTAGACCGTTCCAATCGAGTGACAGAGCGTCCACGGCAAAAGCCAGAGGATCTGGACATGGGGACACAAAAGTGTCCACCTGATGGTTCCAACGAGTCGCAAAGAGGTCGATGTGGGGACGTCCCCAGAGATCGCAAAGCGACTCGAACACTGCCCTGTGAAGCATCCACTCGGTGGAAATAACCCTGCCCTGTCGGGACAGGGAGTCGGCTAGGACGTTCAGACGACCGGGAATGTGACGAACAACCTATCCGGCGTGAACATTCTGAGCGAGCAGTAGAAGATCCCGAGCTAATTCGTACATCGGAACCGAGTGCGTGCCGCCCTGGTTCCGAATGTAAGCAACCACTGTCGAATTGTCGGATAGCAGAAGGACCTGGCGATTCGACAGGTGAGGGATCCACTGCCTGAAACTCAGAAGAAGAGCAAGAAGCTCCTTCTGGTTGATGTGTAGAGCTGCTTGATCCTGGTCCCACATCCTGTGTAGGGAAAGACGGAGAGGATCCAACGTCGCACCCCATCCGAGATCGCTGGCATCTGCCGTCAGAACGCGATCGAACGTGGGCAAGTCCAATGGAACACCCTGCGTAATCCACTGAACATCTGTCCAGGGAAGAAGGTGAGGATACAGAGATTCCGGAAACGGAAGCACCTGATCCAGAGAATCTACATTCGGCCTCCAACGACTGAGCAGAAAGTGTTGGAGAGGTCTGACACGCAGCTGACTTAGAGGAATGAGATCCGTCACCGAACCGCAGAGACCGATCAGCCGGAGAAAACTCCGAGCGGTCGCGGACGTGGACTGGGACAGAGTCAGAGCAAAAGCTGAGAGAAACAGAACCTTGGCCTGGGGAACCGCTACCAAATTGAATTGTGTTTGGAAAGACATCCCCAGATGACAAAACGACTGAGAAGGGACCAGCTCCGACTTCTCCTCGTTGACTCTGAATCCTAGCAACGTGAGCAAGCTCAACAGAGTGGCGACATCCGACTCCAGTAAGGCAGCATTGGAATGCCTCTGGAGGATATCGTCCAGATATGCCGAAGTAGTCACCCTGGACTGTGTGCGATGGAACGCTATCACATGCGACATCAGTCTGGTGAACGCCCAAGGAGCCAGGTTGAGGCCGAAAGGCATGGCCTTGAACTGGTAAACTCGCCCCAGAAAAGCAAACCTGAGATACTACCGTGACGCCCGATGCATCGGAACGTGGAAGTAAGCGTCTTGCAGGTCGATGCTGGCTGCGAAATCTCCCTGGTGAATTGATTGGCGGACCGACCTGAAAGTCTCCATGCTGAACTTGGGAGCAATGATAGACTGGTTCAGGATACTCAGATTGATAACCGGTCGGAGTTGGCCGTCCTTCTTCGGCACCAAGAACAGGCAGGAATAGAAACCCACTGACTGAATGTTCTTGACGACCTCGATCGCCCCCTTTGCCAGGAGATTTGTCCCGACGTAAAACGTCTGAAGGAACTGTGGTTGGAAGAGGCACCCTTGACAGAGTGGGGTGCCGTCGGAAGGATATTCGCAGCCCGGACCGAACAACATCTAACACCCACGGATTGGATGTGATGGTGGCCCAATGGTCTGCAAACTCTGCTATCCTTCCTCCAACCTGGGACGAGTCGAGGTGAGGACCTTCATTTCAAGCCCCGACGAGGCCCGCGAGAGGAGAAACCACCTCCTCTACTAAATGAAGAATCCTGAGACTTTCCTCGATTCTGCCGACCCTTACCCTTACCCCTTGAGTAAGAAGTAGAGGTGGCGGCAGAAGGACCAGCCTTTTGCTTCACAGAGGAAGCAGAAGGGTACTTGTTAGGCTTGGAACGGCCCTTGCCTCGCCTAGAAGGCTGATCAAGCTGACGAAACAGCAGCTGATCTTTGGAATGACGTAGGACGTCATCCCGGACCGTCGACACAGAACCATGAAAAAGTTGCGGACCTGCCAAAGAAGCAGATCAAAGAACAGCACGCTGCTACTCGGGAAGGGATCTTCCTGTGTCCAGCACAGCGTCCCTTCGAACTAATTCCAGATTAGCCGTGTTACAGGCACGCGTGTGAGTAAGATGCATAAGCGCCTTGGACAGCACACGCAAAGGAGCCTGTACCTCGTCAAACTTATCTGGAGGCAGATAAGCAGCCAAAGCTGAGACGACGTGATCTGAGAGAGAAAGCATGCCAAGCATCTCTCTAGATAAGCCCAACGTGGACTCCAGAGTCGTCATAGGAATGACGGCAGACTTGGGCTTGGAAAGCCCAAGGGAAGTGGAGTCCTGATCCAGAACCGTCAAAGTCTGGCAGACCGACGGATTGGCAGAATCGTAGGAACGATAACGCACAGGAGGCAAAAAGGTGTCAACCCTGGTGAAGAACGAAGTCTTCAGAGCCTTGGAATTCAGCTTGGAGTCCAATGCTGAAAAAGCTTCAACCATCTGTACCGACTGGCACGGTCGAAGGCGCCCAGAAGCAGGTTGCTCCATAGGCTGTTGGCGCGCGACTGATGATCGCGGCCAGGCTGACACTGTCGGCTGGTTAGTAGGTTTGAGATAAGGCAGAAACCCAAACACAAAGTCAAGAGCTGCCCCCAAGTCCGAAGACTGCTGGCCCTCGACATCAAGCATGTCGGACTCCTCCCCAGAGTCGGAAGGCACATAGCCCATCGTGGGCAAACCAGCCGACGCCTCCCATGGTGTCAGGACACCAGGGGAATCAGAAACCTGCCTGTTTCCAATCCCAGGAGGCGGCGCCATAGGAGGCGCCTGGAAACCACTCATTGCCTCGCTGGAAGCAACAGGAAGGCTCTTAGATAGAACCTGAGTGAGTAAGGAGAGGGCCTCCCTAAGCTCACTGCCCGTACCGACCGGTTCGACAGGGGAGCGGACCGGCAAAGTGGCTTCACCTCTGACCCTCTTAATTAACCAGCGAAGGGTCACGATCCTCCACAACACCCGACGCGGGACGACGGGCGGCAGCCGAAACATGTGAAGGCAGACGTGTATAGGGGTACGAGGCACCCCAAGGATCAATATGGCGAGAACTCATCAGAGCCACCGTGGACCTCTGCGGGGCAGAAGGTCCAGGCTGCACAAAAGGCATTGGTCCCCCAAAACTGGTCGTGAGGCCAGAAATAGTGGACGGAAACGCCACGGAGTTCATAGTGTCTCCACTAAGAACATCCGAATCCAAAGACACAACTGTGGTGCTCGACGGTGAAGAGACCACAGAGATGGGTTCCACCGGCAGCCCCTTCCGACTTAGCCGAGTTGAAGTCAGGGAAGGCTGAGGTCGATATCCCACGTCTACAGTACCGGACATTCCTGCAGTCCCCTGCAGCGAAAAGCCGAGGCCGGCTGAAACTGACGACGAAGCAGACGGACCAGCAGTAGTAGTAGATAACTCGGGGGTCGTTGAGGCTGGTGAAATAGTGGAGAGAGCACACCTGCTCGGCTCCGAAGGAGGAGTCACAACCCTAGTGACAGCCTCAGATGTCGACTGGAGGAGGACCGTAGTCCCAGAACCAGGCACCTCTTCACCAGAACACTCAACGGCTCCCGCAGTATCCACTACAGGAAAAGACTGCACATCCTCCACGGAGGACGAATAACTCTCACCAGACAAGGTCGGCTCGGGAGCCCCCGAACGACCACATTCTCCTTTCCCGCGGGAGCGGGAGGCACGGCCACGAGAACGAACGACACGGTTAACTGACGCCCAGAAACTGGATGACCATGATCCACAGACACGGCCGCTCGGCCGAACACCCATTACAGGAGGAACAAGACGAATGTAAATCGTCCACATGCTTTGGCAGCAGACATTGCCCACAAGGAATTGTCCTGGGCATGATAGAGGTGAGAGGAGCAGAGAAGGTGAAATCAGAAAACAGAAGAACACCCCCAAAGAAGAGAGAAAGGTGACAGAAACAAAGACCCCAGACGGTCGACCGGGAACCACACAACAGGATGACTACTCTCAAAAGAAAGAAGAAAAATTGTAGGAGTGGTACCCCGCTGACACCTAACTCTAACACAATTAGAAAATTTAGCAAATAAAGAATTAACAATAATTGTGAAAAATTATAAGTCCAAACCGCATGGCACACGAAATTCGCACGCGACTCGAGAGAGAACAATTAAATATACATTATAGATATATAATATTGAAGAGAATATAAAAAAACACTGTTCCTGAAAATACAAAGGATACACTGATGCACAATGAATCAGGAATCATCAAACATCCAGCTGGATAAACACTGATAAGCGTGCAAAAACATCTCGACACGAAGCGGATTATAAAAAGAATGAGTCTTTAGAGACGGTATATGTGCACTGGCAATGGAAGTTGTGGAGTTGTACTTGGGAGAGAGCGTCCCGTACTGGGTCTGCGCCGGTTGCACTCGACCCAGTTTTGGCTTATGTTTTCTTGGTGCTTTTGCACCACTTTTCTTTCCCAAATTGCTTGGGAAAGACAAAAATAGGAGTATTTTATCCGAGTTAGGGACTTCCACTGTAGTGCAAGCCTGAAGTAAACAATTGTGAGTAGGTTGATAAGAAATCCTAATAATATGTATACCTCTGGTATATGTACAAATATCCAGTAAAATAAAAAGGTCTTATCTTGCAAAGTGTGAGAGGAGTTAGCCGCACGAACCACGTACCATACAGGTGAAATTCTACAGAAAAAGTTCAACAACCAGTAATTTTGTGAAATACTGAACAAATCAAACTCCTGATAAAATGCACACCTTTGGTATATGTACAAACTTCCTGTGAAATAAAAATACAAAAAAAGTTCAAGAACCTGTAATTTTGTGAAATACTGAACAAATCAAAGTCCTGACAATATGCACAGCTCTGGTATTTGTACAAACATCCTAGGTCCAAGAAATGAGGTGGGTGCGAGTGCAATTGCTCCCTTGAGCAACCGTGTTTTCTATTTTACGGAAGCTAAAAAATGCACTCGTTGAAAAATATTGTGGAGCACTAATATACTGTGAGGGCATATAAATGTGTGTTGTTGTGAGAAAGCAGCAGGCAGTGGCAAGTTACTGTCATAATTCAGCAGTTCATTATCCATTTAGCCTTTTGAACCTGATTGGCCACTTTTTCTGGCCAGGAACATGATACATGTGTGTCATAATGCCATTAAATAGTATGGCTGTTCAGTAAATGTGTGGGACAGAGCAATCAATATTTTCATCGTGCAGCCCTAAGGCTAATTGGTTTACCCCAAATAATGAATATGGACTCTTCTAATTGCTGCCATCGAACTGGCATGGAAGATACCACTAGAGTTCAAAGTGTTACAATTTCTGGAGTTTGGTGACAGTATTCCCTCATAAATTCATATACTAATATTTTACGGGTGCAATTAACTCCCGTCTCTGAATTCACTTAAAACTGCACCCGTCAATTTTGTTCATTTCCAGCTCTGCATCCAGTGAAATAAAAATGTCCTAGCTGAAAAGAGTGAGAGGATTTTGCAGGACAAACAATGTACCCTAGACAAAGATGGACAGATGGACAAACGATGGATGGACAGATGGACAGACAACCAGCCAGGGGTAAAACAATATGCTCCCTGACTGTTCTCCGCGGGGGCATAAAAAATGATAGAGAATGGCAGGATCGCCAAATAATTTAATACAAGACCTAAAAAGATTAGTCTGTTTCTCAGACCCTCCTGTATAGCCTTTATGGCTGCCGCAGGGTCTGCTATATTTTTATAACTAATGCAAACTTGAAAAAATAGAAATCAACTGGTTTATGTCTGATATTTTACCCAAGTTAATAAAATTGATAAATTTGTCCCTCCAGTGCAACAAGGTTTTGCAATGCTTTAGCATTGCAAAGTCTTCTTGCACTAAAGGGATAAAATACACCACCATCCATGCTTTTCTGTAGATTATGAGCCCTAAAACATAAAACACACCAACAACATGAACTTTTAATGGCAGATATAATTACTAAAACCTAAAACAAAAAATAAAATAAAAAACTGCTCGGCCACTTGCAATTTTACAAAAAATGTCCTGAGAAACAGATCTCTTTCTAATTCTTCTTCTGTCAAAAAAACAAAAAAAACAATGCTAGATTTGGGTGGTTTTGGTGTTCACAACCTCAGTTTTATCAGACCTGGAGTTGAGACGTACCGTCAGCACCCGTGTTTTTGATTTTCCGGGAGCTAAAAAATTCAATGGTTGAAAAATGTTGTGAAGCACTAATATACTGTGAGGGCATATAAATGAGTGTTGTTTGAGAAAGCAGAACTCTGCAGCCAATGGCAAGTTATTGTCATAATTCAGCAATTTCTTGTACATTTAACACCTTGAACCTGAACGGCCACTTTTCTGACCAGCAACATGATACGTCATAACGTCATTAAACAGGATTGCTGTTCAGTAGTACTGAAATGGTTAACTGGATAATCGGTTTGAAACTAGTTAGCTACCTAATTGATTAGAAAAACCATCAACCAGTTATCTGAAATATCGATAGTGAACGTCATTCCACGTTTAAAACGTAGTAAATCTGCCGCTTCTTCTTTCTGATAGATTACACATCGAATCCACGTTGTATATATTGAAAAATAACCGACTTTGGCATTCAAGACTTTGTTAATGATCGACGGTTTCTGTGAGTAATGAGTAATCACAGAAACTATTCCGTAGTGTGTATACAAACGAACGTTGTCGAGTACTCGACAACGTTCATTTGTATACACACTATGGAATAATTTGAGAATACTGATATTCAGAGAAATAATGACCACGGATAACCGGATATCATCCGGTTATAGCTCTCGGTTAATCGGTTACGAAAATGAGCCAACCGTTTCAGCCCTACTGTTCAGTAAACGTGTGGGGTAGACCAATCAGTATTTTCAATCTGCAGCCTCTGGGCTGCACATTGAAAATATTGATTGGTCTACCCCAAAATAATGAATATGAACTCTTCTAATTGCTGCCATTGAACTGGCATGGAAGATACCACTCGAGTTCAAAGGGTTGAGGTTTCTGGTGTTTGGTGACAGTATTCCCTCGAAAATTCATATACTAACATTTTACGGGTGCAATTTACTCCCGTCTCTGATTTCACGAGAGCTTACAGTTAAAACTAGAAGTCCTGTCATGAAATTTGCAGAAATAGCACGCCGATATGCACATTAATGTGCGTGTTATGGCCCAAGTAAAGCTATCAAATTCTGTAAATATGGCCTGTGCACAAGCAATGTTTCAGCCAATGGACCTCCGGGTAACCCGAAGGTCCATTGCCAGAAACATTGCATTTGTTTGCTATGAGTAACCAAGAGAACCTGCCGTGCTTTGGATACCATTCAATATGGCAATTGCGCGCAATTCCAACGTGCAATTAAGCCTAGATAAGCACACAATTCGTGACAGGACTTCTAGTTTTAACTGTAAAAGTGCACCCGTCAATATTGTTTTATGTGTCAAGAACATATAGTAAACAACACGTCAGACTCGAGCTCATCTTTGGAATAAAATCTACAATAGTTTGTACGACACCAAAAAGCCTGCCTGTGAGTGTCTCTATTGGATTCAGCCAAACTTCCCTTTAATCATTCAAAGGTATTCTAAGAGATTATTTACTAAGCCTATTGAGTAAGAAAAACGTAAATTAGGGTACCGTAACACATGAAAAAAGGTCATCTAATCTATGTTGTGTTTTCATGCTCTTATTTTCTCCCTTGTAGATTTGTACTACAGACAAGTCAATAAAAGAGAAATGTGACCATGAGAACACAATGTATTCGCCTGTTTGCTTGATAGACTTGTCCAGTTCCCTCCCAGTAAGATAGTAACACAATGTATTTGCCCGTTTGCTTGATAGACTTGTCCAGTTCCCTCCCAGTAAGATAGTTCTCCCTTGTAGATTTGTACTACAGACAAGTCAATAAAAGAGAAATGTGACCATGAGAACACAATGAATTCGCCTGTTTGCTTGATAGACTTGTCCAGTTCCCTCCCAGTAAGATAGTAACACAATGTATTCGCCCGTTTGCTTGATAGACTTGTCCAGTTCCCTCCCAGTAAGATAGTTTGATCAGTTTATCCACAAACACAGTACAACTGTTCGGCCATTTTTTGCTGTGACTTGTTCAATTTTCAATTTTTGCCACAAAAACCAGAGGTCACCATAAACAAGCAAACAAAGCTTCAAAGGTCACCCTAAACAAGAATACCAGGCTTCAGAGGTCACCCTAAGCAAGCACACCAAGCTTCAAAGGTCACCCTAAACAAGCATATCAAGCTTCAGAGCTCACCACAAACAAGCATACCTAGCTTCAAAGGTCACCCTAAACAAGCACACCAAGCTTCAAAGGTCACCCTAAACAAGCATACCAAGCTTCAGAGGCCACCATAAACAAGCACACCAAGCTTCAAAGGTCAGTTGATCAGTTTATCCACAAACACAGTACAATTGTACAGCCATTTTTTGTTGTGACTTGTTCAATTTTGCCACAAAAACCAGAGGTCACCCTAGACAAGCACACCATGCTTCAATGGTTACCCTAAACAAGCATACATGCACCAAGCTTCAAAGGTCACCCTAAACAAGCATACCAAGCTTCAGAGGTCACCACAAACAAGCACACCAAGCTGCAAAGGTCACCCTAAACAAGCACACCATGCTTCAAAGGTTCCCCGAAACAAGCATACCAAGCTTCAGAGGTCACCACAAACAAGCATACCAGGCTGCAAAGGTCACCTGAAACAAGCACACAGAGCTTCAAAGGTCACTCTAAACAGGCATTCCAAGCTTCAGAGGACACTATAAACAGGCACACCAAGCTTCAAAGGTCACCCTAAACAAGCATACCAAGCTTTAGAGGTCACTCTAAACAAGCTTCAAAGGTCACCCTAAACAAGCATACCAAGCTTCAGAGGTCACCACAAACAAGCACACCAAGCTGCAAAGGTCACCCTAAACAAGCACACCATGCTTCAAAGGTTCCCCGAAACAAGCATACCAAGCTTCAGAGGTCACCACAAACAAGCATACCAGGCTGCAAAAGTCACCCTAAACAAGCACACCGAGCTTCAAAGGTCACTCTAAACAGGCATTCCAAGCTTCAGAGGACACTATAAACAGGCACACCAAGCTTCAAAGGTCACCCTAAACTAGCATACCAAGCTTTAGAGGTCACTCTAAACAAGCTTCAAAGGTCACCCTAAACTAGCATACCAAGCTTCAGAGGTCACTACAAACAAGCACACCAAGCTGCAAAGGTCACCCTAAACAAGACTACCAAGCTTCAGGTCACTTCAAACAAGTATACCAAGCTTCAGAGGTTATCCTAAACAAGCATACCAAGCTTCAAAGGTCACCCTAAACAAGCATACCAAGCGTCAGAGGTCACCCTAAACAAGCAAAACAAGCTTCAAAGGTCACACTAAACAAGTATACCAAGCTTCAGAGGTCACCCTAAACAAGCCTACCAAGCTTCAGAGGTCACCCTAAACAAGCATACCAAGCTTCAAAGTGATAAGATCATAAATGTGCCCTGTGGGGCATGCCAAAGCAATATATTGATACGTAATTAAACTACGTTCAAAGGTTGTTGCCAATGGCTACTTTTTTTATGAAAATGGAAGAAAATCTATAACTCCCATCTAGAGGTCAATCCAAACAAGCATCCCAAGTTTCAAAGCAATCTATCGTAAATGTGCTCTGTAGAGTGTGCTAAAGGGAACTATTGATACATAACTGCAGTAAGTTCAGAGGCTGTTGCCAACCACAATTTTTTGAAGGAAATGGAAGAAATCAATAGCTCCCATCTGGAGGTCACCACAAACAAGCATACCAACTTTCAGAGCAATCCAATCATAAATGTGGCCTGTGCAGTAAACTAAAGGAAACTGTAGATGTATGTACACAGACTGACTAGAAATGACGGCAAGAGTTAAGTTTCATTTCGTCAGGTCGAGCTAAAATATGTTGCAACACACCTTTGTGTCACGAGCAATAACTGTACCAACTATGAATAAGATCTGTCAATCATACTAAGTTTTATGGACAGAACAAGGACTTATAACAATACAAATATTTTGCTGCCTGTGACCTTGAACTTTGATAAAAGGACCTTGGATCAAAGCTGTGACACACATTTCAGTCATGAGTAATAATTGTACCAACTATGAATAAGATCTGTCAATCACACTAAGTTTTATGGACAGAACAAGGACTTATAACAATATCAAAGTTTTACTGCCTGTGACCTTGACCTTGATGATATGACCTTGGATCCAAGTCATGACACACCTTTGAGTCATGAGTCATAGTTGTATGAACTCTGAAAATAATCTGCCAATCATACCAAGTTATATGGACTGGACAAGGGCTGTATAACAAAATTCAAGTTTTGCTGTCTGTGATCTTGACCTTGATGAGATGACCTTGGATCAAAGTCACGACACACCTTTGAGTCATGAACAATAATTGTACCAAGTACAAATAAGATCTGTTAATAATACCAAGTCACATGGATCGGATAAGGGCTGTATAACGTTTTTTTTTTCTGTGACCATGACCTTGATGATATGACCTTGGATCAAAGTCACGACACACCTTTGAGTCATGAGCAATAATTGTACCAAGTACAAATAAGATCTGTTAATAATACCAAGTCACATGGACCGGATAAGGGCTGTATAACGTTTTTTTTTTCTGTGACCGTGACCTTGATGATATGACCTTGGATCAAAGTCACGACACACCTTTGAGTCATGAGCAATAATTGTACCAAGAACAAATAAGATCTGTTAATAATACCAAGTCACATGGACCAGATAAGGGCTGCATAACATTTTTTTGTCTGTGACCGTAACCTTGATGATATGATGTTTGATCAAAGTTGCGACACACCTTTGAGTCATAAGCAATAATTGTATCAAGTACAAATAAGATCAGCAGGGTTCCCACACCTATCAAGAAAAAAATTCCATACTTTTTCCAGATCCTCCTCTATTTTTTCCATACCCTTCGCAGCCATTGCAGTTTTTTGTAACTTCTTGGGTGACCAGATAAATCAAAATTGTACCTCACAAAACACTTACATGGACATGCAATGTGTTGGAGTTTAACCTCATTGCCAGTTCTCTTGAGTTTTACCACCAATTACCACAACTAATGAAAAACAGTTACTGTCGGCTGTGCTAAGGGTTTTTATGTTTTGTTCTGGGGAGAGAAGGGGGTTTGGGGGGGGGGGGGTAGTATTTTCGATCCAAAATAGTATGTTTTCTGGAGGCCTTTTGTCTTGTTAACCCTTTACCTAACAGAAAAATCAGATGACACTTGAAAAAAAAAAAAAAACTAATTTTTTTTCATTTTTGGTCTCAAAAATATCTTACCCCCCACCACCCAATTTTTTTTTCTTTTTTCTTGAAGACATAATACCTTATTAAGTCATGAAACACTTTTATATCGTATCACATTTCTGTACGTTTGTCAATTTTTGTGTTCACAGTATTTTATATTGTTGGCATATTCACTTGTTAAATCTTGAATAAACACTTGAAAGTATACCGACTGAATATGGTGGCTATGAAGCAGACCATACTATTCTGCAACCACCCATTCCCCTTGACAGCTATTATTCTGTCTGATGTAATATCTGGTTGTATCCTACAGTTTGTGTGAACAGTTTTATATCATGGAAACAATTTATAAATTTCAATGAAATCCCAGGTGAGGGGGAAGATATTGTGTGGTCACCATATCTTCCACCTCCCACCTGAAATTTTTTTTTATTGAAGACTTTCAGGGTTCCCTCAGGTTAAAATCTTTGAAATTCAAGGCCATTCCAGGCCATTTCTCGGCAATTTTCATGGATTTTCAAGGCCTCCATTTATGAAATTCAAGGCTTTTCAAGGCCGAGGCTGGCAAAGTACCCTAAATTATCAGATAACTACTAGAAACTTTCTCTTATATTTCCCTTTGTTGGTAATTCTAACACTTGACATCATTTCTTGGAAAACTCTTTCTGAAAGCTATCCAAGCAATGATATCACTGATTGGAATTAGTGAGCCTGAGAAAGACATTTTCTTGTGTTTATCCTACAACTGCAGTGTAATTACCAGGTGGCACAATAGCTATGTCTCTTGTACATGTACCGCTATTCTAACTGAATACTTACTGAATGCAAATGAATTGATGTCATCCTTTCTCCCAATGAGTAAACTACATGTTACATGTAAATGACACATTTTGTAACCCACAATGTCTCCGGAAATGTCATTCGAAAAGCAAAATGTAATTCCGTTGTGGGGAAGTGTACCTTCCAACAAGCTTGGAATAAATCAACTGCATACTTTTACTGGTTACTGCCTGTTCTAGTTGAATGGTATTCAGCTAAATGCAGTAAGTGTCGAAAAGTTTTTAATGTTTCATACATGGGTGAATCATCCTTAAAATCGCACATGTTAACATTTGAGGTGAATAAGACAATAACACTTTCATTTGGAAATCCTAACTCGGAATCCACCGGGATGGCGACTGCCTGTGCCAGGACTTTAAGATGACGTTGTGGCAAATTCATCAGACATACATGCTTCGGAAATACTCAAATAGTTCAACTGAACAATCATCAATTTGTAATATTTTCAATATGAATAAACTGTCCACACATGTGCGCTCAGCATTCGAACAGGCAGAATTTACAATAAATCTTCCCATTGGCTTAAATATACACCATTGTGCTCGCCCACATCAATAGCAACCATTCACAATGCTTGATTCGAAGGATTTCAGTGTCACATCACTGCAAAGTTCTATCAATAATGCACGCATTGGCACTGCCGTAAATACTCCAAAATATGACCGGATTAATAAACCACACAGTTACATTTGCTGTAAATGCCGTAAAATATGTTCGGATTAAATTACACATCACAAAATTCTCAGATTTTCCAGGCTTTTCAAGGCTCCCATTGGAAATTCAAGGCTTTCAAGGCCTTGAATGACCTTTTGACGAATTCCAGGCTTTTCCAGGTTTTCAAGGCCCCGCGGGAACCCTGGCTTTTACCTGGTCGAGTCCTAAAACATTTTTATATCATGGAAACTATTCATAAATGATAATTTCACACGAGAAAATTTTTCTTTGACTTTTGAAGTCCCATGTGGGGTTGGGGGTCTGGGGGGGTGGGGGGGGGGGGGGGGGGGGGATTAGGGGGTGGGGGGAGATATTGTGATCACGATATCTTCCCTCTCAACCTGAAATCTTTTTATTTATTGAAGACTAATACCTAGTCGAGTCCTATTTATTTATTTATTTATTGGTGTTTAAGGTCACATATTTATGCACAATGGCTAATAATGACCGTGACAGTTTTAAGGGTGGAGGAAGCCAGAGTACCCGGAGAGAACCACCGAGCAATGACGAGCAGCTGCCAGCTCCCCAACATTGTAACTCCGCACTGCAGAACAGGCAGGGTTAGATTGGTTGAAGACATGCGTACCATCGACGTGCAGTGCGCCTTAGTACACGGCGTCATCGTGCCCCCACACGGGCAATGGGGATGAAGTGTCTTGCCCAAGGACACAATGCAGTTGCCGCAGCCGGGATTCGAACCGAGGACCTCTCAGCTTGCTGCCTGCACCTCTACCTACTGAGCCACCGCTCTCCCAGTCGAGGCCTAAAACACTTTTCATAAACTATTCATAATTGATGACTTCAAACAAGAAAATATTTTATTGACATTTGAGGTCCCAGGTGAGGGCAAGATATCGTGGTCACGATATCTTCCCCCGCACCCTAAATTTTTTTTCTCGAAGACATAATACCTTGTGGAGTCCTAAAACACTTTTATATCATATCACGTTTCTGTATGTTTGTCAATTTTTGTGTTCACATTATTTTATATTGTTGACATATTCACTTGATGACTGTTAGTTATCATGGTCACGTTATCTTCCCCCCACACCTGAAATCTATTTTTTTTATTGAAGACGTAATGCCTGGTTCAGACCTAACACAGTTTTATATAATGGATAAAAATAAAAAAATGATTTCACACAAGAAATGTTTTTTTTACTTTTGATGGTGATGGTCATGATTTCTTCTCCCCAAACCCCCGAAACCTGACTTTTTTGAATAATTTATTGAAAACTTAGTACCTAAAAAGTTTTCCAACTGGTACCAACTATTTCTGGTGTCTCAAATGCAAAGGAAAAAAGTTTCAGGGAAGGGGGGGGGGGGGGGGGGGGATAACCAGGGTGGGGAGAAGATAAACTAGGTTATCTTCCCCCTGGGGGGAAGATATGCAGGGGGGGGGGGAGATATTGTAGCACACCAGACATTCAAAATGTTGGCGATGGTCGGATGACGACTGCCAACTTTGCATTAGAAAAGCTCAGCTGACTTTACCAGACAGAGCAAACTAGAGGGGGTATCAGTACCCCGTGGCTCACCAGCAGGTGGCCAATGTAAAGGGGTGGCTGGAGTAATAAAAAAAAAAGTCCAAAACATGCACACAAAAGTCCAAAATTAAAGTAAATAAGCAGCTAAAGTGTTAAATAATATAATATTATTTATTTATTTATTGATGTTTAAGGTCACATATTTATGCACAATGGTTAATCATGACCGTGACAGTTTTATGGGTGGAGGAAGCCGGAGTACCCGGAGAGAACAACCGAGCAACGACGAGCAGCTGCCAGCTCCCCAACATCGTAAGTCCGCACTGCAGCACAGGCAGGGTTAGATTGGTTGAAGACATGCGCACCATCGACGTGCAGTACGCCTTAGTACACGGCGTCATCGTGCCCCCACGCGGGCAATGGAGATGAAGTGTCTTGCCCAAGGACACAACGCTGTTGCTGCAGGTGGGATTCGAACCGAGGGCCTCTCGGCTTGCAGCCTGCACCTCTACCTACTGAGCCACCGCGCTCCCAAATAATAATATAATAATAGCCCCAAGAAGCATGCTAACATAAAATAGGAACCATGGCAATATGCTACAAGGTAAGTCTCCACTTTGAAGAAAAGAAAGAAAAACCTCAAAACCTGCACATAAAAGTAAAAAAAAACAAAAACAAGAGGCCCCAAGGAGCCTTAATCGCTCACCAGGCCAAAGTGGTTCAAAGAAGTATTTGGGTGTCACATTCAGTTAGACATGGTTCATCAACACTACAGAGGAATGAAGTCATGAGACAAATTTTATGGAACTAGGGCCATGGCTTGAACAAACTTGAATCTTACCCCCCTAAGGATGTTGCATACCAAATATCAAAAGCATTCATCTGCTGAAGAAGATTTTTAAAGAAAATTCCTCATTTTGAACTATGTTATCATTCGGGCTCCCACAGTGAGCCCAAATATGAACCCAGGGACTTGGCTTGAACCAACTTGAATCTCACACCCTAAGGATGCTGCATGCCAAATATCAAAACATTCCGACTGCTGAATCTGAAGAAGATTTTTAAAGAAAATTCCTCATATTGACTAAGTTATAATTCGGGCTCCCACAGAGAGCCAAAGTATGGAGCCAGGGACTTGGCTTTAAGAAACTTGAATCTCACCCCCATAAGGATGCTACACACCACATATCAAAACATTCCAACTGCTGGATCTGAAGAAGAAGATTTTTAAGAAAATACCTCATTTCGAACTAAGTTACAATTCAAGCTCCCACAGTGAGCCCAAATATGGACCTAGGGACATGGCTTGAACAAACTTGAATCTCTCTCCCCCCCCCCCCCCCCCCCCCCCCCACCCCAAGGGTGCTGCATACCAAATATCAAAACATTCCGACTGCTGGATCTGAAGAAGAAGATTTTTAAAGAAAATTCCTCATTTTGAACTAAGTTACCATTCGCGATACCACAGTGAGCCCAAATATGGACCTAGGGACATGGCTTGAACAAGCTTGAATCTCACCCCCCCTAGGGATGCTGCATACCACATATCAAAACAATCCGACTGCTGGATCTGAAGAAGATTTTTAAAGACAAGAGGCCACAAGGAGCCTTAATCGCTCACCGGCCAAAGTGGTGGTTCATCAACACTACAAAGGAATGAACTCATGAGAGACAAATTTTATGGAACTAGGGCCATGGCTTGAACAAACTTGAATCTTACTCCCCTAAGGATGTTGCATACCAAATATCAAAAGCATTCATCTGCTGGATCTGAAGAAGAAGACTTTTAAAGAAAATTCCTCATTTTGAACCAAATTATCATTCGGGCTCCCACAGTTACCCCCAAATATGGGGCTAGGGACATGGCTTGAACAAACTTGAATCCCCCCCCCCCCCCCCCCGCCCCCCAGGATGCCGCATACCAAATATCAAAACATTCCGACTGCTGGATCTGAAGAAGATTTTTAAAGAAAATTCCTCATTTTGAAGTAAGTTACCATTCGGGATCCCTCAGTGAGCCCAAATATGGACCTAGGGACATGGCTTGAACAAACTTGAATCTCATCCCCCCCCTCCCTCCCCCCCCCCCCCCCCCCCCCCTAGGGATGCTGCATACCACATATCAAAACAATCCGACTGCTGGATCTGAAGAAGAAGATTTTTAAAGACAAGAGGCCCCAAGGAGCCTTAATCGCTCACCGGCCAAAGTGGTGGTTCATCAACACTACAAAGGAATGAAGTCATGAGAGACAAATTTTATGGAACTAGGGCCATGGCTTGAACAAACTTGAATCTTACCCCCCTAAGGATGTTGCATACCAAATATCAAAAGCATTCATCTGCTGGATCTGAAGAAGAAGATTTTTAAAGAAAATTCCTCATTTTGAACTAAGTTATAACTCCGGCTACCACAGTGAGCCCAAATATGAACCCAGGGACTTGGCTTGAACAAACTAGAATCTCACCCCCCTAAGCATGCTGCATACCCAATATCAAAAGATTCTGCCTGCTGGATCTTGAGAAGAAGATTTTTAAAATAATTTGCCTGAAATGCACTAAGTTCGAATTCGAGCTTTTATAGTGAGCCCAAATATGAATCCAGGGGGCCGATTTGAACAAACTTGAATCAGATCCACGCCACAATGTTGCAAACCAAATATCAAAAGATTCTGCCTGCTGGATCTGGAGAAGAAGATTTTTTAAGAAATTTGCCTGAAATGCACCAAGTTCGAATTTGGCCTTCTATAGTGAGCCCAAATATGAATCCAGGGGGCCGATTTGAACAAACTTGAATCAGACCCATACCAAGATGCTGCATACCAAGTATCAAAAGATTCTGCCCACTGGTTCTGGAGAAGAAGATTTTTTAATAATTTTTCTAAAATTCATATGGTGCTATCAGAGTTATGCCCCATACAGAAGCCCCAAGGGACGTGGCCATTTCATTTGAACAAACTTGAATTGACATATGGTAATGAACATCCATACCAAGTTTCGAGCAAATCGACCTAGCGGTTTCCGAGGAGAAGTCGTTTGAAAAATGTTCACGACGCCGGACAGACGAAGACAAAGATGGACGGCAAGTGATAAGTTTAGCTCCCTTCGGTGAGCTAAAAAATATCACATTTGTTTCAATGGGTTAAAATTGAGAAAACTACCCTGATAATGTCACAGTAACCACCATGGCAATATACTAGTAAGGTGAAACTCTACCTGAAAAATACCCACTTGGAAGAAAATAAGGAAAAACCTCAAAACCTGCACATAGAAGTCAAAAAAGTATCACATTTGTTTCAAATGGTTGAAATTTAGAAAAATACCCTGAAAATGTTTCAGTAACCACCATGGCAATATGCCAGTGAGGTAAACTCCACTTAAAAAAAGAAATATCAAAACCTGTACACAAATGTCAAAAACCTGCACACAAAAGTCCAAAATTTAAGTAAATAAGCAGCTAAAGGGTTAAATAATATAATACTGGCACCAAGAAGTATCCTAACATAAAATAGGAACCATGGCAATATGCTACAAGGTAAGTCTCCACTTTGAAGAAAAGAAAGACAAACTTCAAAACCTGCACATAAAAGTAACAAGAGCGCACGTATCGCTGAAGCAATACAATGTCCCCTGCCGGACTAATGAGCATTAATAATAATACAAATGTTATAACCTAGATGTGATCAGCATGAATTCCATTGAAGCATTTCCAAAAAAAAGTCCAGAAAACTGATATTTTGGCTCTTTTCCATATTTCCAGGGGCCATAACTCTCACAAGAATAATGCAATCAGCATGAAACTCAAACTTGATCTGTAAGTCATCGTTCTATAGTAGGTTACCAAGAATGAAATCATTTGGTTGAAGCATTTCCAAAAAAAGTCCAGAAAACTAAAGTATGACTGACAGACTGACTGACAGACTGATGGATGGACAGAGTGCAAATGAAACTTGATCTGTAAGTCATCGTTCTATAGTAGGTTACCAAAAATGAAATCATTCCACTGAAGCGTTTCCAAAAAAAAGTCCGGAAAACTAAAGTATGACCGACAGACTGACTGACAGACTGACAGATGGATGGACAGAGTGTAAATGAAACCTGATCTGTAAGTCATCATTCTATAGTAGGTTACCAAAAATGAAATCATTCCGTTGAAGCATTTCCAAAAAAACTCTGGAAAACTGATATTTTGGTGCTTTTCCATATTTCCAAGGGCCATAACTCACACAAGAATAATGCAATCAGCATGAAATTCAAACTTGATCTGTAAGTCATCGTTCTATAGTAGTTTACCAAAAATGAAATCATTCCGCTAAAGCATTTCCAAAAAAACTCCGGAAAACTGACATTTTGGTGCTTTTTCCCATATTTCCAAGGGCCATAACTCACACAAGAATGATGCAATCAGCATGAAACTCAAACTTGATCTATAATTCATCGTTCTATAGTAGTTTACCAAAAATGAAATCATTCCGTTGAAGCGTTTCCCAAAAAACTCTGGAAAACTAAAGTGTGACTGACAGACTGACAGACATACAGACTGACGGATGGACAGAGTGCAAACCTATAGTCCCCTCCAGCGATGCCGGTAGGGGACTAAAAAAAAATGTATCACATTTGTTTCAATGGGTTAAAATTGAGAAAAATACCCTGATAATGTCACAGTAACCGCCATGGCAATATGCCAGTGAGGTAAAACTCCACTTAAAAAAAATATCAAAACCTGTACATAAAAGTCCAAAACCTGCACACAAAAGTCCAAAACCTGCACACAAAAGTCCAAATTTAAGTAAATAAGCAGCTAAAGGGTTAAATAATTTAATAATAGCTCAAAGAAGCATCCTAACATAAAATAGGAACCATGGCAATATGCTACAGGGTAAGTCGCCACTTAGAAGAAAAGAAAGACAAACCTCAAAACCTGCACATAAAAGTAAAAAAAAAGTATCACATTTGTTTCCAGGGGTTAAAATTGAGAAAAATACCCTGCAAATGTCACAGTAACCACTATGGCAATATGTCAGTAAGGTGAAACTCTACTTGAAATATATCGACTTGGAAGAAAAGAAAGACAAACCTCAAAACCTGCACATAAAAGTCCAAAAAGTATCACATTTGATTCAAAGGGTTAAAATAGAGAAAAATACCATGAAATGTTAAGGTAACCACCATGGCAATATGCCAGTAGGGTAAAACTCCACTTGAAGACAAAATTTCAAAACCTGTACACAGAAGTCAAAAACCTGCACAGAAAATTCAAAAACCTGCACACAAAAGTCAAAAACCTGCACACAAAAGTCAAAAACCTGCACACAAAAATCCAAAATTACAATACATAAGTAGGGAAAGGGTTAAATAATATAATACTGGCCCTAAGAAGCATTCTAACATAAAACTGGAACCATGGCAATATACTGCAAGGTAATTTACTCCTTGGAAGAAAAGAAAGACAAATATCAAAACCAGCACACAAAAGTCAAAAACCTGTACACAAAAGTCAAAATTCAAGTAACTAAGCATGGAAAGGGTTGAATAAAATATTACTATCCCTGAAAAGCATGCTGACATAAAAAAAAATATCAAAAAAAAAATAAAAATCAAAACCTGCACACAAAAGTTCAAAATGTATGAATCCGGACGCTGCTGCCGCCGACATAGGCTCACACAACTATCGTTTGTAAGCCAAAAATGGCTTAGAAATTTTCTCTTGCAATCCACTCATTTATTGTGACAAGCCTTTAATGAATTACATAAATTTAATAATATATTATTTCACTAAATTACCAGAGTATGAAGTTCAACATTTTGTTTCAGCTTCTCCATGTTAGGTAATATCTTGGACATATCTTCAACAAACTTCAAAACTTCATTCTCAAGTGCCGGTGAAAAACTGGACCACAGATAAATCAGACCCTCATGTGAGAAAAACCCACCTGTAAATGAAAGATTGCAGTTCATGAAAAATACAATTAGAAAAAAAAAGAATAACAAAACAAAAGGTACAGTTCTCAACAATAGAAATGTCCTTATAATCTCAAAAAACAAGAAGATGTAATCTTTTCCTACAGAACAAGAAAATGTATGAAATCTGTTTAGAATCAGGATTTCTAGGCCACTTGAGCATGGTATTGCTGTGCAACAGACATTCCATTGGTCTTTACCTTTGTGTGAAGTTTTGTGGAAATCCACCCAAGCATTAAAGAATTATGGCACTGGATGGACAAATGCAGTCTGAGAAAGAATTAAGTTTTCATATTTCTGTGACTTTGACAATGTCACTCGAGCATGGTGTTGATGTGCAACAGACATTCCATTGATCTTTACCTTTGTGTACAGTTTTGTGGCAATCCACCCAAGCATTATAGAATTATGACTTTGGACAGATGGACAAATACAGTCTGTGAGAGAATGAAGTTTTCTCCTTACTTTGACCTTGACCTTCATCACCCGAACATGGTGTTACTGTGCAACAGACATTCCATTGGTCTTTAACCTTGTGTAAAGTTTCACGGAAATACACCAAATAAGTATAGAGTTATGACTCCAGACAGACAAAGTTGGATAGATGGATGAACAGATGGATAGATGGACAACTCAGATTTAAGATGCCTCCCTATCGGGGCCATAAAAACAATTTGCAGAGAATTCTGCCCCTTTTGGTGCCCCGTGTTCATGGCAACTTTATTTGAACTTATATAAATTGACATTTGATACGGAACATGTACATCAAATTTGGTTCAATTCTGCCCAGTGGGATATGAGGAGAAGTCGATAATGTCAAGTTCACAATGGAAGGATGACAGATGGACGACAGACATAAAGTATCACTTAAGCTCTCCCTGACTTTCAGTCAGGTGAGCTAAAAAAAAGGCCAGGTAGTGAATTCTAGTTAAGTCTCTGCTTGGGCAGAAAAGATTTTTTAACTCGACTGAAAGTCTTGCTTACAAAAGCATGTTGGTGTCCCTATTCTAAACGACATATATTGTCAACTTCTAACCATATTGAATATTAGGCACAGCCACTGCCATTATATCTTTGATCTCAAACAAAGTTTATGACACCTTACTGGCACATGCTTGTCAAGTTTGTTCAAGTGAGCCCTAAGCTATTTTGAAACCCAAATATGAAAATTTATAGTAATTTAGAAAAAAATATTCCTTAAATTTTAACCCAACACACAGGATATCCAAATTTATTATTTTCTTTGTTTTTTTTTAATTTTTCAAACAATTTCAACAAAATCATATCATGTGACCCCTCATTGGAAAGAGCTTAACAAGCTTGTTCCCATGCGACGACACATATGGTTTTTGTTCTATTTTTTTTTATGTTAAACAAAATTAATCATTTTGATTCTCAGACAAAATTCAAAATATATAAAACCATCACAGGGTGTGATTTCAGCAGTATCGTATTAATACAGTGTTGTTAATCTCATCGCAAAATGAGACACAAATCTCATTTGTATTTACAAAATAAATTTAAAAAACAATGACAAAGTGAATTTTTTTGGGGTCGCTCTGGAGACGTTTTCATACCTGAATGCCAAACATGTAGTATTTTTTTTTGTGTAACCCCAACCAGGTAGTATCTTAACTTTAGCGCAACTAAATAAACAAGTTTTACAGGAACAATATTTTTTTAAACAAAGGGTAATGTGCCCCATGATTTTCATCAGATATTGGTGGTCATCAAACTTGATGTAGACATTGTTGCTTTGGAGACATTTACCTAAAAGAAATGAAATCTGTTAACTATTGTTCAAGTTATGCCATAAACAAGCTTTACTGGATATTTTTATAACAAAGGGCTGTAAGTCCACACAAAGTAGATGTTCTGTTTCTCAGGCCAAGTTTTGTAAAATTGCATGCAGGCGGGCGGTTTTTTATTTTATATTTTATTTTTGTAATTATTTCTTTGCTATCAGAAGTTCATATTCTTGGTTTATTTTATGTTTTAGGCCTCATAATCTACAGAATAGCATGAGTGGTGGTGTATTTCGTCCCTTGGGTGCAACAAGGCTTTGCAATGCTAACGCATTGCAAAGCCTTGTTGCACTCAAGGGACAAATTTATCGATTTTATTAACTTGTGTAAAATATCAGACATAACCCATTTAATTTTTATTTTTTCAAGTTTGCATTGGTCATAAAAAGAGAGCATGCGGCAGCCAAAAGGACCATGTGGGAGGGCCTGAGAAACAGATTTTTAATTTTATTAAGCCTAACTCCCATAATTTTCAAGAGATATGGGAGTGGTCATCGAACTTGATGTTGACATTGTTGTTATAGAGACATATACCAAACAGAATTGAAATGCTTTAACTGTTCTTCCAGTTATACCATAAACAAAGTGTGGACAGACAGATGGAAAGACAGATAGAGGGCTTTGCTATATCCCTCTTTTATGGGGAGGGGAGGGGGTGTGGGGGGATAATGAAAGTGTCAATGACACTGTAACTCAACTTGACCGACTTGAGCTTGTTAAGTTATAAGTGAAATGACAAAATTGAAGATCATTGGTACCAATGTTATTTGGTGAAATGTAAACATAACAGTATTGTGTGTGCACAACATCAGAGTAATCCATACATTTTTAAATGTAAACTGTAAGGCTGGCTAAAGGAAGAATGATGATACACAAATGCAGTAAGTTCAGAGGTTATTGTAAATGGCAACTTTTATCACAGAAATGAATGCTAATCAATAGCTCTTATCAAGAGGTCACGCCTAATGAGCACACCAAGTTCAAAAACATTCCTAAGATAAATGTGCTCTGTAGGCCATGACAAAGAACAATGTTGATGCACAAATGCAATAAATTCAAAGATTGTTTCTCACAGCAAAAGTTTTTGATGGAAATGTAAAGAAAATTGATAACTCCTATCTTTGTCACCCTGCATAAGCATACAAAGTTTCAAAACAACCTGATAATGAATGTGCCCTCTGAGGCATGCCAAAGGAAGATGTTAATGCACAAATGCACTAACTTTGAAAGTTATTGCTTGTGGCAATGTTTTTTTTCTTCTTTTTTATGGAAATTCATAAATATACCAAGTGAGTGCAAAAGGGATAAGTTACTGCACAAATGCAGTAAGTTCAAAGGCTGGTGATGATGACAACAATTTTTTATGGAAATGAAAAAATATCAATAGCTCACATCTAGAGGTCACCCCAAACAAATATTAAGCCAAGGACTCAAACTGAACAAACTTGAATCTGATCCCCTTTGAGATGTTATATACCAAACAGGAAAGAATTCTGACTGGTGGATATGAAGATGGTTTTTAAAGAAATCATCTCACATTGCACTAAGTTAAACTGTGGGCTCAAACAGGGAGCCAAAATATTAACCCAGGGTCCTGATTTGAACAAACTTGAATCTGACCCACCAAGAGATGTTGTATACCAAATATGAAAAGATTCTGACTGGTGGATCTGAAGAAGAAGATTTTAAAAGAAATTCCCTCATATTGCATTTAGTTAAAATTCAGGCTCCCATAGGTAGCCCAAATTAATAACTCTGGGACCAGGTTTGAACAAACTTTGAGTCTTACCCTCCAAGAGATGTTGTATGCCAAATATGAAAGGATTCTGACTGATGGATCTGGAGAAGATTTTTAAAGAAATTTTCTTATATTGTACAGAGTTAAAATTTCAGCTCCCATAGGGAGCCCAAGTATCAACCCATGGACTAGGATTGAACAAACTTGAATCTAACCCTCCTAGAGATGTTGTATACCAACTATGAATGCATTCTGACTACATGGTCTGAAGATGATTTTAAAAACAAGTCGGAACAGGACCAAAAATTTTCAGGCCATAAATCATTTTTTTCCTTCTCAAAATTGAACAAAATGCATAAAAATCCCCTAAAAATGTCGGCATTTTGATCCAAAATTTCGGAGTCCAAACCTGACCCCAATTTTTTTTTTTCATCTCAAAACTGAACAAAAAGCATAAAAAACAAAAATTCTTTCTCCAAATTTTGGTCCAAAATTTCCAAGTCTGAACCGGACCCAAAATTTTCCGGCTAAATTTTTTTTTTTCGTCTCAAAATTTAATAAAAGCATAAATTGTTTTAAAAATTCCAAATTTTGGTCCAAAATTTCAGAGTCTGAACCAGACCCAAAATTTTCAGGCTAAAAAAATTTTTTGTTTTTCGTCTTCAAATATAACAAAAAATGCAAAAAAACTTTTTTTTAAAAATTCCGAATTTTGGTCCAAAATTTCGGAGTCGGAACAGGACCCAAAATTTTCAGGCTAAAAATTTGGGTTTTTTTTCGTCTCAAAATTGAACAAAATGCATAAATGAAAGTGTCAATGACACTGTAGCTCAACTTGTCAAGACAAAGACATGTACATGTATAGTATGTGACATAGCAATGACAAACATCTAGGTAATGACCTGATAACAAAGGTACATATAAAGTATTGTAATGGTCTGTATATAAATACTGAGCGTTGCCTGTAACAAATGTATAGGTAAAGTATTGTAAAGGAGGGTGACAGTCAGATGCTAAACTAGAAAAAAATCTTTTGAGTCCCAGAGTGGGTCGGACTGAACCCCAAAATATTTGTTATCATAGCACAGTGATAACAAAGGCACCCCAAAACACACTCATTCCTGTCCCAAGGTGAAAACAAAGGTACCCAAGAAGTTTTGTGAAGATCAGTTCACAAATATGAGCTGTGTAGAAGTTGTGACAAAAAACTGATTGGACCTAATTTCGGTACAAAATGGCCACTGGCAGCCATCTTGAATTTTGGACCGCACCCAGAAACACTCGTTCTCGTCCCAAGGTGATAACAAAGGTACCCAAGAAGTTTTGTGAAGATCGGTTCATAAATACAGCCTCTAGCCCGAGCCGTATTGACATGTGCACTTACAGAGTATAAGTAGCACTGAATAAATCAAAGTTCACCTAATTTGCATAATTTCTGCACGAGAAAAAAACCCATACTATATGTGATGTATTCCATGTTACTAAACATTCATACAAAAATTTATTCAAATCAGAACTTTCATACAGAAGTTCTGTACAAAAGACTGATTGCACTAATTTTGGTACAAAATGGCTGCTGGTGGCCATCTTGAAATTCGGACCACACCCAAAAACACTTGTTCTCATCCCACGGTAATAACAAAGGTACCCAAGAAGTTTCGTAAAGATCGGTTCATAAATACGGCATCTAGCCTGAGCCGTATAGAAGTTGTGTACAAAAAACTGATTAGACCTAATTTCGATACAAAATGGCCACTGGCAGCCATCTTGAATTTTGGACCGCACCCAGAAACACTCGTTCTCGTCCCAAGGTGATAACAAAGGTACCCAAGACGTTTCGTGAAGATCGGTTCATAAATACAGACTCTAGCCCGAGCCGTATTGACATGTGTACTTACTGTGTGTAAGCAGCACTGAAAAAATCAAAGTTCATCTAATTTGCATAATTTCTGCACAAGAAAAAAAAAACGTATTATATGTGATGTATCCCATGGTACTAAACATTCACACAAAAAATTATTCAAATTAGCACTTTCATATGGAAGTTCTGTGCAAAAATCTGATTGCACCAAATTTCGTACAAAATGGCTGCCATCGGCCATCTTGAATTTCGGACCGGACCCCAAAACACTCGTTCTCGTCCCACGGTGATAACAAAGGTACCCAAGAAGTTTCGTAAAGATCGGTTCATAAATACGGCCTCTAGCCCGAGCTGTATTGGCATTTGCACTTACAGTGCTGAAAGTAACACCAAAAAACATCAAAGTTTGTCTAATTTGCATAATTTACGCACGAGAAAAAAACCCGTATTATATGTGATGTATCCCATGGTACTAAACATTCATACAAAAAATTATTCAAATCAGAGCTTTCATATGGAAGTTCTGTACAAAAAACAGATTTCTGCATCGTCGGTACAAAATGGCAGCTGGCAGCCATCTTGAATTTCGGACCGCACCCCCAAAAACACTCGTTCTCGTCCCACAGTCATAACAAAGGTACCCAAGAAGTTTCGTAAAGATTGGTTCATAAATACGGCCTCTAGCCCGAGCCATAGCAGCTTGGCACTTACAGCTCTGAAAGTAACACTAAATAAATCAAAGTCAGTCTAATTTGCATAATTTAAGCAGGAGAAAAAAACCCGTATTATATGTGATGTATCCCATGGTACTAAACATTTATACAAAACTTTATTCAAATCAGAACTTTCATACAGAAGTTCTGTACAAAAAACTGATTTTTGCATCATCGGTACAAAATGGCCACTGGCAGCCATCTTGAATTTCGGACCACACCTAAAAACACTCGTTCCCGTCCCAGGGTCATAACAAAGGTACACAAGAAGTTTCGTAATGATCGGTTCATAAATACGACCTCTAGCCCGAGCCATAGCCAATTGTTGACGTACGGACGGACAGACAGACGACGGACAACGGGCCATGACAATAGCTCAAATTTGACTTCGTCAAAGTTGAGCTAAAAATCCCAAACAAATTTGTTTTCTCAAATTGTAGTCAAAAGTTAAAAAATTTATAGTAATTTATATATTTTTTATACTTACCAATGACCCAGACATAGCTGGTGCTAACTCTTAAAATATAGGGCCAAACACAAATTTTGCCCCCCAATCCCCAAAATTTGCATCTAAAACTAAAGAAAACATGTCCTGAGAGGCCCTCCACACTTCGCCCCTACTGCGCATGCGCAGTGTCAAGGACGTTCCGAAATTGGCGCCATTTATCATTCTAATAACCAGTGCCTGGTAAGCGCTATGTACTCAGCGGGGAGGCAAGAGTTCCCAACTCCTGGGAGGGCCATCCCCGTCTGGGTCATTGGTAAGTATAAAAAATATATAAATTACTATAAATTTTTTAACATTTTTATACTGTACCAATGACCCAGACATAGCTGAATAGTAAAAAGGCTGGAGGGCCAAGGACATAGAGCAAAATGGAATACGCTCAATAAAATAAAATAGAGTCATCCCCTGTAGGGAAAAGAAGTAATAGGCCTTACATGTATCTTTCTTATTTATGATAAATTAGAAAGATACAACACCTTCCAAAAATTGAGCTTCATACATCCATGTACTCTATTAATATCCAATAATCCTTATACTAATAATTTTTAAAGTAAGCCAATAATAAAGTAAGTCTAGAGAATAGAGACTCTTATACTCCTAAAAGTGTGTGAGAATTGCATAATCATGTCCGTTGACATATGCAATATTCAAAAGCTATACTTTAAAAACTAAGACTTGAATGAATTTTATAAACTTAAACTTCTCACTAAACAACCATCCCAATAACAGCTCAGAATTACTAACTCCGGAGGAGGTATCCCCTTGTTTTCATAGTAAAAACAGGTGACCCAAGGGAACACCCTCCCCCCCCCCCTTTTTCTTGCCCTGGGTCAAATAGCCCAGAGCGAAGAGGGCAGCCGAACGGAGACACTGCCGAAACAGACAGCCTACCTAGCTATAGTAGCAACTGTTAAGTGAATGATATTCTGAGCAGTAGATAATAGACCTAACAATAGAGGCCTCCAGAAATGGACTCGAAATTTCTGAGATAAAATTCATGAATGGATGGCTGAGCGCAATGAGCAGCCTTCAAAAATCTATAATAGAACACTATTAATGTAAGCCCAAGAAGTAGAAGAACTCTTACTTCATGAGCCGAAATCTTAAGCACAACTGCTAAGCCAATGATATACCATAAGCAGTACGCTAGTTAATAGAATCCATTAACAATAAAATGGAGCGTAACGTCCTTCTACTAGACATCAAAGACAGAAGAAGCTTACGCCCTTGTAATAAACAGATATCTGTTTATAAATACATAAACTGTACCCGGAAAGAGTAAAGGCCTATGCCCATACGAAGACGGAAGGACCTTAAAATAATAGGTTCCGGATAATAGGAGCCTAACTCTTATGCAACAATCCAACCTAAATAGTAACGGAAGTATTGATTCCGAAACTATGAAAGTGAAAATCATCCATCGATAGTGCATGAAACTCACTGACTCTACAGTAAAAGAGAAACCAACATAATTACTGTCTAAAAGGTCAGAATTTGAAAACTACTGTTTCCAGAGGCTCAAATGATTACTTAGCTAAATAAGAACCTGAAGTTAAAATCCGTATAGAAATTTAATCTAAAGATTCTAAGTCTATTTATCAAAAAGTTACTAACTGACTTAGATAAAGAGACAAAAGACTCAATTGTAAACTATCGTAGAGTGCATAGGTATGAGGTAACATAAACCTATAACCTAAATAACAACAGGCTGCAGTAGATCTTGTGAAACAAGTATACTAAAAAATAGCAATGAGTAGTATGGAGGGATCAACCATATGAACATAATGATCCCTACACCACGACGGAAGAGCCTCCACTTTAGTCGCATAGAATAGCGAAGAAGAGGATCTCCTATAGTAAGAAATCGCGTCCAAAGCTCGTCCAGTACAGTGCTTACAATGCAATACGGACCACACAACGTAATACATGAAGGTTGCGACCTTGCTGGTTGTGATAAAGATGACACGATTTACCCAGTGAAAAAAGATCCTCACATAGAGGAAGATTTCACGTTAAGATCCACAGTAGACAAGAGAGTAAATTACTCATGATCTCTGTGAAGATAGAGATGCTATCAACAGAAATGTATTGTGGTTGTTTATCTTAGCAATACCTGCTAAAAACAACAGCGCCGGAGGATACGCGTATCCTAACATTCTGTCCTATAGATCAATAGAGCGTTAACAGTATTAGCTCAGAGATCTGGACAAGCCAACACATACGTCTGCAATTGATTAGCCAGCTGTGTCATAAATAAAACATCATTGGGCGCTCCCATAGATAGCAAATCTGATTGAATACTTGTTTGTTGAGAGTCCATTCTGACAGCAACAAGCGACCCGTAAGAGAACGGGAGTGCGATAAAACAATCAGACGACCCAGAATATGACGGACCAAAACTGAACTTGGTGTACTATAACCAACAAACGGATTCTTTCCATTAAATTGAATAACGGAAACGAAAGAGTGCCTCCCTGGTTCCGGAGATACGCCACTACTGTCGAATTAAAGGACAGGAATTTGGGCATGCGTTTCTGAATAATGTTCATGCAATGACATAAAGCAAGCCTAAAAAACATTATTCCGCGGAAGTTAACTGATAGCTAAAAGACTGCGGAACCCAAAGACCCTGGCACTTCGAATCCGTAGGGATCAGTATATATCCCAATCTGTTTGACTGGCAACCGTCATAACAGCCACACTCGGGTCCGGCAACTGCGGCGGCACTCTCTGAGTCAACCACCGAATGTTTGCCCCAGTCTGAATCTCTTGTAACACTAGATAGACACGAGAATGTAAAATCAAGCAATTCATGGATTGCCGGAAAGTTGCCGTCGAAGAGAAGCTCCTCCGAGAACGAAGCGACTCTGAGAGAGTTCTTAACCTACTATCCACGCGTGGATGTAGCTAGGGCTGCCTCACGTCTAACCAACTCCAATCAGCCACTGAAGGGCGGAGTTATACGTGAACAAACTACTGCCCTCAAAAGAAATTACATTGAGAATAATATCCCGTAAATCTTTTCTTGAAGACGTAATGATAACGCCTCAGTAAGGCGGATTACGTATAATAAAGCGTCTAAGTTAAGTCTAATATACATAATGTCGTTCCCAACATTGAAATTGGAAAAGACATAAACGGTGAAAAAGAATATATGCAGTCTTTAATCACACCGTCTAGACGCATATGAACTCTCGGTATGCCCTGCTCTGCCAAAATAAACTATATGTAAAAAAAGATAAAATGGCAGAAATGAGCCACGCGGACAAGAAACTAAACTATCATGCTTAGTAGCCGTCTTGTATATATATAAATATATAGCGTCGAAAAATAAAACACATGTTGTAATGACAATATTGGACTGCGTCGGTAAGTCAGGGACAAAGTCCCTGTACCGATCGAAAAATCCGAGTCCAATGACGCTATAAGTCTCTTATCCAAGATCGCAGCAATGAAGTCCGAAAAATAATCACTGGAAGAAATGCCAGAAGATATGAAAGGCATCTTCCGATACTACTAAAGGGAAAACTCGAAATCTTTCGAATCCCTTTCGCCATCCTGTCGGACCCTATAAAGCGTTCGGTCGTCCGCAGCTTGATGCAACCGCGGACCGCACCGACCCAGCGCCGTCGGATAATTCCTGATTCGACCGAGAAACCGTCAATTGCTGGGATGCTGCGAAACAACTGTGCTAACTCGGATAGCACGTCCGTCACTGAGGCCTGAGGAGCAGCGGTCTTACGATGCATTGCCGCAGGAAGCTCCGAGATCGTTACCCCGTGCATACTTCCAATATGCGAGCGAACGGAGTGTATAGGCCTCGTGTCCCTTGGCTACCGGATGGCGCGACCTATTCGCTGTGGAATCACTGAATGCCGAAACTGATCGGATACTCGAGGTCACGTAGCCAATGTGCGGTCGTGTGCCCTGCTGTGAGGATGAGGAAGCATTAAAGACAGTCTCTCGGACTGTCAATATAACGGAGCGTCCCGAGCAACGGACATATGCTCCGAATGTAAAATATCTGAACCACAACATGCGGTCCCCTATGTTGTTGGCTTCCTCCGATCTGTCCTCAATCTGCCGTCACTGGGTGAGTACTAAAGTAATTAAAGTGCTCGCATCACCCAAATCTCCTTCCTAGACCGCAACGGACAAACCCGGCAGCCGAACCATTCGATGAATGTACGCAACACCGGGTGAGCTAGCGAATGTCACTCCGTAAGCGATAGACATATTCCATGAGCACTTATTGCCGCTAACTCATCATTAACTATGACGACATAGGCACACTTTTGAAAGACATCTCCATAACTCTTCGAACAAGAAACCAGAAATGCTTGGATAGCAAGCATAAAATAATAATATATATAGCGTCGTTCAATAATTCGAAAGTTTGTGTGACATTATTGGACTATGTCGGAACTGAGGGACGATGTCCCTGAACCGAACCAAAAATTTCTAAGTCCACCGACGCTATCAGTTTCTTATCCGGCATCGCAGCATATGTTGTTCCGAAAGGGAAAGCTTGAAATCCACCGAATCCCTTTCGGTATCCCGTCGGACCGGATGAAACTTTCGGACGTCCGTACCCGCTTCCGCGGAGCGTCCCGACCCAGCATCGTCGGATAAAATATATGCGACAGATTCAGTTGATGCTGGGATGCTGCGATAAACTGTGCTATTAAGGAAAGCACGTCCGTTCCCGAGGCCTGTGCAGTAGCGGACTTACGATGCATTGCCGCTGGAAGCTCCGTGTACGTTGACTCCCGCATACTTCCTATGCGAACGTCCGGAGTCTGCAGGCCTCGAGTCCCCGGCTACCGACCCAGCGCTGTAGGATAATTCTCGATCCGACACCGTTTCTGTCGGCTGCTGGGATGCTGCGATAAGCTGTGCTATGTGCACAAGAATGTCCGGCGTCGAGACCTGCGGAGGCGCAGTCTATCGCTGCTTCGCCGAGGGCAGCTCCGCATCAGATGGCTCCCGCATACTTTTCCTATGCGAACGTCCGGAGTCCATCGGTCTCGAATCCCTGGCTGCCGGATGGTGTGACCTGGTCGCCGAAGAATCCTTGATCGGCGAAGCTGGTAATATATCGGCGGTCACGCAGCCAAGGTGCGGTCGTGTGCGCTGACGAGAAGAGGAAGCCTTAGCAGTCTCAGCGGACTGCCTATACAACGGAGCGTCCCGAGCGACGGACGTATGCTCCGCTAACGACACATTTGTACCACAACATCTGGGGCCAGATGTTGTTGAACGAGAGAGGGGCCTCTCTCGCTTGCCGTCCGGAAGGACCGGAACGAGCTATGAACCGGACTAAAAGGCTTCCTCCGTTCTCCCTCCGATCCGCCGTCACTGGGTGTGCATTAAGTTAATTTTATAGTGTTCGCATCACCCCAAAATTCCTTCTAGACCGCAACGGACGAACCCGGCTGCCGAACCATTCGGTGAATGGACGCTACACCGGGCGAGCTAGCGGACGTCAAAGGCCGTCGAACCTACTAGGGTCCTCTTAGGCAATTGGCGTATAACATGAGCACTTTTCCGCTAGCCCTTCATTAATTGTGACGACGGAGGCACACTGTTGGAAGACATCACAGATACATCACCCTAATCTTGATCGTCTGAAATAGAAATTGATAAAGTAGAGTGACCCTGCGGGGAAAGGACCGGAGTGTCCAAATCCCCAACAACATACCGTGACATACGCTTCCCATATTGTCATCGAAATCATACGATACAGAACCGGAGTTAATGCGAGTACACTGACCACATATAGAATGATAATAAGGTCAGAGGAAGACTTCCTCTTAAAACAATAGATCAATATCCTTTCAATGTGAAAAGAAAACAAGTCCTGGTACTCGCACTAACCCCTGGCAATCAAAATACATAATAATAATATGATCCATTAATATAGAAAAAATAATTGAAATCAAAATATTTTGAAAAAATATTTTTTCAGAACAGCCCAAGTTTCTGAAAAGTAACGTTGAGCCCCAATGGATCCCAAGCCTAAGTGTGGACAAAAATTTTAAAAATATTTTAAACAATTTATTCAACACTTACGAACAATAATAATGTATCTAGTTATGATTGAAATAACATAAAGATATTATTATTTAGAAATCCCCCCCTCACACAGAGGGCTGTTGTAAATGTAAACAATGAGTGTAAAAACACTAAAATAAGACTCCAGGCACCCAGGCCCGAAATCAGTTACCAAAAATACACCATCTGATGCAAAACAGAGACTTCCAGGGAAGAAACTGCAGAACATCAGATGGTAGATGCAGAACACAACGCCTAACCACCCGTAGGTGAAGACGTAAACATGGGGAAAGAACAGAATTCATTCTGTTATTCAGCTAAACTCCCAAGAAATTTTAGTAATAATAATTACAGAAATTATGCCAAAAGCATGGGAGAATAGCAAGGGGGAACTTAAAGGACAGGGAGAGAGGAAAAACACTTGTAAAAACAGTGTAACTAAATAATCAGAATGACAACAAAATGGCTGCTGCCTTGAAAATAGGTAACTTAACATAATTTCATTAAAAAATTTTAAGTTACAGCCCTGATAATATTCTGTCACACATTCTTTTCCTCTCCTCCTTTTCTATCCTCCTTAGAATCACCATTTCACTAATATTTATGTGTCTGGCATCATTTAAACTGAGATTTAAAAGCACAAAGATCAGTCAGATGTTAACTGATGAAGGGCCAAACTTAGAATGATAAATGGCGCCAATTTCGGAACGTCCTTGACACTGCGCATGCGCAGTAGGGGCGAAGTGTGGAGGGCCTCTCAGGACATGTTTTCTTTAGTTTTAGATGCAAATTTTGGGGATTGGGGGGCAAAATTTGTGTTTGGCCCTATATTTTAAGAGTTAGCACCAGCTATGTCTGGGTCATTGGTACAGTATAAAAATATATCTAAGTCCGAACCAGATTCAAAATTTTCAACCCAGGGACCCAATTTGAACAAACTTGAATCTGCCCCCCTCCTGGAGATGATGCATACCAAATGTTAAAGGATTCTGACTTGTGGATCTGAAGAAAAAGATTTTTAAAGAAATTTCTTCATATTGCACTAAGTTAAAATTCAGGCTCCCATAGGAAACTCAAATATTAACCGAAAAACTCGATTTGAACAAACTTGAATCTGGCCCCCCAAGAGATGATGGATACCAAATATGAGAGGATTCTGACTGGCGAATCTGAAGAAGATTTTTAAAGAATATTTCACGCATTGCACAAAGTTAAAATTTGGGCTCCCCAAATATTAACCAAGCGACTCAATTTGAACAAACTTGAATCTGACCCCCCCCCCCATAGATGTTATATACCAAACATGAAAAGATTCTGAGTGGCCGATCTGAAGAAGAAGATTTTCGAAGAAATTTCCTCAAATTGCACAAAGTTAAACTTTGGGCTCCAATAGAGAGCTCAAAAACTAACTCAGGAACCCGATTTGAACAAACTTGAATCTGCACACCCCCCCCCCCCCCCCCCCCAAGAGATGTTTGTATACCAAATATGAAAGCATTCTGACTAGTGGATCTGAAGAAGAAGATTTTTAAAGAAATTTCCTCATATTTCAGTGAGTTAAAATTTGGGATCCTACAGGGAGCCCAATTATTAACCCAGGAACTGGATTTCAACAAACTTGAAGCTGCCCCCCCCTCCACCCCCCCCCCCCACCCCTACAGATGTTGTATACCAAACATGAAAGGATTCTGAAGAAGAAGATTTTTAAAGAAATTTCCTCAAATTTCACCAAGTTAAACTTTGGGCTCCAATAGAGACCCCAAATCTTAACCCAGGGGCTCGATATGAACAAACTTGAATCTGACCCCCCTAGAGATGTTGTATAACAAATATGAAAAGATTCTGACTGGTGGATGTGAAGATTTTTTTGAATTTTTGAAAAAATTTATGGGTGCTATCAGACTTATGCCCCTTCTGGTGCCCCCTGTGGGTGCGTCAAGCTTATTTGTACAAAACATGAATTGACATATGATAAGGAACATGCACACAAAATTTGGTTCAATTTGGTCAAGTAGTTTGTGAGAAGTCGATAATGTAAAGTTCACGACGGATGACGACGGACAGAAAGTGATAAGTTAAGCCCCCTTAGGTGAGCTAAAAATAAAAACTGCCCTTCCTCATTTGTATTTATAAGAAAAAATTGACTGAGAATCAATTATTGAAATTTATTTGGCATTAAATTTACTTTTTTCAACTGCTTAATTTGTAAATTATATGGCAGATTCATCAGGTAAAGGGTTAACCCTCTGAAACTTTAATTATCCTGACGTTCAAACGTCACTGGGAATTCAGTTTATTCAACGATTTTCAAAATGCGACTTCAAATGTCGGAAAGTACAAATAACAAGATATTTTTCACATTAGTGACTATCTGGTTGAGAGCTAGATTATTTTTTGTGGTCTGAACAAAACTTGTTTTATTACAAATTATTGGAGAGTGACCAGAGGCACTCTCCAATAATTTGGAATAAAACATATTTATATAAACAAAATATTATTTGTGTTTGACTGAATATGAAATATAAGCAGGGAAAGTGTTGGCTTTTGCTCTGGTGTCCTCATTTATGAAAGCCCTGATAGTGGCTTCTAGCACTCAACCGGTTGAGAAGTCTTGACAGCAGGGTTATATCAGTATTTTAAGCTGTGATAACATTTGACTCAACGGTTGTCACTGAGCATGGCATCTCTGCTCTGATGAAGATGAATAGAATATACCTTGAGAAGTGATATCAATGTCGCTTTGAATTAAATTATTAAAAAATAACAGAACTTCTGGGTCATCAGAATGTTTTGATAAAACCTCCAGGATCTTGTTCCACAAAGCACCTATCTCAGGAATGTTTCTCCATTTATCCAACATGAGTGTTGCCACACCAACAATATCACCCGTTCTATGACAAATCATGATTGATGTGTCGAATATATCCTGCCTCTTCTTGACACAGCCATGACATTCATCAATCTTCCTTGTAACTAACTCTCTAATCTGTAAATATGAAGAATATTATAAAGTGTACTGAACTGCAAAATAAGTCGCTTTCTCAATCAGGACTTAAAATTTGACCCAGTTCAAGAGAATCGGTTTTGATTCTTGGAAACTTATGTCATGAGAATCAACTATCAGTTCTTTAGGACCCACAAAGTAAATCTTCTGTTTCTCAGGCCATTTGTTTTGTAAAATTACATATGGGAGAGCAGTTTTTATTTGATTTTTTGTAATTATTTCTTTGCCATAAAAAGTTCATGTCCTTGCTTTGTTTTATGTTTCAAGCTTCATAATCTGCAGAACACAGACATGTTAACCTCCAGAAGAATTTTTCAGGGAACCTGATTTTTAGGGAAATGGGGTGGGTTTCAGGTAAAAGATCGTGCAAGGACAAAATAAAAGAAAAAACTTGCAAATTTTCAGCTCATCGACCACTATTAACACCAGGTTATATCCAGATCTAGTTGTCAATTATGCTGATGCAATTTCATGTATGCTATGTTAAGAAATCATAAAATAATTGTTGATTTGATCCCCCCCCCCCCCAACCCCACCATCCTCTTCTCACCACCACTTGTGGTTTGCTTTTATCAAAGTCTACTAAGCTAACAATTTTCCCAATTCTGGAAATGTTAACAGGATAAGATGTCCTAATGTTCATTTACTTCACGAAGATTAGTACTTGGAAAGTATCTTTATCAAAATCTTTCATGCATGTGTGGCCGTTAGTGTCCTGCACAAAACTTTTCTTTTCATCACTGAAGCATTTTTTTTTTTAATTCCATTCGAAATTTTCGGGGTATAGACGGCCAACAGTTAACAGTTCTGTAGTCAACACAATGGAATAAATGTAGTGTTAGAAAATAAGTCCATTGTGTATAAATATGCAGTCATAATTTTTTGGCATCCAAAGTGACTTTAACCTATTTTTAAACTGTGTTAAATAGTTGAGGTCAAGGTGCTGTTTCCGTTTTGATTTGGAATTTTAAGGGATGAGAATTAAAGCTATTCTATGGATAAATATATATTATTTAATTCCATTTCATATATTTTATTTACCCAAAAACTGCATTTAAAAACTGCATTTACAAGAAGGTGGAGTTTTCAATTTTTTGAAAGTAAGTCACCTATTTTCACCTTGACACTAGCACATTGATCACGAATCTCCGATTACAAAGAAAAAAAAAAGAGAAATAAGGCCAAACAAAGTTGATTGTCTGTTTCTCAGGTCATTTTTTTCCAAAAAAGCATGCGGGTGGGTGGTCTTTTTTTTTTCTTTTCATTTTCTCCCCGAGAGGTTGTTTGTGGTAATTCGACCCCCACCCAAATGCCTGGTGGACCACGCAAAATTTCACAAATATATTGGTTATTCACCGTAGGGGTGTTGGGTCATAAATGAAGTGGGGTTTGAATGTTTGTTTTTTCAGTGAAACGTGAAAATTATGACAGAGGACGAAATGCCTCGTGGGTGAAACGTCTCGGGATGAAACGTCTCCGGAACAAATCAAATGTCGAAGTGCCATCTTTCACAGATTTATTTTACCAAAAAAAATAATCCTTTCACAACCTGCCTAATAAAATCTTGAATCGCAATTTTTCCCCATTATATTCAAAATTATCACAACCCATTTGAACAGGCAGTTCATCCATAAATTATATTTTACGGGAGAAGAAACTATGTCCTCCCCATGAAGAACCTTGTCCCATAATAGGGCTTCTTGTACCCTCGTGATGAGTTCCCTTTTGATGTTTAGATCTGGCACATCCTCCTTTACTCTTGTCTGCTGAAGCTGGTTGATGAGACGCCGACTTCAACAGCAGATCACTTGACGCCTTCTTAATAGCCTGATCATAGACTGACGAAAGCTTTCGTCCAAAATAGTATGTCCGGAGACCGGAGCAACCCTGAGAGAGCTTTCCATCTTGTCATCTATGAGTGATGAAGATGCAAGGGCAGCATCACGTTTCATTAACTCCAGATTAGCCACTGTAAGGGCGGAGTTATACGTGGTATACAAATTGCCCTGGAAAGAACTCTAAGAAACTTACGAACATCCTGAAATTCCTTCTCACTGAGACGCTGCACCATAGCTCTGGTAAGGTGATCTGCGTTAGACTTTGCTTCCAAATTCGCTCTACTTGATGAAACTGCCATTGTAATTGTGTCTGAGCGAATAGTGAAGGATGCAGGCAAGGATACATCTAGATCCTGGGCTGCTCATTCAAACGCAGAGGAGCTCTGAACATCTCCAACCGTTTTTAAATGAACACAGTCCATGAAACGGTGTGTTTATGGAAGATGTAGTTAAGAAACGGCCCTTTCCTCACACTCAAGAGGTGAATACAGCGTCGTCTACATGGCCGAAGGCCTGCAACACCTACCGAGACTTAACCGGAAAAGAAAGAACTTCTTCCTTTGTCTGTATAAAGTCTGCGTCCAGCGACACCAGCGGTTTCTTACTTATCGTCACAGCATTCTGATTCGTCAAAACAAATTCAGGGTAGTATTGATGGATGAAATCCAACGCAACCCTGTGCTGTTCCGAAAGGGAAGGGTAATCCTCTTCCTTATCCCTTTCACCATCCGAAAGAATCAGTTGTGAATCTGTCCATTGCATCTGCGTGAACAGACGACGGGAGCAACCTAGCACCGTCCGACAGCTCGGGTTCTGAGTCTGCGGGAGGCTGCATCTGCTCTTGCTAGGATGCTGCAATCAGCTGTGCAATCTGCGACAGCAAGTCCGTCATCAAGGCCTGAGGAGCAGTGGTCTTCTATTTCCTAGCCACTTGCTGTTCCTAGGACGGTGTGCCGGAGAGGATCTCATCTCCGAACGTCCCAATGATCGAGGTCTGGTCTCCCTAGCTACCGGATGGTCCGACTTCACGGGCAAACAGTGGTCCCTTCTTCACGCAGCAGGCTGAATATCCGGAGTGGATGCGGTCGTGTGTGCTTTAATAACGTAGCGGAGGAAGCTGTGATTGAAGCCGACCCCGGCTGCAGACTAGGCGAATTCCACTGGTGGGTGAACGTATGATCCGGCTTGTGCAAGTTTCCAACCAGAAAACTTCATTTTGCCTTGAGAAACTTAGCGGAGGAAGCCATGACTGATGCCGGCCATGGCTGCAGACTAAACAGAGTGTCCCGACTGGAGCGCAGACATATGCTCCGGCTCGTGCAAGTTTCTCATAACAACATTTGGCCGCAAATGTTCTGTTAGGTTAGAGAGGAGCCTCTCCCACTCATGGTCTATTAGACCTCGCAGAGTACAAGAAACTTGCTGACTTCCTCCCTATTTCCGCAGTCGCTGGGTGAGCTTATTTACATTAAAGTGCTCGCTCTAACCACATCTATATTTCTTCGACCATAATGGACTTACCCCGCGCCACGGCACCCACAGACGGAGTTCCACTTCACTGGTCGAGCTGGTTGCTTGCAAGGGATTAAAACCCTTAATAAAAGGCCCCAACTCTTGCAATCATGAGCACTGCAGCTAGCTCTATATGTTCAACAGAGTGCGACGACCGTAGCACCCTTGGATGGGTGTCAGAATATCATTACAATGTTCATGTTCCTCTGAAATAGAAACTGACAAAATGAATTATCAAGTGGTGAGAGGCCTGGCCTCAGAACTACACTGCCACCAACGTACTGCGGCACCCGTCTCCAACTATAGTCATTCCAGTGACCACAAGAATGGCAAGAGTCTGCAAGTGTGCATCGACTAAAGTTGATATCAGTCCTCCAAACTCCACAACAAAATACATAATTAAGATACATGAATAATAGCAATCAAAATTAAATTCAAAATATTTTTTGGACAAATTTGTTTTTGAAAAGAACGCCTAAGTTCCCAAAGGGAACATTAAGAGCCCAAAGGCATCCCGATAGAGCCAAAGTGTGGACAAAATCCAAACTTTTTGAGCTACACTACGGGAATAATAATCCATGTATCCTACAGTAATTCTACAGAAATAGAATATAATAAAAAACTACCTATATATGAGGACGTTGTCAATGTAAACAACGTCAATGTAAACAAGACATCAGGCACACAAAAAGATCCAAAGTTAGAAACCAATTTAAATGCTACAAGATGCAAAGCTAGATCTTCATACGAAGAAGAAACGATACATCGGATAGAAGATGTAAGACTAAACGACCAACACCCCTGGGGGGAGGACGAAACCAGGGGGAAAAACAGAATAATATTCTGCAACATATGTTAAACTCTCCAAAAATTTCATAAAAAATTTCAATAAAAAAGAGCCAAAAAGCTTAAGAGTTTAACAGGAAGGTTTCATAGAAGGAAGGGAAGGGATACTTAACAAACAGTGAAATAATCATTAACAATGAAAGTGTCAATGACACTGTAGCTCAACTGGTCAAGACAAAGACATGTGCATGTATAGTATGTGACACAGCAATGACAAACATCTAGGTAATGACCTGATAACAAAAGTACATATAAAGTATTGTAACGGTCTGTACATAAATACTGACCGTTGCCTGTAACAAATGTATAGGTAAAGTATTGTAAAGGTGGGCGACAGTCAGATGCTAAACTCGAAAAAAATCTTTGAGTCCCAGAGTGGGTCTGACTGAACCCCAAAATATTTGTTCTCATAGCACAGTGATAACAAAGGCACCCCAAAACACACTCATTTCTGTCCCAAGGTGAAAACAAAGGTACCCAAGAAGTTTTGTGAAGATCAGTTCACAAATATGAGCTGTGTAGAAGTTGTGACAAACAACTGATTGGACCTAACTTCGGTACAAAATGGCCACTGGCAGCCATCCTGAATTTTGGACCGCACCCAGAAACACTCGTTCTCGTCCCAAGGTGATAACAAAGGTACCCAAGAAGTTTTGCGAAGATCGGTTCATAAATACAGCCTCTAGCCCGAGCCGTATTGACATGTGCACTTACAGTGTATAAGTAGCACTGAATAAATCAAAGTTCATCTAATTTGCATAATTTCTGCACGAGAAAAAAACCCATACTATATGTCATGTATTCCATGTTACTAAACATTCATACAAAAATTTATTCAAATCAGAACTTTCATACAGAAGTTCTGTACAAAAGACTGATTGCACTAATTTTGGTACAAAATGACTGCTGGTGGCCATCTTGAATACTGGACCACACCCCAAAACACTCGTTCACATCCCACGGTGATAACAAAGGTACCCAAGAAGTTTTGTACAGATCGGTTCATAAATACGGCCTCTAGTCTGAGCCATATAGAAGTTGTGTACAAAAAACTGATTAGACCTAATTTTGGTACAAAATGGCCACTGGCAGCCATCTTGAATTTTGGACCACACCCCAAAACACTCGTTCACATCCCACGGTGATAACAAAGGTACCCAAGAAGTTTTGTACAGATCGGTTCATAAATACGGCCTCTAGTCTGAGCCATATAGAAGTTGTGTACAAAAAACTGATTAGACCTAATTTCGGTACAAAATGGCCACTGGCAGCCATCTTGAATTTTGGACCGCATCCAGAAACACTCGTTCTCGTCCCAAGGTGATAACAAAGGTACCCAAGAAGTTTTGTGAAGATCGGTTCATAAATACAGACTCTAGCCCGAGCCGTATTGACATGTGTACTTACTGTGTGTAAGTAGCACTGAAAAAATCAAAGTTCATCTAATTTGCATAATTTCTGCACGAGAAAAAAACCCGTATTATATGTGATGTATCTCATGGTACTAAACATTCACACAAAAAATTATTCAAATCAGTGCTTTCATATGGAAGTTCTGTTCAAAAATCTGATTGCACCAAATTTTGTACAGAATGGCTGCCATCGGCCATCTTGAATTACGGACCGGACCCCAAAACACTCGTTCTCGTCCCACGGTGATAACAAATGTACCCAAGGAGTTTCGTAAAGATCAGTTCATAAATACGGCCTCTAGCCCGAGCCGTATTAGCATTTGCACTTACAGTGCTGAAAGTTACACCAAAAAACATCAAAGTTAGTCTAATTTGCATAATGTACGCACGAGAAAAAAACCCGTACTATATGTGATGTATTCCATGTTACTAAACGTTCATATAAAAAATTATTCAAATCAGAGCTTTCATATGGAAGTTCTGTACAAAAAACAGATTTCTGCATCGTCGGTACAAAATGGCGGCTGGTAGCCTTCTTGAATTTCGGACCGCACCCAAAAACACTCGTTCTCGTCCCACGGTCATAACAAAGGTACCCAAGAAGTTTCGTAAAGATTGGTTCATAAATACGGCCTCTAGCCCGAGCCGTATCCAATTGGTGACGGACAGACGGCCAGATGGCCAGACAGACGACGGACGACAGGCCATGGCATAAGTTCAAATTTGGGTTCGCCAAAGTTGAGCTAAAAGTTAAAAAATTTATAGTAATTTATATATTTTTTATACTTACCAATGACCCAGACTTAGCTGGTGCTAACTCTTAAAAATGTAGGGCCAAACACAAATTTTGCCCCCCAATCCCCAAAATTTGCATCTAAAACCAAAGAAGACATGTCCTGAATGGCCCTCCATACTTCACCTCTACTGCGCATGCGCAGTGTCAAGGATGTCCCGAAATTGGCGCCATTAATCATTCTTATAATCAGTGCCTGGTAAGCGCTATGTACTCAGCGGGGAGGTATGAGTTCCCAACTCCTGGGAGGGCCATCCCCATCTGGGTCATTGGTAAGTATAAAAAATATATAAATTACTATAAATTTTTTAACATTTTTATACTGTACCAATGACCCAGACATAGCTGAATAGTAAAAAGGCTGGAGGGCCTAGGACATAGAGGAAAATCCAATAAGCTCAACTATATAAAATAGAGTCATCCCCTCGAGGGGAAAAGGAGTATTAGGCCTTACATGTATCTTTCTTATTTATGATAAATTAGAAAGACACAACACCTTCCATAATTGAGCATCATAACATCCATGTACTCTATTAACATCCAGTATAATCCTTATACTAATAATTTTTAAAGTAAGCCAAAAAAATAAAGTTAGTCTAGAGAATTGAGACTCTTTATACTCTTTTAAAAGTGTCCGAGGATTGTATAATAATGCCCGTTTGACACGTGATATATTCAAAGGCTATACTTTAAAAACTATGACCTGAATGAATTTTTAAAAGATAAACTTATCACTTTAAAACCATCCCAGTAACAGCTCAGAATTACTGACTCCGGAGGAGGTATCCCTCTGTTTTCATAATAAAACAGGTGACCCAAGGGAACACCCTCCCCCCCCCCCCCCCTTCTCCTTGCCCTGGGTCAAATAGCCCAGAGCGAAGAGGGCAGCAGGACGGAGTCACTGCCGGAACAGAAAGCCTACCTAGCTATAGTTGCAACTGTGAAGTTAACAACATTCTGAGCAGCAGATAATGGACCTAAACAATGCAGGCCTCCAGAAATGGACTCAATATTTCTGAGATAAAAATTCATGAATGTGGATGGCTGAGACCAATATGCAGCCTTCATTAAATCTATACGTAAGCCCAAGATGTAGAAAGAGCTCTTACTTCATGAGCCGAAATCTTAAGCACAAACTGCTGAGTTAATGATAGATTACCATAAGCAGTACCGATAGTTTATTGAATCCATTAGCAATAGAATGGACCGTAATGTCCTTCTATTAGGCATCAAAGACAGAAGGAGCTTTACGTCCTTACTGATAAACTGAGATCTGTTTATAAATACGTAAACTCTAACCGGACAGAGTAAAGGCCTATGCCCGTACGAAGAGGGAAGGACCTTAATAACAATAGGTTCCAGATATTTATTAGGAGCCTGATTCTTAACCAAAAATCCAACATAAGTAGTAAAGGAAATAGTGTTTCCGAAACTACGAAAGTGAGAATCGTCCACCGATAGTGCATGAAGCTCACTGACTCCTCAGTAGAAGAGAAGACTAAGAGAATTACTGTCTTAAAAGGTCCGAATTTGAAAACTACAGTGTCCAGAGGCTCAAATGGTTACTTAGCTAAATAAGAACCCAAGCTAAATTCCATATAGGAATTAATCTAAGGATTCTAGGTCTATTTATCGAAAAGTTTCTAACTAACTTAGATAAAGAGACATTAGACTCAATTGTAAACTATCATGGAGTGCATAGGTATGAGATAACATAGACCTATAACCTTAATAGTAACAGGCTGCAGTTGATCTTGTCAAACAAGTATACTAGAAAGTTTGCAATGTCTAGTATGGAGGGATCAAAAATATCAACCTAATGATCCCTACACCAACGACGGAAGAGCCTCCACTTTAGCCGCATAGTATAGCGCAGAGGAGGTTCTCCTACAGTAAGAAATCGCGTCCATTGCTCGTCCTGTACAATGCTTGCCATGCAAGAAGCACCACACAACGGAATACGTGAAGGTTGAGACCTTGCGGGATGTGATGAAGTTGACACGATTTCCCCAGCGAAAGAAGATCCTCTCATGGAGGAAGTTTTCGCGGTAAGTCCCACAGCTGACACCTGAGTAAATTTATCCACGGTCTCTGTGAAGACAGAGATGCTACCAACAGAATTGTATTGTGGATGTTTATCTAGGCAATACTTGCTGAATCAACAGCGCTGGAGGATACGCATATCCTATCATTCCGTCCTATTAGATCAATAGAGCGTTAACAACATAAGCTCAGGGATCCGGACATGGAAACACATACGTCTGCAATTGATTAGTGAGTTGTGTCGCAAATAAATTATCATTGGGCGCTCCCATTGATAGCAAATCTGATTGAATACTTGTTTGTTGAGAGTCCATTCTGACGGCAACAAGCGACCCTTACGTGAAAGGGAGTCTGGTAATACAATCAGACGACCCGGAATATGACGGACCGAAGCAGAACTTGGTGTTCTAGAACAAACAGAAGGATTCTTTCCGTTAAATTGAATAACGGAACCGAATGAGTGCCTTCCTGGTTCCGGAGATATGCAACTACTGTCGTATTATCGGACAGGATTTGGACATGCGTTTCTGAATAATGTTCATCCAATGACATAGTGCAAGCCAAAATATCATCATTTCCTGGAAGTTAAGTGCTTGCCTAGAAACTGCGGAACCCAAAGACCCTGGCACTTCGAATCCGTTGGGATCAATATTGTACCCCAACCTGTTTGACTGGCATCCGTCATAATCATAAAACTCGGATCCGGCAAGTGCAGTGGCACTCTCTGAGTCAACAACCGAATGTTTGCCCAAGTCTGAATCTCTTGTTACACTTGATAGACAAGAGAACGTGTATATCGAGCAATTCATAGATTGCTGAAAGGTTGCCGTTGAAAAGAAGCTTCTCCGAGACCGAAGGGACTCTGAGAGAGTTCTTCACCTTACTATCCACGCGCGTGGATGTAGCTAGGGCTGCGTCACGTCTAACCAATTCCAGGTTGCCACTGAAGGGCGGAGTTATACGTGAAAAAACTACTGCCCTTGAAAGAAATCTCATTGAGGATCATATCCTGGAATTCTTTCTCTTGAAGACGTAATGATAACGCCTCAGTAAGGTGGTCTACGTATGATAAAGCGTCTAAGTTAAGTCTGTTAGACATCATTGTCGTTTCCAACGTCGTGGTTGGAATTGACATAGACGGCGAAAAAGATAATTCCCAGTCTTCAGCCTCGCCGTCTAGACGCATAGGAACTCTCGGTATGCCCTGTTCTGCCAATATAAATTATTTTCCTAGAATTGATGAAAGGCAGAATAGAACATTGCGGACAAGAAACTAGACTAGCATGTTTGGTAGCAAGCTTATATATAGCGTCGTTCAATAATTCGAATGTTCCAAAGACATTATTGGACTGTGTCGGCAACTCAGGGACAATGTCCCTGAACCGATCCAAAACTCTTGTGTCCAATGACGCTATTAGTCTCTTATCCAGCATCGCAGCAATGTAGTCCGACGGAACAACCTCTGGAAGATAATGCCGGAAGAAATGTATGGCAGCTTCTGTTGTTCCGAAAGGGAAAGCTCGAAATCATCCGAAACCCTTTCGCCATCCTGTCGGACCCTATGAAGTGTTCGGTCGTCCGTACCTGATGCAACAGTGGAGCGCACCGACCCAGCGCCGTCGGATTATTCCTGATCCGACCGAGAATCTGTCGTTTGCTGGGATGCTGCGATAAGCTGTGCTATTTTGGATAGCACGTCCGTCACTGAGGCCTGTGGAGAAGCGGTCTTACGATGCTTTGCCGCTGGAAGCTCCGTGTTCGTTACCCCGTGCAAACTTCTATTATGCGAGCGACCGGAGTGTACAGGCCTCGTGTCCCTTGGCTACCGGATGGCGTGACCTGTTCGCCGTGGAATCACTGAATGACGAAGCTGGCCGGATACTCGAGGTCACGTAGCCAATGTGCGGTCGTGTGCGCTGCTGTGAGGATGAGGAAGCATTATCGACAGTCTCTCGGACCGTCTATATAACGGAGCGTCCCGAGCGGCGGACATATGCTCCGAATGCGAAATGTCTGTACCACAACATCCGGTCCCATATGTTGTTGTACAAGAGAGGGACCTCTCTCGCTCGCAGCCCGGACGGACCTGGACGAGCTAGGAACCGGACTAACAGGCTTCCTCCGATCTCTCCTCTAATCCGTCGTCCCTGGGTGTGTACTAAAGTCTATTATAGTTCTCGCATCAACCAAATCTCCTTCCTAGACCGCAACGGACGAACCCGACTGCCGAACCATTCGATGAATGGATGCTACACCAGGTGAGCTAGCGAATGTCAACTCCGTCGATCCTACTAGGGACCTCTTAGGCGATTGACGTATTCCATGAGCACTTATTGCCGCTAGCTCTTCAATAACTATGACGACAGAGGCACACTTTTGAAAGACATCTCAGTAATTTTTTGAACAAGAAACCAGACATGCTTGTTAATAGCAAGCATATAAATAATATATATAGCGTCGTACAATAATTCGAAAGTTTCTGTGACATTATTGGACTGTGTCGGAACTGAGGGACGATGTCCCTGAACCGAACCAAAAATTTCTGTGTCCACCGACGCTATCAGTTTCTTATCCGACATCGCAGCATTCTGGTCCGACGAAAGAACCTCTATAAGATGAAGTCGGATGACATATACAGCAGCTTATGTTGTTCCAAAAGGGAAAGCTCGAAATCCTCCGAATCCCTTTCGGCATCCCGTCGGACCGTATGAAATTTTCGGACGTCTGTACCTGATGCTTCCGCGGAGCGTCCCGACCCAGCATCGTCGGATATTACATGATGCGACCGAGATTCTGTCGTTGCTGGGATGCTGCGATAAGTTGTGCTATTTGGGATAGCACATCCGTCACCGAGGCCTGTGCAGTAGCGGTCTTACGATGCTTTGCCGCTGGAAGCTCCGTGTACGTTGACTCCCGCATACTTTCTTATGCGAACGTTCGGAGTCTCCAGGCCTCGTGTCCCTGGCTATCGGATGGCGTGACCTGGTCGCCGAGGATTCTATGATTGGCGAAGTTGACTGGATATTCGAGGTCACATAGCCAAGAGCGGTCGTGTGCGCTACCATGAGGATGAGGAAGCCTTATTGACAGTCTCTCCGGACTGTCTATCTAACGGAGCTTCCCGAGCGGCAGACGTATGCTCCGAATGCGAACCATTTTGTACCACAACATATGGGGCCAGATGTTGTTGTACGAGAGAGGGACCTCTCTCGCTCGCAGTCCGGATGGACCTGGACGAGCTAGGAACCAGACTAAAAGGCTTCCTCCGTTCTCTCCTCTAATCCGCCGTCACTGGGTGTGCATTTGGTTGATTTATAGTGCTCGCATCACCCAAAACTCCTTCTGGACCGCAACGGACGAACCCGGCTGCCGAACCATTCGATGAATGGACGCTACACCGGGCGAGCTAGCGGACGTCAAAGGACGTCGATCCTACTAGGGACCTCTTAGGCAATTGACGTATTTTCATGAGCACTTTTCCGCTAGCTCTTCATTAATTGTGATGACGGAGGCACACTTTTGGAAGACATCACGGATACATCACCCTGTTCTTGATCATCTGAAATAGAGATTGATAAACTAGAGTGACCCTGCGGGGAAAGGACCGGAATGGCCATTTCCCCACTAATATACCGTGACACACGCTTCCCATGTTGTCATCGAAATTAACACATACTGAACAGGAGTTAGTGCGAGTACACTGACTACATTTATACAATGATTATGAAAGTCAGAGGAAGATTTCCTCTTATTACAATTGAACAATATCCCTTCATTGTGAAAAGAAAACAAAGTCCTAGTACTCGCACCAACCCCTGACAATCAAAATACATAATAACATGATCCATTAACATATAAAAAATAATTGAAATCAAAAAAAAAAATTTTTGAAAAAATATTTTTTCAGAAAAGCCCAAGTTTCTGAAAAGTAACGTTGAGCCCCAATGGATCCCAAGCCTAAGTGTGGACAGAAATTTTAAAAATATTTAAAAAAATTAATGCAACACTTATGAACAATAATAATGTATCTAGTAATGATTAAACTAACATCAAGATATTATTTTCAAGAAAACCCCCTCACACAGAGGGTTGTTGTCAATGTAAACAAGAAGTGTAAAAACACCAGAAACAAGACTTCAGGCACTGATAACCCTGGCCCAAAATCAGTTACCAATAATACACTATCTGATGCAAAACAGAGACTTCCAGGGAAGAAACTGCAGAACATCAGATTGTAGATGCAGAACACTATGCCTAACCACCCATAGGTGAAGACGTAAACATGGGGAAAAGAACAGAATTCATTCTGTTATCCAGCTAAAACTCCCAAGAAATTTTAGTAATAATATTACAGAAAATATGCCAAAAGCATGGGAGAATAGCAACGGGGGACTTAAAGGAAAGGGAGAGAGGAAAACACTGAACAAGCAGTGTAACTTGATAACAAGAATGGCCACAACAGGCTCTTGCCTCGAAAATAGGTAACTTAACATAATTTCATTAAAAAATTTTTACGTTAAGGCCCTGATTATTTTCTGTCACTCATTTTTCCTCTCCTCCTTCTATATCCTCCTTAGAATCACCATTTCTCTAATATTTATGTGTCTGGCATCATTAAAACTGAGATTTACAAGCACAAAGATCAGTCAGATGTTAACTGATGAAGGGCCAAACAAAGAATGATTAATGGCGCCAATTTTGGGACATCCTTGACACTGCGCATGCGCAGTAGAGGTGAAGTATGGAGGGCCATTCAGGACATGTTTTCTTTGGTTTTATATGCAAATTTTGGGGATTGGGGGGCAAAATTTGTGTTTGGCCCTACATTTTTAAGAGTTAGCACCAGCTATGTCTGGGTCATTGGTACAGTATAAAAATATGAGGCATATGTCTCGAAATTGGGAAACATAAAATAATTTTCTAATCATTATAAAGTTACGGCCCTGAACATCTAAAACCACCGTTGAAAACTTCCATCATCCAATAATAGCCTTGGATCCACCAATTCTTGCATTGATTTGTGTCTGGCATCCTCAAGAAAGGAGATTTTAAAGCACAGATGGCAGTTCATTGTTGCTGACTTTAGGGCCAAACAAAGAAAGATGTTTGCGCTAATTTCGGTCACTTCCTGACGACTGCGCATGCACAGAGGGTAAAAGTATGGAGTACCAGATAGGACTTTTAATTTTCAGTTTTGCAAGCAAATTTTGGGGATTTGTGTTTGCCCTTGATAACTTTGAGTTTGCACCACCTACGTCTGGGCCATTGGGTTATAGTATAAAAATATGTCCGGCCAAGGGTTAATGTCATCTTATACTGATGCATTTAACACATATATAAAATATAAAAACCATAGCCTCCCCTCATATATAGAAAACAGGTCAGAAATTTTCTAAGTCCACACATACAAAAAAAGTCTAACATTGCATTAGAAAATTACAAAATCTACAAAATATGACCGGCAAAGGGTTAATGTTATCTTATACTGATGTATTTAACACATATACTATTAAAAAAACTGGGGGATAGTTTTATTTAACACATATACTATTAAAAACAAGAGGCCCCAGGGGGCCTGAGGGCGCTCACCTGACATGGTAGCCTAAATATCAACCCAGAGAATTGATTTCCACAAGTTGCATCTGCTCCTCCTAAGAAAAGCTGAAACCAAATATCCAAATATTTTGACCAGTGGCTCTAAAAAAGATTTTTAAAGAATATTCCTCATATTGAACTAAGTCATAATTCGGGCTACCACAGGGAGCCCATATATGAACCCAGGGACTTAGCTTTAACAAACCTGAATCTCACACCCCTAAGGATTCTGCACACCAAATATCAAAACATTCCAACTGCTGGATCTGAAGAAGAAGATTTTTAAAGAAAATTCCTCATTTTGAACCAAGTTACAATTCGAGCTCCCACAATCAGCCCAAATATGGACCTAGGGACATGGCTTGAACAAACTTGAATCTTACCCCCCTAAGGATGCTGCATAAAAAATATCAAAAGCATTCATCTGCTGGATCTGAAGATTTTTAAAGAAAATTCCTCATTTTGAACTAAGTTGTCATTCAGGCTCCCATAGTGAGCCCAAATATGAACCAAGGGACTTGGCTTGAACAAACTTGAAACTCAGCCCCCTAAGGTTGCTCCATGCCAAATATCAAAACATTCCAACTGCTGAATCTGAAGAAGAAGATTTTTAAAGAAAAATTCCTCATATTGACTAAGTTATAATTTGGGCTCCCACAGGGAGCCCAAATATGGACCCATGGACTTGGCTTTAACACACTTGCATCCCCCCCCCCTCCCCCCAAGGATGCTACTCACCACATATCAAACCATTCCAACTGCTGGATCTGAAGAAGAAGATTTTTTAAGAAAATTCCTCATTTCGAACAAAGTTACAATTCAAGCTCCCACAGTGAGCCCAAATATGGACCTAGGGACATGGCTTGAACAAACTTGAATCTCATCCCCCTAAGGATGCTGCATACCAAATATCACAAGATTCTGCCTGCTGGATCTTGAGAAAAAGATTTTCAAAGAAATTTGCCTGAAATGCACTAAGTTCAAATTTGGGCTCCTATACTGAGCCCAAATATAAATCCAGGGGTCGGATTTGAACAAACTTGAATCAGATCCACCCCACAATGTTACATACCAAATATCACAAGATTCTGCCTGCTGGATCTGGAGAAGAAGATTTTTGAAGAAATTTGCCTGAAATGCACTAAGTTCGAATTTGGGCTTCTATAGTGAGCCCAAATATGAATCCAGGTGGCCGATTTGAACAAACTGGAATCAGATCCACCCCACAATGTTGCATACCAAATATCAAAAGATTCTGCCTACAGGATCTGGAGAAGAAGATTTTTGAAGAAATTTGCCTGAAATGAACTAAGTTCGAATTCGAGCTTCTATAGTGAGCCCAAATATGAATCTAGGGAGCCGATTTGAACAAAATAGAATCAGATCCACCCCACAATGTTGCATACCAAATATCAAAAGATTCTGCCTGCTGGATCTGGAGAAGAAGATTTTTTAAGAAATTTGCCTGAAAAGCACTAAGTTCAAATTTGGGCTCCTATACAGAGCCCAAATATAAACCCAGGGAGCCGATTTGAACAAACTTGAATCAGATCCACCCCACAATGTTGCATACCCAATATCAAAATTTTCTGCCTGCTGGATCTTGAGAAGAAGATTTTCAAAGAAATTTGCCTGAAATGCACTAAGTTCAAATTTGGGCTCCTACACTGAGCCCAAATATAAACCCAAGGGGCCAATTTGAACAAACTTGAATCAGATCCACCCCACAATGTTGCATACCAAATATCAGAAGATTCTGCCTGCTGGATCTGGAGAAGAAGATTTTCAAAGAAATTTGCCTGAAATGCAGTAAGTTCAAATTTGGGCTCCTATACTGAGCCCAAATATAAACCCAGGGAGCCGATTTGAACAAACTTGAATCAGATCCACCTCACAATGTTGCATACCAAATATCAAAAGATTCTGCCTGCTGGATCTGGAGAAGATTTTTTAAGAAATTTGCCTGAAATGCGCTAAGTTCGAAATCGGGCTCCTATACTGAGCCCAAATATGAACCCAGGGGGCCGATTTGAACAAACTTGAATCAGATCCACCCTACAATGTTGCATACCAAATATCAAAAGATTCTGCCTGCTGGATCTGGAGAAGATTTTTTAATGTTTTTCCCATTGCCTACAGTGTTAAAAAGTTGGTCCTAAGGAAGCTTCACACCAAATAAAAATTCTCATTGCCGTGCAGTTTTGGAGATATGGGCGTTTAAATTTTTTTCTATTTTTAGCTCCTGCGGTTCCCACGGGGCTGCGGGAAATTTTTTTTTTGCATAAATCAGGTACTCATGACCCAATAAGCCCTCACATAAAATTTGGTTGAAATCAGCTTCTCGGTTCAGAAAATAGAAATTAGGGGCGGGGCCAAAATTACTGCCCCTCCCATAACAATGGCAAATATTGCCCCTCGAACTTTCTGTGTACAAGCCTGAGTCTACAACCCAAAAGGAAGCTGCAAACCAAATATCAGGTCTCTGCCACTAATAGTTCATGAGAAGAAGATTTTTAAGGATTTTGGTGCCCCTTGGGGGGGTGGCACCACCCAGGGGGAGAGGCAACTTTATTTGAACAAATCCGAAATGGTATTGGTGGACGAATATTTGACCAAGATTTGAATAAAATTGGGCTATTGGTTTGGGAGGAAAAGTCGATAATGTAAAGTTCACGACGGACGACGACGACGGACGGCAACTGATAAGTTAAGCTCCCTTCGGTGAGCTAAAAACTAGGGGATATTTGATAAAAGTGAGATATATGAAGAAATAGATTTATATTTTCATCAAAAAGACAGTTGAGGCATTGCATTGTGACATCTGGTGAATGATTTCAGTGATAGTTGGGTGTCTTGACAAGCACACATTCCATGCAATGAACTGTAGAAGACACTGATGGTCAGTCAGACAATTTACCACATTCAGTACAAGACCTCAGAACCTTGTAAATCCTCCTCGGTTCGCAAGACAAGCGCAGATCCGACGTGGCATACTCCTCACCAAATGTCCAATATCAGCTTGACTGATGTTATTCCATTCTGACTGCAGTGCAGCGGGGCGTTCCTGGGCATTGGCAGGGAGCTGTTGGCGTTGTTGTAGGTGCCTGCCAAGCAAATCCCTGACATGCTTGATTGGTGAACAGTCTGGACTTTGCGCTGGCCAAGGCAGTGTAGTGATGTTCTGCTCCTGGAGGAACTTTGTAGTGATACAGGCCCTGGGTGCTCTTGCATTGTCATCTTTGAAAATGAATCGATGGCCATGATGTCACCACATGAGCGGCTAACATGTTGTCACGGTAGCACTGCCCTGTGACATGCCCTTGGAAGACATATAATGTTGTTCTGTTTGTCATGGTTATGCCTCTCCACACAATAACCAATCCACCACCAAAAAGATCATGCTCCCTAACGGTTATGTCATGGTATCATTCGTTCCACCACCACACTCTGTTTTGCCTGCTGTGGAAGCTGAGAGTGAACCTCGATTCATCGGAAAACATGACGCTGCTCCTCCAAGGGTTGTCCCAGCACTGTCATGCTCCACACCAATTACGTCCTACGTTCAGTCAAATGTGGAATTATTTGAGGGAGCCTAGTGTATAAATTCCAACTGTGTAGGCGATTTCCGATAGATTGACCACTGATTCCCACATGTCACTTGGTGCAGCTGCTGTCCAATTTCTGAGGCACTTTGATGGCGGTTATGTAATGCTGTGGTTCGGATGAAATGATCCTGGTCACTGTTGGACGACGTGGCCAAAATCTGTCATCAACATTGCCTGTCTGACAGTAGTGTGACCACAACCTGCTAATCACCGATTGAGTAACGTTAAGAATTTGAGCCACTGCAGTCTGTCTGTTGCCAGCTTCCAACATGCCAATGGTACATAAATGTTTGTCACGTGTCAGTCTTCGCATATCGCAAAAGTTATGTTTCGACTAGAAACTATTGATGAATGAGTTTATACAGAGAAAAGAACGATGAGACCTCCGAAAAAGCCTGTCCAGTACAAATGAAAATTTCAAAACGTGCCCCACAGCAATTAATGTGGCACTCCTGCGAAAAAACTGTACAAAGTTTTCGTGGGCCGGAGGTATCCAATACCATTTTCCAAAAATATCAACATCAGTTTGGATATCTCCTACTTTTTTTTATTTTTTTTAATAGTATATTATTTTGGATAATATTGCTCAGCACTAAACATACATACTCTATGAACTTATGTGGTATTAAGCATTCGTAATTGGTGATTTATTAAGGAAATTCTGCAGTGTAACAGGCACTAACAGATTTTCTTCTGGGTCCTATTTCAGCCATCAGAATTACAGTTAAAACTAGAAGTCCTGTCACGAATAGTGCGCTTATATAGGCTTAATTGCACGTTGGAATTGCGTGCAATTGCCATATCGAATGGCATCCAAAGCATGGCAGGTTCTCTTGGTTACTCATAGCAAACAAATGTAATGTTTCTGCCAATGGACCTCCGGGTTACCCAGAGGTCCATTGGCTGAAACATTGCTTGTGCACAGGCCATATGTACAGAATTTGATAGCTTTACGTGGGCCATAACGCGTACATTAACGCGCATATCAACGTGCTATTTGTGCGCATTTCATGACAGGACTTCTAGTTTTAACTGTAGCTTCGAAATCAGTAGAGAAATAATCGGTAATCGGTTCAGCAAGTTTTGATAATGGGTTCATCACAATTTAAAACAAGGGCTTATATTTCGTCTAAATTTGTGAGAATCCATTTGGATTCTCATGAAAATGGTTGTGAGAATCCATACCTACTATGAGTGTCCCAGGATCCCCTGAAGCCACCATGGTTCAACTACTGTTGTATACTGATAACACATGTTAACCTTTTACCCAACACACCTTTTTAATTTTTAAAACTAAATTTGATAATTTTTAAACAATAAATAATAAATAAATGATAAAATAATTAAATGAACAATATTTACCAATAAAATCTTACAAATATGGGTGTCGTTGGAACTGGCTCAATGAGCCGGTTCCAATGACAGCCATATTTGTGCAATTTTATTGACAAAGTGTCAGGATACTTCAGGTCATGTTAGCCTTCTGTTGGTTAATTTGTTACCGCTGTGTTAGATAAAGGGTTAAATTGACTCAATTCTATTCACGCGAATCCCAGCAGAGGTGCAGCGAGAATCTACATGGATTCTCGTCGGTTTTACTGCGCGAATCTTTGTGCAAATCGATTCTCGGATATTTATTTATTTATTGGTGTTTAAAGTCACATATTTTTGCACAATGGCTAATCATGACCACAACATGAGTATCAACTCAAGACCAGGGGTGAGCGTTAATAAGCCATGTTGCCCATATTAGAGAGGGTTTGCACCTCCCAAGCAATGGTGACTGGGTCCTATTTTACCAGTAAAACAGAGCCTGTTTACCGCAGTGAACAGGCACTGCTTCACTTCCTGGGGTTCCCGCAGGGATCGATTCTCAGATTCTCGTCGAAATATAAGCCCTGAAAACCATTAGTATATGCCATTAATATATTTACCATTAATACAACTTGATTGGATAGTTTTGATTCTGTCAAGTTCAGATCTGATGGCAGGTCAATATCACAGGTTGTTGGCAATAAACACATTCTTATTAATGACTAAAAATATACAATGTAAAGCAACAATATTAAATTACAGTGGATCCCACTTAATTGGATATCTCTTAATTGTATTTCCCTGTTAATTGAATATCATTTTCAAACACAAAACCATTTACCATACCTTCGTTTGTTTGTTGGTGGTTAACGTCACATAATTATGCACCATGGCTAATTGTGACACAACATGGAGATGAAATCAAGTTTAGTCAATCGTTGATCAACATGTTGCCCATTTCAGAGGACTTTCACCCCAAGCATTGGCGACTGGGTCCTATTTTACTAGTAAAGCGGAACTGGTTTACCACAGTAAACAAGTGCTGCTTACTTCCCGGGGTTCCCACGGGGAACCATACCTTCAGTACAAATTTGATCTCTTAATTGCATATGGGTTGTAAACTCCTGTTAATTGTATATAAATTTTTGTAATATGTCGAAAGATTTACTGTGACATGCTCCAAATTCCCCTTATTTATCAACCTTTTTAGCCTCACTACATTCAATACAGGCATTTATTCGATTATATCTTGTTTGACAGAGCTCTATGAGCTCTGTCAAACAAGATATAATAGAATAAATGCTCAGTTTACCTCCAGCACACAGGAAACTGACCAAATCCCTGTAAATTGTATACTCCTGTTAATTGAATAATTTTCACTGGCAAAATGGATATCCAATTAAGAGGATTCTACTGTATTTACATTAGGAACAGGAATAAAACAAAATCATTTTTCCTGATGGCTGCCATCAATAGAACAGACTTTTTCAACCCATCAAATTGAACTTTTACATTACAGCTGGTTCTAACATTGACATATGGGCATTTGATAGTATAGCAGAACTCTGTTAATTGAAAAGCCACTTTGCCAATCAAAAGTATTCAATTAACAGGGATTTGGTCCATTTCCTGTATTCCAGAGATAATCTCAGCATTTAATCTCCTGTATTCTCTTGAATCTTGTTTGACAGAACTCATATAAATAAGAGATCAAATGCCTGTATTGGATGCACTGAGGTCAAAATAAGGCCTAAAAAATTTTAAAAATCTGTTTCTCAGACCCTCTTGCATAATTCTTTTGGCTGTCGAATGTTTTTTTCTAACCAATCCAAACATAAAAAAAATAAAAATTAAATGGTTTATATCTGATATTTGACCCAAGTTAATAAAAATTATAAAATTGATAAATTTGTTCCTTGAGTGCAACAAGGCTTTGCAATGCTTTAGTTGCACAGCCCTCTTGCACTCAAGGGATGAAATACACGACCACCCATCCTACAATGTATATATATCAAATTAGTACTGAAGATATGGTAAATGGTATGGTGTTCTGAATAGAGCTTTGAGGTTTTGATTTTTCTGTTTCGGTTTGGTTTTAGGAATAAACCTCAGTTTCAGTTCAGTTTTTCAATGTGTTGAGAACATGTAGTAAATAACACTATACAGTACGGCTGTCATGGACTGGTCACTAGAGCTGTGCAGTTTTGAGAAGCATCATGGTTCTAACTCCTATGTCAACAGTTAAACCAGAGACTCAAGTAAGCCTAAAATGCTCACCTGGATTAAATTGTCAAAATAGATGAGTTATCAGTAAGTGATCAGTAAGAGCAATTTTTTGATTTGCTACGACACAACCAAAGGCAACTTTTTTGGCAATTAATTTCTGCTGGTCCTAGGGAAGCTTCCTAGCAAGCTCTGTTCTGTGAAGTATTAAAAAACAACAACCGAACAAATTTTCAGTTTTGTTTTCAACTACTGTAGTTCTCTCTAGCCTCCTCCCCCCTCCCCCCCCCCAAAAAAAAATATATAAAAAGAAGCCCCAAGGAGCCTTAATCGCTCACCGGCCAAAGTGGTTCAAAGAAGTATTTGGGGTCACATTCAGTTAGACATGGTTCATCAACACTACAAAGGAATGAAGTCATGAGAGACAAATTTTATGGAACTAGGGACATGCTTTGAACAAACTTGAATCTTACCCCCCTAAAGATGATGCATACCAAATATCAAAAGCATTCATCTGCTGGATCTGAAGAAGATTTTTAAAAAAATTCCTCATTTTGAACTAAGTTATCATTCGGGCTCCCACAGTGAGCCCAAATATGAACCCAGGGACTTGGCCTGAACAAACTTGAATCTCACCCCCTAAGGATGCTGCATGCCAAATATCAAAACATTCCGACTGCTGGATCTGAAGAAGAAGATTTTTTAAGAAAAATTTCTCATTTCGAACTAAGTTACAATTCAAGCTCCCACAGTGATCCCAAATATGAACCCAGGGACTTGGCTTGAACAAACTTGAATCTCACCCCCTAAGGATGCTGCATGCCAAATATCAAAACATTCCGACTGCTGAATCTGAAGAAGATTTTTAAAGAAAAATTCCTCATATTGACTAAGTTATAATTTGGCTCCCACAGGGAGCCCAAATATGACCCAGGGACTTGGCTTTAACAAACTCTAAGGATGCTACGCACCACATATCAAAACATTCCGACTGCTGGATCTGAAGAAGATGATTTTTTAAGAAAATTCCTCATTTCGAACTAAGTTACTATTCAAGCTCCCACAGTGAGCCCAAATATGGACCTAGGGACATGGCTTAAACAAACTTGAATCTCACCCCCCTAAGGATGCTAGATACCAAATATCAAAACATTCAGACTGCTGGATCTGAAGAAGAAGATTTTTAAAGAAAATTCCTCATTTTGAACTAAGTTATAATTCGGGCTACCACAGTGAGTCCAAATATGAACCCAGGGACTTGGCTTGAACAAACTTGAATCTCACCCCCATAAGCATGCTGCATACCCAATATCAAAAGATTCTGCCTGCTGGATTTTGAGAAGAAGATTTTTAAAGAAATTTGCCTGAAATGCACTAAGTTCAAATTTGGGCTCCTATACTGAGCCCAAATATGAACCCAGGGGGCCAATTTGAACAAACTTGAATCAGATCCACCCCACAATGTTGCATACCATATATCAAAAGATTCTGCCTGCTGGATCTTGAGAAGAAGATTTTTAAAGAAATTTGCCTGAAATGCACTAAGTTCGAATTCAAACTTCTATAGTTAGCCCAAATATGAATCCAGAGGGCCGATTTGAACAAACTAGAATCAGATCAACCCCATAATGTTGCATACCAAACATCAAAAGATTCTGCCTGCCGGATCTGGAGAAGAAGATTTTTTTAAGAAATTTGCCTGAAATGCACTAAGTTTAAATTCCGGCTTCTATACTGAGCCCAAATGTGAATCCAGGGGGACGATTTGAACAAACTTGAATCAGATCCACCCCACAATGTTGCATACCAAATATCAAAAGATTCTGCCTGGTGGATCTGGAGAAGAAGATTTTTTAAGAAATTTGCCTGAAATGCACTAAGTTCGAATTCAGGCTTCAATACTGAGCCCAAATGTGAATCCAGGGGGTCAATTGGAACAAACTTGAATCAGATCCACTCCACAATGTTGCATAGCAAATATCAAAAGATTCTGCCTGCTGGATCTGGAGAAGAAGATTTTTTAAGAAATTTGGCTAAAATGCACTAAGTTCCAATTTTGGATTCTATAATGAGCCCAAATATGAATCCAGGGAGCCGATTTGAACAAACTTGAATCAGATCCACCCCATAATGCTGTATACCAAATATCAAATGATTCTGCCCACTTGTGCTGAAATATGAAAGGATTCTCACGGGTGGACCTGAAGAAGAAGAATTTTCAAGAAATTTTCTCATATTGCACTAAGTTAAACTTTGGGCTTCAATGAAAAGCCCAAATATTAACCCAGGGACCTGAGTTGAACAACCTTCAATCTAACCCTCCCAGAGGTGTTGTACACCAAGTATCAAAAGAATCTGACTGCTGGATCTGAAGAAGATGATTCTAAATGATAATTCACCAAACCTACAAACCCAAATATTAACCCAGGAACTCGATTTGAACAAATTTGAACCTTACACCTCTAGAGATGTCACATACCAAATATGAAAGGATTCTCACTAGTGGGACACAAAAATAAGATTTTTTAAGAAATTTTCTCATATTGAACGAAGTTAAAAATTGGGCTCCAATAGAGCCCAAATATTCATCCAGGGATCCCATTTGAACAAACTTGAATCTTACCCCACTAAAGGTGCTGCATACCAAATATAAAAAGAATCTGACAGATGGATCTGAAGAAGATTTTTAAAGAATATCCCCCATACTGCACAAAGTTAACAATCAGGCTCCCAAAGGAAGCACAAATATTAACCTAAGGACTCGATTTGAACAGATTCAAATCTTACACCTCTAGAGATCTCACATATAAAATATGAAAGGATTCTCACTAGTGGGTCTGAAAAATATTTTTCAAGAAATTGTCTCATACTGCAATAAGTTAAATTTTGGGCTCCAATGAAGAAGAGGCCAAATATTCATGCAGGGATCTCATTTGAACAAACTTGAATCTACCCCCCCCCCCCCTCCCCCCGTCCCCCAGAGATGCTGCATACCAAATATCAAATGAATCTGATTGGTGGATCCGAAGAAGATTTTTAATGATTATACCCCATATTGCACCAAGTTAATATTCAGGCTCCCATAGCTAGCCCAAATATTAACCCAGGGACTCAATTTGAACAAACTTCAATCTGACCCCTGTAGAGATGTTGTATACCAAGTATCAAATGAATCTGACTGTTTGATCAGAAGAAGACGATTTTTAAAGCTTATTCCCCATAGCGCCCTAAGTTAATTATTTGGGCTCCTGTGTTGAGCCAAAATATGAACCAAGGGGATCGATTTGAACACACTTGTATATGACCGTCCTATGGATGCTGTATACCAGTTATCAAAAGATTCTGATCAGCTGTTCTGTGTTCTGAAGAAAAGTATTTTTTCAATTTTTGCAAATATGCTGACTCAACATTTTTTCAAACACCCCTACAGAACACCTTTTTTTTAATCCATTCTTCTGGTCAAAAGGATGCTTCATACCAAATAAAAGTTTTCTGTTCCATGTAGTTTGGAAAATATGAGTATTTGAATTTTTTTCTATTTTTAGCCCACAGGGCTATGAAAAAAAAGATTTTGGGCATCAATCAAGTACTTTGGACCCACTTTTCTACATGCCAATTTGGTTCAAATCGGCCCATCGGTTCTTGAAATAGAAATTTTGGGCAGAGCCCAAAATGGGTATGTGCCCACAGAGAGCCCAAATATTGATCTACCAACTTCTCTTGAACAAACTTTTATCTTCAAACACCAAAGAGTGTTCCATACCATATATCAAGGCAATCTATCTGGTGGTTCTTGAGACATAGATTTTTAAAGATTTTTAGACTTTGGCATCATTGACCAGAAATGGAAGAAGGCAGCCGCTTCATTTGAACAAAATAAGAATGGTATACTCCAGGGATGGGTTGTGCAATATATGTTTGAATTTGGCTGAATGGCTGTGAAGGAAGAAGCCACGTTTGCAAAAGTTAAAGGACGACGGATGACAGACAACAGATGCCAAGTGATGGCAATAGCTCACACTGACTTGCAGTCAGGTGAGCTAATGGGGGTGGGAGGGGGGAGGGGTGGGGGGTGCTGTATCATGAAGTGAATGGAGATCTGTTAGGCTATGTTATACATTCAAAAATGTTACGCTAACTATTATCTTGTGCTTTTTGATACTGAATAAATATCATTACAGTTATTTTCCATCCCATGTTTTGATATTTTCAAACCCTTGGCAGACGATTTGGGTAAAATTACAAGCGGACAATTCGGCTGTTGGACAAAATGTCCAAATCCCCTCTGCCTAATTGCTAGAAACTGTAATGAACTCAAGTGATGGAACTGCAGTAAGTGGATACGAGATGGTGATTTATAGTTAAATTGCAGCCGGAAACATTAATTTAATCCCAAAGAGTCACACCATATTAATTCAATAAACTGGCAAAGCAGGTGTGTAATACACTCTGATTTCCTGAGTGCAAATGTAATGTTGTGTAAATTATCTCAAGAGTTTCAAGGTTAAGAAAATAATTTCTTGCCTTAAGTCTGTTGTAAAATTCTATGTGTATTGTGGTAATAACAGCGTTATTGACTTTATTCAACTCAAGCAAAAATACAATGCATAAGAAGTCAATTTCGTCAATTATTTTCACGGTATTCTGGTGAATGCAACGCTCAAAGTTTGAATGTGATAACAATTACTTGTGTTGTTGTTCTGAAAATGGGGTATTGCGTCTCTAAAGTTTCAAAATAAAGGTGACTTTATGTTTCTGCTAAGATGTGAAGACCTGATAAGAGATTTTAAACATTTAATTTGAAAACCAGGACAACCGGTTTTCTGTAATTGTTTTGGTCTCGATAACACAGTTTTTCTGTAATTTTGACAACCGTTTTTTTTTAATTCTTTTGGTATTGGTTTCGGTTTTGATAATAAAACCGAAACAGAACCAAATTTTTGGTTAACTGCACAGCTCTACTGGTCACTTTCCACAGGTGGGCAATATTTTCATGAATGCTGCTTATGCAATAATATTAGATTTCAAACACCAATTTTTGGAATAATAATGAAAAATTTAATTAATAAAGCACCGGGTACCACCCGGAGCTTCATTAATTAAAATTTTGCTGATGATGATTTTTATTACCTGGTAAACACTAGTGTTGAAACGATTTTTCGACTAGTCAACGCTGATCTGATAAGTACTAAACAAATCTATCAACCGATTAGAGAATTACTCATCGATTAGTCGCTGAAAGCCTTGAAGTTTCCACTTTGTTTAACTTCGAAGAAATTTAATTCAATTTTATTAAAATTAATTCAGTGCTTTCGATTTAATGTTCGCTATTGTACTCGCGCTTCTACATTGGAAACAAGAGCTCTCTACAGATGTTCATGCTTTTTCAACATCTTCTTGTTTTGGGTAAATGTTGCTGTAATAAGATTGGTCAGAAAACAAAACGTCACTATGATATTTACTACTGAATGAAGTTTTACAACTCGCATTACATAGTGCACATACTGACCAAACAAATCGCACTGTTTGGTCCTGTGATGTATTTAATATTCAATGAGGTTATTGTTTATTGTTTGTCTAGCTTTTCATTGGGGGCTGATTAAGTTATGCATGTCATGGAACATTGCAAAGCCTTGTTGCACTCAAGGGATGAAATACACCACCAACCATGCTGTTCTGTAGATTATAAGTCTTAAAACATAAAACAAACCGAGAACAAACTTCAGATGGCAAAGAAATAATTACAAAAACAGAAAATAAAATAAAAAACCACCTGCCTGTATGCAATTTTACAAAACCTGGCCTGAGAAACAGAAGATCTACTTTGTGTGGTCTAAGAAATGTATAAAACTATGTCGTGTTCTCAATGTCACATTTCTTCCTTTATTGACTCGTCCGATGGATGAACCAATAACTCTTAACCCGCTGAGTATTTTCTTGATATTTTTCATCAAATCTAGTCATGGCTGCTTTAAAGCAGCCATGACTAGATTTGATAAAAAATTATTCCAAATGTAATACAAGAAATCATTGGTGAAAAAGTCCATTCCATTTACAGGGAGACAATATGATTAAACTATACTTATTTCAGAGACAAGAGAAACTCTGTGCTGGGCAGGAATATCCGCCAGCAGTATGCAAAGAGATAAAGGAGAAAATGTGACAATGAAAACATGACGTATTTGCGAGTTCTCTGGATAGACTTTGTGACAATAATTCATTGGGGGGGTCACTAGTCCAATTCCCTCCCAATACGATTATTTGAGCAGTTTAAGCACAAAAACACTAAATCCGTTTGGCAGTTGTTGCTGGGACTTGCAGTTCTTTTTTCCAGTTTGATGCAAAAACCAGAGCCAAACCAGAAAACCAAAACAAACGGCTTGCTCTAGTTTGAAAGTTACATTCAGTTAACCCTTTACACAATGTAATGGTCAAAACCGGCCAGTTCCATTCACAAAAATCACCGTTGATTTTTCATTATTTTTTCCATTTTTTATCTCAAATACATAGCTTATGATCTCTCACTGGAACAAATTGAATATTGTGATCGAATCAAATATCATTTTGAATACCGAATATTCGCAGGGGCCAAACTTGTTAAAACATAAAAAACCATAAATAGAGAAATGAGGCAGCTCACATCCTTATAAGAGAGTATTTCTGATTACAACAATCCAGGTTTCGGCTACCTTTTTTTCAACTACTCCCTTGGTTTCCCTGTGTGCAAAATTTGACAAGAACGCTCGTTTCGTTCGTGTGGTGGTTATGCAAATTCAAATCTACGCGAACAGATGACCGGATTGCCAAAAGTTGCATCTTGAATTGTAAAGTGTAAGTAACTTAACTGGTACAGTGCTGAATTTTTTCTCACCTTCAAGATTTGTTCACACATTTTTGTCTTGTTACAATCTATGGGAGAGTGCCTTTGTGCATAAAAATTGGGACAGTTTTGAGTGAAGTGATGTGTTGAAAAAATATTTCATTTGTTGAAAGTGTGTGCTTCAGAAGGCGGCGTGCCGTCCACACAGCACTCAGCAAAGTGCTGGAGGCCGGATGTCATAAGTCAAAAGTAAGTAATACATACTCTAGTGATCCGAATAATCGTACCCGTACGATTATTAAATTTCAATAAAAATTCCAGCCCGTACGATCCTTATTTGAACCCCTACGATTATTAAATTTTGCATTTTCAAATGTTCGATTTAATTTACGATGAAATGTCAATTGCAAAACATGAACTCTCTAATGAAAATCGCATCGTAAAGTTGGCTAAATTTCTCAAGAAAATAGACTAACACTTGGTTCAAAAGCGCAAATGTTGACGAAATAGAATAAACCTTGCATCCCTCCAAGCGGTCAGTTCCATTTTATACCGGGCGATTGTCTTCATAAATTTCGAACACGTGCTTCCACTGTGAGGGTTGTATACGAGCACCCCCCATCAAAAGGAGTGAGACATTCTGTTAAAAGAAAAAGGGAGCCTATTCTCAGTCTGCCCAACTACTTTGAAAGTAATGATGACTTAACAGCCCGTCCCCCCCCCCCCCCCCCCCCCCCCCCAATACACACACACACAATCGGAGTCTGAAGTTGTGGTGTCCGTAATGTTGGCACACTCAGTCTTGAAGCGGTACAAAGCTCGGATCGGAAGTGTCCGCGCACAGTATTCTGGGATTGTTGGGGCTTCCCCATAATTGTTGACAAACATGTGCTCGCTTGTGAAAGTGTTTGTTTTTTTGTTTTTTATGTTCAATCTTTGAAAATTCTCAGTTTTCATGTGGGAATTGGATGGATATCAACAATACAAAAACACGACAAAATCAGTTTGTATTAAATATTCTATTCTTTCAAAAATGCAGAACAGCGACACTCACCTGGTTAATATATCTGTGATTCAAATCTACTCGATGGCTGTCGTATTTAAATTCTGGGGGGTTCGCCCCACTGGTCCTGCGTGTCCCAAAAAATAGAGGGTAAAATATATATTTCGGACAAAAATGTGGTTCAGGAATAATAACCGAAACCGATACCGGAATCCACTCTTTTTATAAAAAAAAAAAAAAAGAGTAGAAACCGATACAGAGAGAAAATTTCATAACCTGCCGTTTCCCAACATTTTATTTATTGGTGTTTAAGGTCATACCAGTATTTGCAAAAAAAGGCTAATCATGACCGAAACACGGATATAAACTCAAGTTTAGCCAATCATTTATACCCATGTCGCCCATTTTGGAGGACTTCTACCCCAAGCATTGGTTACTGGGTCCTATTCTACCAGCAAAACAGGGCATGTTTGCAAAAGTGAACAAGCACTACTCCACTTCCTGGGATCTCAACAGGGAAGCTTCCAACACTAATTTCAGCAAATTTCATTGATTGCCACTCTCATGCCTGCATTTTCCACCCCCTACTATTATTCAAACCCATTACTATTATTAAAATTCCGAAATTTTTCCACCCCCTGCTATTATTCAAACCCCCTACTATTATTAAAATTCCGAAATTTTTCCACCCCCTACTATTATTCCGACCCCTACTATTATTCGGATCACTAGAGTACTGCAGGCCAGGCTTGCACAGACTAGCTAAATCATTGGTAGTGCCGCCACTTCAGGTTAAGATTTCATTTCTTCCTCCCCTTCCCCACCTTGTATCCTGGGTGGGTGGCATTTGGTGCTTTGTAGTCTGTCTGGCTTCTCTGCTTCCGACGGTTTGGTGGCACTCTCCCTTCGCTTGTTCGACCTGGACCATTACCTATCAACTCAGTAAATAGAGTAAAGGATGGACGTAATGTGTTTCATGCCACAATATACATGTGCTACCCAGTGCGTCCACAGGATGCTAACACCTTTGGCTCCCCAGTGCAGCCCCCTCGCCCTCTCTCCAAACGTTTCATCTGGATAAAGGTTCAAACTTTTGGTAGGTTTGTTTAACCAGTGATTTGGAAATATGGTCTTTTGCCAGTCTGATCAGCTGCAGTTTAATAGCAGGGCTCGGGAATTTCTGTTTCCTTTTACAATTTTTAAAATAAATTTTAATTGACTCATTTTACACATTTATGGTGGCCATTTCATTGCTTTCATGCATATTTCTATTTCATTTTACATCACCACAATTTGTGCCTGATATCATCATCGAACGCGAAAGGAAGACCCCCCCCCCCCCCTCCCCCTCCATTTGACTTAAAAGACTGAGAGCTTTATATTTATAAAAGTTTAAACTGCAATTATGTAAACATACTTTCAAGGACTCGTGAAGCCGGGTAGGACAAGAGAAATCCGAGCTTTAATTGCATCGACGTCATGAATGCATTGACTATGTCAGTTCGTTTACCATAAAAAACTTTGCATGACTCAAACGTCCTCTATTTTTCATCCAAAAAATTAAGAAGAATCGTTATGAAAATATCGTGCAGCAGGTGCGTTTGTCTTGTGATATTTGCCACAATACGTTGAAAATGTTGAGTTAATGTTATAGGAATATTGCCATAAGGCGGCACCATTAATAAAAGAATATCGCCTAACGGTTTACTTTGTTTTAGGCTGTACTGTAACCTGATAAAAATACTGCTACATGACATTTATTAATTTATCAATTAAACCGCTGGAGTTAAACTTACCAAAACCCATCCTTTCGCTCGCATTTCAACTGCATTCTTAGGATTTTGTCGGTACAACAAAAGAATACATTTCATCAATAACCTGAACAATGTCTCTCTACCAGTTACTTCCGGAAGTGTACACAACTTTCCAAGAAATTGTCCGGTTTCTGGCACTTTCTGGAATAATGTTTCTATTGAGTTCTGAAGATAAACAACATGAGTATTAGACTTTAAAAACTAGTGTAACACTTGCACTGCTAAGCATGAGTTTCGAATCATTTGTCTTTGTTGATATTGAACCAATAAATATCTTATCTTATCTCCATTAACCCTTTACCCAACGAATCGGCCGCATCCGTCTGCTTAATATGCAAATTCAGTAGTTAAAAAAATATTATTTTCCAAAAATTTCAACAAAGCCATATCATGTGACCCCTCGTTGGAATGAGCTCGTCGAACTCGTTCCAATGAGGGGGTCACATGATACGGTTTTGTTGAAATTCTTTGAAAAATTTGAAAGAAATGATATTAAAAATAATCCGTTTTGATATCGTCTGCATTGGGTAAAGGGTTAGATCATAGCACCAATACAGCAGGCCTCCAAATGAACCCTGCTTTATCATAAACCTTTGTAAATAAACATTGTCTGACACCTTTAACCCTTTACCCAACGAATCGCCCACATCCGCCCACATAATATGCAAATTCAGCAGGTGAAAAAATATTTTTCGAAAAATTTCAACAAAGCCATAGCATGTGACCCCTCTTTGGAACGAGCTCATTGAGCTCGTTCCAAAGAGGGGTCACATGATATGGTTTTGTTGACATTTTTTGGAAAAAATAGAAAAATGATATTTAAAATAATAAATTTTGATATCGTCTGCGTTGGGTAAAGGGTTAAGTTATAACTCAAGTTACTATCAGGAAACCAATATCAACATGTCTTCCAAGTCGGAAAAGGGCCATAACTCTGCCAAAATATATGCAGTTGTAAATCAACAGTACGTAGTGAGTGGATTGTAACTAAATCGCCCCATGGAGTGGAGTTATCACCCAAAGTATCATTTTCAAATTCTGAACATACTGACAAAAAACACAAGCAATGGTTCTGTCAATGGATCTCTGTGTTCAACCCGGAGGTCCATTGGCTGGAACACTGCTTGTGCTTGTTATGCTTTGTAACAAATTTGAATTACCTGTATTGCTTGGGTGGAATCTCCCCTCCGTGGGTGATTCAGTGATAATCCACTATCCACGTACTGTATGTATAAAATTTTGTTTCATTTTGTTCAGTCAATCTAAAGTTATCATCTGGGAACCATATTCGGGATGGACATACTGACAAGGGTAGCACTTAATGTCCCTTGGCCATATTGGCAGTGGGGATACATGTAGAAACGCTCGCTTTTATATTTTGTGTAACTAACTAACACATACAGAGTGAAGCCACTAAAGTGGCTTTCATCATTTTTCAACAGAGCCATTATAGTAGCTTCAAGCACTGAAGGTCACTTTTAGAGCTGGAACTAAAAGTCCTGTCAAAATTAGCACAGAACATGCTCATCAGTTAATGTACTCCTTACTGCAGAAGAATTACGTTATCTAACTGAAATGCAAAAGAATGTTTTTGCTGTGCAATGCAAAATATAATTCAGTATTAGCGATGAACTGAACCGATCAAAGTCAAACAAAAGAAAAAAATTTGAGTCTTCAGTATGTGGAGGGTGGATTACTTCTAAATCGCTGTGGGATAGATTTTTCACTTGGCAATTATTTACATTTCTAACAAAACACAAGAACCACCTGCAAACTTTCATCACCTGGACCACCAGGTGGGCCATGTGATGAATGTTTGCAAGAGTTTCTTGTGCGATTATGAAGAATAAAAAAAATACTTTTCAAGTGGAGAATAAATGGCACTGTGATTCAACGGTAATTTATGGTGATTATTCAAAAAGATGACAAAGACTAGTAGCGAGAATTTTCAAATTAAACATTCTGTAGTTAGGCCTAAAAAATTAAAAATCTATTTCTCAGGCCCTCCCATGTGGTCCTATTGGGTGCCGCCTGCTCTCTTTTTACAACCAATGAAAACTTTAAAAAAGTTAAAAAATTTATAGTAATTTATATATTTTTTATACTTACCAATGACCCAGACTTAGCTGGTGCTAATCTCCTTAATTCAGGGCCAAACACAAATTTTGCCCCCCCAATCCCCAAAATTTGCATCAAAAACCGAAATATACATGTCCTATATGGCCCTCCATACATCGACTCCTCTGCGCATGCGCAGTGTCGAGGAAGTCCCGAAATTGGCGCCAATTATCATTCTTACAACCAGTGCCTGGTAGGCGTTATGTACTCAGCGGGGAGGTATGAGTTCCCAACTCCTGGGAGGGCCATCCCCGTCTGGGTCATTGGTAAGTATAAAAAATATATAAATTACTATAAATTTTTTAACATTTTTATACTGTACCAATGACCCAGACTTAGCTGAATAGTAAATAGGCTGGAGGGCCTAGGACATAAAGGAAAATCCAATAAGCTCAATTATGTATAAAAGAATATCCTCTCCAGGAGAAAAGAAGAGATAGGCTTTACATGTATCTTTCCTATTTATAATAAAGAAGAAAGACACAACACCGATCAGTAATTGAGCATAATAATCAATGATCTCTATTAACATCCAGTATAACCCTTTATACTAATATTTTTAAAGGTAAGCCAATAAATAAAGGAAGTCCAGAGAAATGAGACTCTTTATATTCATTAAAAGTGTCCGAGGATTGTAGATTAACGCTCGTTTGACACATGACATATACAAATGCTTCACACCGAGCTACACTTTAAAAATATTACATGGATGATTAAACATTATCTTACACTTTAAAACCATCCCGGTACCGACTCAGAATTACTGACTCTGGGGGAGGTATTCCCTTGCTTTTCACTATAAAGCAGGTGACCTAAGGGAACACCCGCCCCCCCCCCCCCTTCCCCTTGCCCTGGGTCAAATACCCCAGAGCGAAGAGGGCAGCAGGACAGAGTCACTGCCGGAACAGAAAGCCTACATAACTATAGTTGCAACTGTTTAGTGGACGATATTCTGAGCAACTGATAACGGACCTAAACAATGGAGGTCTCCAGAAATGGACTCAATATTTCTGAGATAAAAATTAGTGAATGTGGAAGGTTGAGACCAATATGCAGCCTTCATTAGATCAGTAATAGCAATACAATTAGCATAGGCCCAAGAAGTAGAAAGAGCTCTTACTTCATGAGCTGAGATCTTGAGTGCCGACTGCTGAGAGGAAGATAATTTTTCATAAGCAGTTCGAATAGTTAATTGAATCCATCTAGCAATAGAATGAACCATAATATCCTTTCTATTAGGCATCAAAGACAGAAAGAAACGCTTACGTCCCTTTCTGATGAACTCAGATCTACGTCTGTAAATACGTATTGCTCTAACAGGACACAGTAGAGGCCTACGCCCATCAGATGATGGAAGGGCCTTAATAATAATAGGTTCAGGATACTTATTAGGAGCCTGATTCTTAGCCAAAAATCCAACATTAGTGGTAAAGGTAATAGTATTACCGACACTACGGTAGTGAGAATCCTCCACAGATAGTGCATGAAGCTCACTAACTCTTCTAGCAGAAGAGAAAGCTAAGAGAAAAGCTGTCTTATATGTTAAGAATTTGAAGTCAACTGTGTCAAGAGGCTCAAAAGGCGCTTCTTTTAGCTTAAGAAGAACCCAGGCCAAATTCCACTTCGGAATTAATCTAAGGGTTCTAGGTCTATTTATCGAAAAATTTCTAACTAACTTAGATAAAGAGACATTAGTTCCAATCCTCAAGCTATCATGATGTGCATAGGTATCAGATAGCATAGACCTATAACCCTTAATGGTGATAGGCTGCAGATTAATCTCATCAAACAAGTATACTAGAAAGTTTGCTATGTCTGGAATGGAGGGATCATAAATATCTACTGAATGATCCTCACACCACTGACAAAAGACCCTCCACTTAGCAGCATAGTTTAGCGAAGAGGAGGTCCTCCTGCAGTTAGAAATCGCGTCCACTGCTCGTCCTGTAAAATGTTTTCCGTGCAAGAAGGACCGCACAATGGAAATACGTGAAGGTTTAGAAGGTTTAGACCTTGCGGATTGTGATGGAGGATGCGCGATTTCCCTTGCGAAAGAAGATCTTCCCGTTGAGGAAGCTTCCTCGGCATGTCCCACAACAGACACCTGAGTAGATTTATCCACGGTCTCTGTGGAGACAGAGATGCTACCAACAGAATCTTGCATTGCGATTGTTTTATCTTTAGCAATATCTGCTGAATCAACGGCACTGGAGGATATGCATATCCTATCATTCCGTCCCAAGAGATCGAGAGAGCGTCTACTGCAAACGCTCGAGGATCCGGACAAGGTGACACATACGTCTGCAACTGGTTGTTGAGATGTGTCGCAAATAAATCTATCATTGGCCGTTCCCATTGGTAGCAAATCTGATTGAATACTTGCTTGTTGAGAGTCCATTCTGACGGCAACAGGCGACCCCTCCGTGAAAGGGAGTCTGCTAAGACGTTCAGACGACCCGGAATATGACGGATGGAGAGAAGAATCTGATGTTCTAATACAAACAGAAGAATTCTTTCCGTTAGATTGAGCAACGGAATGGAATGAGTGCCACCTTGGTTCCGAATATACGCAACTACTGTCGTATTGTCGGACATAATTTGCACGTGTGCATTCTGAATAACGTCTATCCAATGACGTAGAGCAAGCCAAATCGACATCATCTCTTTGATGTTGATGTGCTTGCTTAGAAACTGCGGATCCCAAAGACCCTGGCACTTCAAATCCGATGGGCTCAGTGTCGCGCCCCAGCCTGTTTGACTGGCATCCGTCATAATCGTAAAACTCGGATCTGGCAACTGCAGTGGAACTCCCTGAGTTAACCACTGTATGTCTGCCCAAGTCTGAATCTCTTGTTTCACTTGGCTTGACAAGAGTATGTCCGTTTCGAGCGAATGAATCTTCACTCTCCAATTCTGAGTCAGATAGACCTGGAGAGGACGGGTGCGTAGCCGCCCCATCGGAATGAGATCCGAGGCAGCTCCGCACAGACCTATTAGTCTCATGAATTCCCTCGCTGACACTTTGTCTGAGTGAAGACAATAGCGAGCATAACAACTGACTAATTTCGCTCTGGTTAACGGCAGACGAACGAGATTGTTGTGCGTCTCGAAGCTCATTCCCAGGTGGGTAAATGACTTGGACGGCACCAGATCCGACTTCTCTTCGTTTACTATGAAACCGAGACGTCGGAGCAATAGAAGCAGATTGTGCATGTCGTTCTGAAGCGTTAACTCGTTGCCGTATCTCTGAAGAATATCGTCCAGGTAAGCCGACGTTACCGCCGACGAATGAGCTCGGAAATGAGTCATTACCGAGTTCATTACTCGAGTGAATGCCCAGGGCGCTAGATTCAGACCAAAGCACATCGCTCGGAACTGATAAACAACACCTAGGACAGCGCAGCGAAGATACTTTCTGAACGCCGGATGTACCATGACGTGAAAGTATGCATCCTTGAGGTCTATGCTCGCAGCATAGTCGTTCACTCGAATGCTCGCTCTGACCGATCGAATGGTCTCCATATAAAACTTTGGAGCCACGATCAGCTTGTTTATCCAGCTTAAGTCGATCACTGGACGGAACGAGCCGTCTGGCTTTGGAACCAGAAAAAGATGGCTGTAGAAACCTGGAGATTCCTGGTTTTCTACGACCTCTATCGCGTTCTTCGTTAAAAGAGACTGGACTTCTGATAGAAGTGCGGTTCTTTTCTGACAATTTGACGGAAGCTGAGTCCATCTTGGACTTCGAGTTAATGGAGGCTTGCCTTTGAAGGACAGTTTTAGTCCTTCCGAAATAACCCCTAGCACCCAAGGGTCCTCCGTAATTGATTCCCAATTGCTTGAGAAACTCGACAGTCTTCCGCCCACCGGAACGCGACAGAGGTCTAGACCATCACTTCCTGGATCCGCGAGGCTTGCGGTAGGAGAAACCACGTCCTCCGCGACCTGCACCTCGCCCCGTCGGCCTAGGGGCGTCTGACCGGTTATTTCGGCCAGCATAACGGCCCCTAGTCGAGTCGCTACTCTGCCGGTCTCTAGAGTAAGACCTAGAGGATGCATAGGAACCTCTATAGGAACTTCCCCTGGACGAACTCGTCCCGGAAGTGCCTGGCCTACTCCTGTCTGCTGGTTCCGATTTCTTGGAAGCAGACTTAAAAAGCAGAGAGTCCGAAGCTTTCTTTGTTAATTTATCATATATATCAGAAAGCTTGCCACTGAAGAGAAACTCTCCAGAGACCGGAGCGACTCTAAGAGAGTTTTTCACCTTACTGTCCACGCGTGTGGAAGTAGCCAAGGCCGCGTCACGTCGAGCTAACTCCAGATTTGCCACTGAAAGGGCGGAGTTATAAGTGGAAAACGCTATGGCCCTGGACAGAACTCTTAAAGACGTTTGTACGTCTTGAAATTCAGGTCCTTCAAAGCGTAAAGACAATGCTCTAGTAAGGTGATCTGCGTAGGAAAGAGCGTCTAAACTAGCTCTGTTAGACGATATCGTCGTTTCCATCGTAGACGACGGAAGTGACATAGACGACGGCATGGATATATCAAGGTCTTCAGCCTGGTCGTCTAAACGCAGAGGAACTCTCTGGATGCCCTGACCTGCCGTATCAAACTTGTTCCTTTGATTAATAAACGGCAGCTGTAGAGCAGAAGCCGGTAGGAAGGCTGACCTGCCCGTCTTGTTGGCAAGTTTATCAATAGCGTCATTCAATAACTCAAAAATCCGAGAGACATTCTTGGATTGTGATGGAAATTCCGGGACAATGTCCCTAAACCGATTAAAAAACTCGGTGTCCAGTGGCGCTATTACCCTCCTATCCGGCTGCGCAGCATTTTGGTCTGGCGGAACAACTTCTGGAAGATAACACCGGATGAATTCTACGGCTATTTTATGTTGTTCCGAAAGGGAAATATCCAATTCATCAGAATCCCTTTCGCCATCCTGCCGGACCTCATGTAAATCATGTAAATCTCGGTCGTCCGCACCGGATCCAGCGGCGGAACCTACCAACCCAGCATCTTCTGACATTTCATGTTCCGACAGAGGCTCTGACGGTTGCTGGGATGCTGCGATTAACTTTGCTATCTGTGATAGCACATCCGTTACAGAGGCCTGGGGAGCGGCGGTCTTACTGGTTTTAGCCGCTGGAAGCTCCCTGGACGTTGCATCTTGCATACATCTTTTATGTGAACGTCCGGACGAAGAAGGCCTCGAGTCCCTGGCTACCGGATGGCGTGACCTGGTCGCCGAGGAATCCCTGGTCGGCGAAGCTGACTGTAATTCACTGGTCACGTAGCCAAGGTGCGGTCGAGTGTGCTGCTGAGAGGATATGGAAGCCTTATAGGTAGCCTCGGCGGACTGCCTATATACCGGAGCCCTCCGAGCGGTGGACGTATGCTCCGACTGCGTAACATTACGGACTACAACATCTGGTCCCAGATGCTGTTGTATGAGAGAGGGACCTCTCTCGCTTGCAGCCCGTGTCGAACTGGACAAGCTAAACACCGGACTGTCAGGCTTCCTCCGATCCATCCTCCTTTCCGTCGTCACTGGGTGTGCACGTGGATGTTTTATAGTGCTCGCAACACCCGACTCTCTGTGCTGGACCGCAACGGATGAACCCGAGTGCTGCCCCATTCGGTGAATGGACGCAACCCCGGTCGAGCTAGCGGACGTCAACCCCTTCGGGCTCCTTTCAGGGAATTGACGAATCTCCATGAGCACTTTTGCCGCTAGCTCTTCGCTTGTATGTGACGACGGAGGCACACTTCTGGATGACATCACGGAAACATCACCCTGTTCTTGTTCCTCTGAAAAAGAGAGTGAAACACTAGAGTGACTCTGAGGAGAAAGAACCGGAATGGACCTTTCTCCAGGAACAACATACCGTGACACACGTTTCCAACGTTTTTCATCCCATTTGAAACACACAGAACAAAGATCAGTGCGAGTACAGAGAGAACAATTAATACAGAGATCATGAGAATCATAGGAAGACTTCCTCCTATTACAATTTGAACAATAATCATTCATAGTGAAATGTAAACAATCAAAGTACTCGCACTAATCCTTGAAAATAAAGATACATAATACAACAATCCATTATATTCATTAATAAATAATGATTTGAAAGAAAAAAATTTTTTTTTAAAAAAAAAAATTTTTCAGAAGAGCCCAAGTTCCCAAAGGGAACCCTGAGCCCAATGGATCCCAAAAAAGCCTAAGTGTGGACAAAAATTTAAATTCATTTTGAAAAAATTAATGAGACACTTACGGACAATAATAATGTATCTTACTATGAATGAGAGATGCAGAAGACAAAAAATCACTATCAGCAGTAACTGTTGTCAACCTAAGCAAAAGTGTCAACAAACCGGAAACATGACTCCAGGCACTAAAACAAACATGGCCCGAAATCAGTCACCAATTAAAACACTATCTGATGCAAAACAGAGGCTTCCAGAGAAGAAACTGTAGAACATCAGATGGTAGATGCAGACCAAAACGCCTAAACACCCCTAGGGTGAGGACGTAAACATGGGGAAAAAAACAGAAATAAATCTGTTACCAAGCCAAAACTCCCAAGAAATTTTTAGTAATAAACATTACAAAAATTAAGCCAAAACATGGGAGAAAAGCTAGGGGGGAATAAGGAAGGTAGAGAGGAAACACTGATCAAACAATGGTACTTCATAGCAAGAATGATAACATCAGGGCCATGCCTTGAAAAAAGGCAACTAGAAATAATTTCATAAAATAATTATAAGTTACAGCCCTGAACATTTTCTTGCACTAAATATTTTCCTCTCCTCCTAATGTATCCTCTTTATTTCCACCATTTCACTCATGAATATGTGTCTGGCATCATGAAAATTGAGATTTGGAAGCACAAATAACAGAGAAGTGTGACTGTTTTGAGGGCCAAACTAAGAATGATAATTGGCGCCAATTTCGGGACTTCCTCGACACTGCGCATGCGCAGAGGAGTCGATGTATGGAGGGCCATATAGGACATGTATATTTCGGTTTTTGATGCAAATTTTGGGGATTGGGGGGGCAAAATTTGTGTTTGGCCCTGAATTAAGGAGATTAGCACCAGCTAAGTCTGGGTCATTGGTACAGTATAAAAATATTACAATTAATTTATGTCTGATATTTTACCCAAGTTAAAGTTTATGTCTGATCTTTAACCCAAGTTAAAAAAAATTGATACATTTGTCTCTTGAGTGCAAGAAGGCTTTGAAATGCTGTAGCTTTGCGAAAGCCTTCTTGCTCTCAAGGGATGAGATACACCACCACTCATGCTATTCCGCAGATTATGGGGCCTAAAACATAAACCAAGAATATGAACTTTTGATGGCAAAGAAATAATTACAGAAATAAAAAATAAAATGAAAGTGTCAATGACACTGTAGCTCAAATTGTAGACACAGAGAACACATTGAAACTCAGGGACCAATTTGTCAATGTTGTACTGATTCGCAATAATTTAAGACCCATGCTGTGTTGCATTTCTATACATTTTGAGTGTAGAAGACAGTCACATAAGAATTGAATGCCACATTTTGAATAAAGCAAAAAAAAAATTAATATTTTGGTTCCGGTTACATACCAGAAAAAAATAGCGTCGGTAGGTTGGGATATTTTTTTTTTTTCTTTGAATTTTTGTGCTTGATTTAATTTTTAGGACCAAATTCTTCTAACAGTTGTGACTGAAATATACTGCGTTGATATTCTGTTGAGTCTGAATCACAAAAAGACACCCAAAATAGCTGTTTATCAGCAGATGATTTCTTCGTGATTGCAGCGGATATTTCGGGGGTAATTCCGCAACTTCAAAATGAAACAGACTCTGAGGTGTCTTGATAATATTATCATCAGCTGTCCTCAGATTCTGAAGAGAAGTTAAGTGTACAATTGCATGTCTCATTTTATCACAGGATGTGTTAAAATTAACGCACTTCAGCACATGAAATAAATTGACATTTTAAGTGATTGTGGTAATGGACTGGTTGAGTATCATCGTATTTATCTTGGCAGGGGAAGCACAAATAAATTGCTTTTGTTTATTTGAAAACAAAACCTTGCGTCGGTCTTGTGTCAAACACTTGCGTGCAAACTGTTTTGAGGCGAGATGCTATTATGACGTCACTGTGTTCAAACAGCCAATCACTTTGAAGTACAGGGAATCCCTTGGAGAATCCCGTGAAAAGTTTCTTGGTTTTAAAGAGCAGGAATGCGAATGGTCGAATGTTCAATGTGACTGACTGTGCAACCTTTGTGTAATGCAGCACACGTGGTTGTGACTTTTCACCTCAACTTGTTTATGACAAATTAGAGGTAAACAATGTTCTCTCGTTTTCATAATAATGGTGATTGTCGAAACAAAACAACTTAAACAGTTTGGAACGAAAAGTAATATAATAAACAAGCATGAGACTTTAGTCAAATAAAAAAAAACTGAAAATAAACTGAAATTGTGCTTGCATGAAGGGAAATGTATCAAAATCATCCATTATGCCCCGCAATTATACGATAACCACTTTGTAAAGCTGTGATTGGACCTTTTTTTTTTTAATTCACCTGAAAATGGTAAATTCAAAGAAACAAAAATTTTAAAAAAAAATTTAAACAGACTGAAATCTGATAAAAGACTGAAAAATCTCATCCCTGAATAAAGAAAGGTCCCATAGTCTACAAGGTTAGAAAAAAAAAACGTTAGTAGTCAGGGCTCAAAATTAGGGTCAGTCGGGTAACCAGAACCAAATCATTATTTTTTTTTGGCCTAATGAGAAGATGTGTTGGCCAATTTTTCCACTATGTCACGAATGTAGTACAAGTTTTCAGTCACAATGTTACTACCTTGAAGTGAACCAAAATAACATACAGGTTTTTGCATTGAAAATTTCAGGTGCAATTGCACTCCCAAGCAATCTGAGGAGGGCAACTGTTTTGCACTCCTTGATTTTCTAGATTGCCAGGCCTGCGATGAGGCATATTTTCTATTACGAGGGAGGTGGCTGAGAAACAAGAATTTTTTTTCCTTATTTCCAGAGTCTTAGTCTAACTTCAAGGTTTGTTCGCGAAAAATCCTCGAAACATTTGGGAGGTGGGGGAGGGCAGTCCTTACTCACTTGAATCATCAGTTTGTGAAAATCTGCAAGTAGACTTTCCAAATCAGATATAAATTCAGTCTCGGTACAGAGAAGTTCCTGCTTTGAGGCTCTGTAAGGTTCACTCATTCGGAGTTTTAATCTTGTTCGTTTGTCATCAGCACCACCACACAGCTGCTGGCAATGTTGAGCTCTGCTGCCTGTTTTACTGTGAATGATTTCACCTCGCTTATTGATTTTCTTCAAACAGGATTTAATTCTTGTCTGCAGCTCACATTTCTGGAACATCTGCTGCAACATGTCGCCAAACAGAATGGAAGAGTCTCTATTATGCTGCAAAAAAAAATTGTAAATTTGTGATTGATTGCTTTGACAGATGACCCATATATAGCAGTGTTCAAGCTTTTTCCTTTAATTTAAGTAAGCAACATTCTACACAGTCGAACCAATTAAAATTGAAATGTAAACAACATTCTAGAGTCAAGCCAATTCAAGGGACATAAATCTCACTTGAAAATTTAACCAAGAGTACAGTTAAAACTAGAAGTCCTGTCACGAATAGTGTGCTTATCTAGGCTTAATTGCGCGTTGGAATTGCGTGCAATTGTCATATCGAATGGCATCCAAAGCACGGCAGATTCTCCTGGTACCTCATAGCAAACACATGCAATGTTTCTGCCAATGGACCTCCGGGTTACCGGGAGGTCCATTGGCTGAAACATTGCCTGTGTACAGGCCATATGTACAGAATATGATAGCTTTAATTGGGCCACAACGCGCACATTAACGCGCATATCAACGTGCTATTTGTGCACATTTCATGACAGGACTTCTAGTTTTAACTGTATGCTCATGTTACAAAATAAAGTACCGTAACTTATGGTTTGAATGGAATGAAACAAATTAACGTAAAAAATTTCATGAATCTTACATGTACTTACAGATCCAAATTAGTGCTACAGTTCAAACCAGAAGTCCTGTGTAGTCACAATATTTTCTTTCTGTTGAATAAGACCTTGGCAACTAAAATTTGCGATTGAGCAACAAATATACCCTAATATATCACTGAAATATGTTCAACAGGGCTTAAAATTCGTCTGGCATCACGCGAATCTAACATAATTCTCGCGAAATATTTTCACGCGAATCCATTTAAACCATGATATGAAATCCCCCGTAGGAACCCGGAAAGTAAAGCCAATGATTGAGGTGGAAATCCTCTAAAATGTGCTACATGGGGTATAAATGATTGAAAACCCTTGACTTCATATCCATGTTGCGGTCATGATAAGCCATTGTGCATAATTATGTGACCTTAAACACCCTTGAATAAATAAATAAATAAATAATGATATGAAATTCTGCAAAAACTAGCTGAATGTTGCTGGTGAGATCACGAAATAAGTTGTCAAAATTTCCACCCATGATTTACCACATGCTTCACATTTTCTTGAGTTTGGTATCAAATCAAGTCATGATTTACCACATGCTTCACATTTTCTTGAGTTTGGTATCAAATCAAGTCATGGCTGCTACAGCAGCCATGACTTGATTTGATACCAAACTCAAGAGATATCAATGGACAGTTTTTCAAAATTATATATTTTATGATAACCCAGGTCGAAACTTCATCATGAATCAACGACATCATACATAAAGTGAATCCAAGCAGTAAATTGACGCGAATCCACTTGGATTCGCGCCAGTGTAGTTTGACAGAATCATTACGAGAATCGATTCGCGGATTCGCGTGTAATTTTAAGCCCTGTTCAATGCTTTCTTAGAAGGGTAAACATGAAGAATAGCGGACCCAACAAATTATACAAAAATTACCAACTTTTCCTAACTTTTCATGGTTTCCCTACATTCTTTAGTGTTTTTTCTGAACATATTCATAAATTTGGGGGAATAAAAATCACTTTGTAGCTTGTTTTTACTAGTTTTTAACTTCCGAGACGAAGCAATTCAACTTGCGCGTCAACCATCTTTTCTATCGAAAGTGTGTGTTCAATTTTGAAGCGCACTTGTTCTGCACTGGTACCACAAGGAGAAGTAGATGGGTTAGGGTCAGTCTAGCAAGGGTTCTGGTTAGCTAACCCGAACCCTTCCTACACTGACCCTAATCTGTTGAACACGGTGTGATTTTCGGAACTGATGTGATACTGAATTCTCCACAAATGGGAGGAGACGCCCACCGTGACGTCACATCTTTGACAGTTTCCATTGAAAGAACGTCGCTGTTGATAAAACACGATCAGACGACTTTCCGTGCCTCTCTTACGCGAAGGAAAAACTTAGTAAATAATGTCTAAATGTATTAAAAACTCAGGGTTTTTGGTACATATGTGAAGAAAAAACACTAAAGAATGTAGGGAAATCATGAAAAGTTGGGAAAAGCTGGTATTTTTTGCATAATTTGTTGGGTCCGCTATTCTTCATGTTTACCCTTAGAAGTCATGAATACCAAGTTCACAGACAAAAAAGTGATCACTACAGCTCACCAGTCAAACTGTCTGACTGTGTGTTTGTGAGTGTGAGTGTGAAGTTGGGGACAAGCCAGAAAATAAGCAGACTGTCATCTGCAAAATGAGGCAGCCAGAGGGTGAATTTAGTGATGCTACCCTGCACAGCTGAGCAGGGTAGCATCACTAAATTTACCCTCTGTGAACCTCAATCTGAATCAGGATCTCAAAACTAAACAGAAAGAGGTACCCAGAGGATAAATTGGGCCACTGTATGGAACAGCATCATCAAATTCACCCTCTGGGGACCTCATTCTGCAAATGTAAGACTGCTTATTTTCAGGCCTGGTTGGGGAAGAAATGAAAGTGAACAGCATTGATAAACAAGAGCACCGCGTAGCGGGACAATATATGCCCGTTTGGTATTTTTGAAGGGTTGGGGTAAGGATGGGGGTGAGGGTGAAAATTCTTTGGACCAACTCCATATTCGAACTTGACCTGTATTTTGTTGTGATTAAACAACATACCAAGTTTGGAACCAATCGGAAAACAAATAATAAAAGTTATCATCCGGAAAACAAATATTTGATGCATTCTATGTTCAACAGTACTAAAGTTATAATCCGGAAAACACAAAATACACAAATTCAAGAGGAATAACTCTGGAAAGGTACATGCAATTTTGGCCGAAATTGAACCTGAGCTGTGCTTTGTGGTCATAAACAAAATCTGAGAATTTGAAACAAATTAGTCAAGACAAACTAAAGTTATCATCCGGAAACCACATAATTCACAAATTTGCAATCATTCAAGGGGAATAACTATGGAACGGTACATGCGATTATGGCCAGCGGTCAACTTGAGCTGTGTTTTGTGGTCAAAAACAAAATCTGAGAATTTGAAAAACATCGGTCAAGGCAAACTAAAGTTATCATCCGGAAACCACAAAATCCACAAATTTGCAATCATTCAAGGGGAATAACTCTGGAAAGGTATATGCGATTATGGTCAAAAGTGAACTTGAGCTGTATTTTGTGGTCAAAAACAAAAAACTGAAAATCTGAAATAAATCGGTCAAGGCAAACTAAAGTTATCGTCCGGAAATGAAAAGTTGGGCTAAATTCCCATAAATAAAGGGCCATAGCTCTACTGCAAATGGGCTGCTAGAAACGGAAATTGAACCCATCCTGTATTTTGTCATACTAAATCCACATGCCAAATTTAACTCAGCTCAATCCATTACAACTAAAGTTATCGTCCAGAAACGAAATGTGTACATGGACGGACAGACAGAGACGGGTGGAGAGACCATTCACATTATACGTCCCGTTTTTCAAACGGGTGTATAAAATCAACATCTGAAAAATTTGGTGTCAAAGCGTTCAGCTTTAAATGAACGGAAACCAATTTTTTTTCAAAAATAGTGGTTTCAAAGGGCCATAACTCTGCAGCGGATGGACTGAGAAACACCAATATCAAACTTAACCTGTATGTTATTGCACAAACAACATCTGAAAGTTTGATGTCGACCCATCAAGGCGGTCAACTTTAAATGAACGTAAACCAATTTTTTTAGAAAAATTGTGTTTTCAAAGGGCCATAACTCTGCAGCGGATGGACTGAGAAACACCAATATTGAACTTGACCTGTATTTTATTGCTAAAAACAACTTCTGAAAGTTTGATGTCGATCCGTCAAGGCGTTCGACTTTAAATGAATGGAAACCAATTTTTTTTAGAAAAATTGTGTTTTCAAAGGGCCATATCTCTGCAGCAGATGGACTGAGAAACACCAATATCGAACTTGACCTGTATTTTAATGCTAAAAACAACTTCTGAAAGTTTGATGTCGATCTGTCAAAGCGTTCGACTTTAAATGAACGGAAACCAAATTGTTTACGGACAGACAGACGGACGTTCTAATAAATGGGTACTTAGGTGACTATTTTTACGGGACTACAATAAAATGCATGTCCATTATACTAAAACAAGTGATTTAGGGAAAAATTTTTGGGGTGGTAGCAAACCCTGACCCTACTCTTTACTGACCCTAACCCTACACCCCCCACCCTCTATTCTAAACCCCACCCTAGACTAATGAAAATGGATATTTTTTTAGGGTACGTTACAGAGACCAGCCTAGAGGCTAAATTTAGGAAGAAGTTACTTCTCCCTCCCAAGGTTTTAAGGAGAAGTGAGGTGAAAATAGGGAGAAGTGAGCAAAAAATAATTTTTCTCAAAAAGCTATGTCAAGTTTATCAAATTACTTTTGACAACCAAATATTCTCAAGAACCTGTGTTAGGTAAAGGGTTAAATTCAGTTTATCAAATTTACTTTTGCCAACCAAATGTTATTTCTCAGAAAGCTGCTTTAGGTAAAGGGTTAAATTCCATTTAGCAAATTATTTTTTTGTCAACCAAATATTATTCAATTTATTCTAAAAAAAAACTGTGTCAGGTAAAGGGTTAAATTCAATTTAGCAAATTATATTTGCCAACCAAATTTTTCTCAGAAAGCTGTGTTAGGTAAAGGGTTACATTCAGTTTAGCAAATTGTTTTTGCTAATCAAATATTATTCCACAAAAAGCTGTTTAGGTAAGGGTTCAATTAAGTTATTAGTGTGTGTGTGTGTGTGGGGGGGGGGGCTGTTTTAAATTCAGTTCAGTGAATTATTTTTGCCAACCAAATATCATTTCAATTCAGTTCAGAGAATCATTTCTTTCAGGCAAATGTTCTGTTATCAAGGAAGATAACTGAATTTGTCAGTTTGCCTTGGTTCCAGGTCAACTCGGCCTCGGGTCAACTCGCCCCTGCCAGTTTTCCCAGGTCAACTCACCCCCGATCGGAGGGCGAGTTGACCCGCATTTGAGGGGCGAGTTGATCCCACATTGTTCCTGCGCGCCCTCGGCGTGCTAAAACCTTTCATTCATTCATTATTCAGAACTTGATCAACATAAAATGTATTAAAATCTGAACCTACGTTTCCCCAATCCTCATTTTCTTGAACTTCGGAAAAAACAAACGAAATGCATCTTGCCTTTCATTTGTCTTTTCCTGAGTTCCAAAAAATGTATTAAAATCGGAATCTACGTTTCGTCATTCCACATGATATTCCTCGGCGAAAATCATTTGTGATTTCAATACATTTTCTTGAACTTCGGAAAAAAGAAACATTTCCCCATTCCTCGGCGAAAAGGAAATAGGTTTTACTTCCCCATTGTTCGTCATATATTTCTCGGCGTTTTCAATACATTTTCATGTTTAATTAGTATAAATGTGTCTTTACGTGTTTTGTACGAGTGCTGTAACCAACTTTATATTGTAATTTATATTGTAAAATAATAAAATATATATTATTGAAATAAAAAATGCTGGTCTGGCTGAACTTCATAATATTGTTGTAAATAATAGATTATAGTATTAAAATAAAAAAAAATGCTGATACATGTATAACTAGAGTTACATTTTTTTAACCGAGGACAACTTGACCCGGGACGACTTGACCCGAGGGCGACATCACCCGAGGGCGAGTTGACCCGAGGGCGAGTTGACCCGTTCCCATTTGCTTTTTACACCATGTATTTCTTCAACTTACTACTTTTTGGTAATTTAGTAGGACCCTTATTGTGACTACCACAAATGGAACACACCCAACAATAATTTTTAAAAATCACATGCTTCAAACTCACAAGTGCTAACTAAAAAATAAACATTTTTATCATTACCAAAAATGTTTTTTTTTAAATAAATACCCTGTATAGCGAAGTTTGATGTGGAAATCACTTTTGAAATGAAACATTAAAAAAGAACTTGAGCAATTTTTATCTTGTCATCTAACTTCACTCTAGTGAAAACTTGAATTGTCATGACGAAATCGTGCTGTGGTTGGTATTATTTTTGGGTTTTATGGGAAGTAAAATCAATATATTTAGTAATTCTTTAACCTGCCCAATTATTTGCTTTCATTGCACTTATTTTTTTTCTATTTTTTTCCAAGCGAAGTTAGCAACGGACATTACGTGTACAGTACCCATATGAGACTGGTCAATTAATACCCCAGTTATTGATGCTAAATTTAGATTAGTGCTGTCTATTTATAGAGGAACTATTTATGAGTGGGCGTGTACAATTACTTATCTTCACTGACAACAGAGCAACAATAACAGGAACATTGGCTTTAATATATTTTATTTCATTCAAGTGTTCTAACTTTTAACGAGCAATAAACTATAGAAACATAATACACTGCACATAGATATTAACATAAATAAGTTTGTTTTTTGCACACTGATATTTACATAAATGAGTTGTCATTTTTTAATCTTTTAACTTCATTTGGTTTCTTATAACTAACATTGCAGTATGTTCAACGTAGATTGAAACAAAAACACCGCCGCGGTGTGCTCTCCTCCGTGGAGTTCCAGTGGACCGCAGTGATTGATCAGTGGAAGACAGTTTTCAATACACTGTGACCCACCGTGGCCATGGGCGTTAACGATCAGTTTAATTGCTTTCGCATGTCAGTTTCTCTGCTGATTAATAAATACTGTCTTGTGACGTCAACTGGCAAGACAACTGCTTTTGTTACTGGTATTAGATAATTTATTTTAAATTAAAATTGGAATTTGGAGGAGGCAGACGGCGACTATTGCAGTGGTTTGAAATTGTAAATTGGGAATAGAACAGTCAGTTCCATTTGGTTAAGTACAAAGTCCTCGTCACTTTCGAAACTAAACTGTTGTGTTTGCGCGATCGATTTGATCGAGGAAATAAATAAACCAGACTTGAGAAAAACAAATAATATTCGCGAAGTTCCCAATTTCACATTTTGTTTACAGCTGTAGGCCAACACGCGATGAACCGTGTTTTTCCTGGGTGGGAAGTGGGGGTGAAAAAGCCTCCTGCGCCACAAAAGCGCCCACGGCGCACGGCTAATGATCGAAGTGATACCAGTTCACGACATTGAGTCAACTCGACCAGCACATCCTCTTTCCTGTCTTACTCTTGTCGGGCAACGCAATTAAAGATTCTTATAAAAAGGATATAGTAAAAAGAAAATATAGTGTTTTTGAATGGATACCAAAACGTATCTCACTCGAGACTGAAACTAATGATTATTTCACAGGGGGGAGGGGGGGGGGGGGGTGGACGGGAGATATTTGCATACAGAAATAAATATCCTTCATCCAATTCTGTAGGGGTTTGTACATACTTTTATACTCTTTGCATTTGCAGATTTTTCAACGTTCCTCTACATTGTTGTTATTTGTATTATCAATTGAAATAGCTAAGCCTGAATGTATGTAAAAATACGTGGGTGAATATAAGGGAGATGCCGAATTAAAATATCTGCGAATGTGCCATTCTAAGAGAGAGTACACTTCAGTGGGAAAGAGATAGAGAGAGACAGATATACGTGATGAGGGGGGGGGGGGAGTAAGAAAAAGTGAAAGAAAATTAGTACACGAAATTATGCGCAAGTGCATGTGGTCGTATGTCTGCATATTACTCTCTGTGTGTTTGTGGGGGGGGGGGGGGGGGGGGTGTCCGCAAGCTAGGGTGTGTATTTTGCTGTGCGTGCATGTGTTTTGGTTTTTCGGGTTTGGGTTTTTTGTTGTTTTTTTTTTGTTTTTTATGAACTACTGTAAAAAAAAACCTACCTCTGATGAAAATGTGTCTCATAAGCCTCCATAGGCTGGATTTCATATAAATATTTTGAAAATACTCTACATGTATGTATATTATGCATGTGTATTGAAATGTGACACTTAAATAAAATATTATTCTACGGTTACTACATAAAAGTAGTCGGGATTGAAGTGATTAATTAGGTACAGTAGATTAAACTACCACTTGCACAAGGTGTGAAATAACATTTGAGTGGCGCGACAAAGCACAGAGCTGTCCTTCAAACCAACATCTGTTTTAACACCTCTGCACATGACAAGCTTGAGAAAAAATAAGAGACAAATCAATATTTTCAATTACTTTTTATTAATTCAGTAATCATAATTATAACCATATGTAAATAAAATCAATAGAAAATAATGTTTTTTTTAAATTTCCAATAATGACAAGCCAGACCACCATACATCGTAACCCTAGCTCAAACATGACCCGAAATTTCGTATTATAATTTTTTTGTTTTGTCCCCCCACACGTGTCTTGAAACCCCAAAAATTAAAATAGGTCTTTCAGACAGGAGATTTTAGTTCCTCTATCGGAGATTTTCTGACGCCACCCCTGATTTTTGCGTGCAGCCAGCACATCAAAATTTCAGTGTCTTGGCAGTGTAAGATTCAGTCATCCATACCACTCCTAAATGGTGAAGTAAATAGCCCTCCCCTCCCCGAAACGAGGCAATTGGGCCCCAGACTCCCATAAACCCACACGCACAAATAGGCCTATATCATTGATTGCTTGCCCACCCCACTCCCCCCTCCCATCTTGGCCAGTTTTCCTTGCTAGTGCATGCAGGCGCTTCAATATGTGGATTCCGAAGCGTCTTGGGCTGAAACGTCTCAGGGCCACCACAAGCATTCCTTTTTCGTTAATATAACAATAACATGATTTTGGAGGGCATTATGGTTCATTTGCGGCCCTGCAGCAATGATGAACAGCCCGAGGGTTTATTAAAGGCCCGAGACGAAGTCGAGGGCCGTTAATAAGCCCAAGGGCTGTTCATCATTGCTGCAGGACCGGCTAATGAATCATGATGCCTGACAACAATTATGTTATTACTATTATTACCACATCCTGTTATAGCTATACCGCACGAGGGAATTGCTGGAAGAAATAATCAGTAAGTCGGTTCGATATTTCTGTTTCGATCGCGCGTTCGACTTCCGTTCGGAAATACAAAGGACTTCACCCGAATGGGAGTAATTCATCAGACCATGGAATCTAAAAATAGCCGGGCCGCGGGCCGCTAATGGCTATTTATACCATTATCCGCCCGCGGCCCGGCTTCGTCGAATGACGTCCCTGAAATTATGGAGTTTTAACAGCCCTCCAAAATCATGTTAATCTACTAGTAACTTATAGATTTAGTGGTAATAATGTAGTTTATTTATGTTAATTCCACTCTCAACATTTACATTTTAACATTCCACTCTGAACTTAACTTTTAAAATCGTAAATCGGATTCCCTTCCTCCCCAACCCACAATTTATTCAAAACTCAGTACCGGTAACATGATTCTTCTCCCCGTCAATAGCAACAGTAAGGTAAAAGACCGTCGGGGAAATGTCCAGATATTGTACTGGTCAAGTTATATTTTTTTCAACTCACATCCATGATTTCAGTACGGTATAATATTTATTTTTTCGTAATTCCTCGAGTTCTGAATCGATTTTGATGAATAACATTCCGAATCGCAGTAGCTTTCAATAACTTTTTCAAATATTGAACTATCTTTTTAATATTTCAAGTAAAAGTAAAATTAATATTTCACTGACTGTGAAAAAATTTGATCTAATTAAGAGCCGGTGACTGAGAGATCAAAAGATAAACCGACGTCAGCCGAACATCCCATCACACAGTTTGACATATTCATGCGAGATTAAAAATACGATTCAAACTCCATATTTTGATCGTTTTTTTTCTGCCATATTAATGCTTTTTATTATCAAAAAACATGTATGGAGCATACGTATTCAATTTATACTTAAGTGCAATACCTAACAATCACTGAATAACAATGAACTGAAACTATTTTTGGTGGAAGAATAAACCTGATTACCGCACTTGCAAAAAACACAAGTTAATTATAGACAAATTGAAGTCACGTGGTGGGGTTTTGAGACCCCACCTCGTAGTGTAATTAGTGGGGTCTCAATTTCAGTGTTCATATGGGCAGCGTACACGACATGGAATCGCCAGAAATAACTTTTCTCAGCGACTTTTCAAAACTGCAAGGCGTCTTTGCCCAGAGAAAGAAATTGGGCGAAGACCTGGTGTTAAGGGCAAAGATATCGCCTACTTCGCCTTGTAGGTTGGTCCCTGGTACGTTATCATAAAATGCATGTCCATTCTATTAAAACGACTTTTGAGGAAAAAATTTTTTGGGGTAGTAGCAAACCCTAACCCTACCCTTTACTGACCCTAACCCCACTCCACCCCAACTCTAAACCCCACCCTAGAAAATTGGGATTTACTTGTGGGACTAGCCACCTAAATTGCGTTAGTCACCTAACCCCCGTTTATACCAATAATTAGCCCCCTAAGTAGTCATTTATGAGTGCGAACAGACAGACTGATAACATAATACGACCGTTTTTTAAACGGGCGTATAAAAAGCATTGTAACTGGTGATGAAAACTAAAATGATGCATTTTGCCAGTGCTCCTTGAGCCATGATCAGCGAGAATTTGTTATGAGGCTGAGGACAGGCATGACTTTAAACTTCATATGCGAATGAAAATCGATTTGTGCAAATGATTCTCGCAAAGAAAACAATGAGAATCAACTTTTATTCGGGGAAAATGTTCCTTCGATTATTGTAGATTCTAAAAGTGGCTTTAAAAAACCAGGAGAATGCTCTGTGGCTGTCTTTCCCCCTCATAATAAGGTAACAAATCTTTACTTAGCAGTGACGTCTAGAGAAGTCTTGGCTGTCTACGTAGGCATGCCTATGTAGGCAGCCAAGGCTTCACTAGACACACGACCACTGTCACAATACTGTAATTTTCATCAGCAAGACCACCAAAAGCCTACAGTACAGTGAGTCTACAATAAAGTGGAAACCTCGATGCGCTATTTAATAGGCAATAATTGCATCTCAACCATATCTGAATATCACGATATTTTTATAGTAATAACACATCAGTTGATCATGATTTGGCCAGTCAAAAGCGCTAAGATGATGAAATCAAAAAACCCTATACAGTTAAAACTAGAAGTCCTGTCATGAAATGCGCACAAATAGCATGTTGATATGCGCGTTAATGTGCGCGTTATGGCCCAAGTAAAGCTGTCAAATTTTGTACATATCGCCTGTGCACAAGCAATGTTTCAGCCAATGGACCTCCGGGTTACCCGGAGGTCCATTGCCAGAAACATTGCATGTGTTTGCTATGAGTAACCAGGTGAATCTGCCATGCTTTGGTTGCCATTCGATATGACAATTGCGCGCAATTCCAATGCGCAATTAAGCCTAGATAAGCACACTATTCGTGACAGGACTTCTAGTTTTAACTGTACACCCTAAACTTACTGAATTCAAACACTGGGGTGAAGTCTCACCTGCCAGGAAGCCCCCAGAAGAAATGTAGACTCCTATAAATTAGGAAGCTGAAAAAAAAATAGGGAAAACAAGTGAAGCCCAACCAAAAGAGTTAAATTTGGGGAGCAGATTAGGTCTAGACCTGCGGCTGGGGTTCAAGATATTCCAACCCCAAATTAACAGTGTCCGTCATCTGCAGAGAATTAATGGAGGACGTGTTAGACCAAAACAACTAGGAATGCCCGCTTGTTGACAGGATCTTTCCTTCCACACCCTAGAAAGGGAACAGCTATAGGCACCACCTTCTGGGTGTCTGGTATGGAATTGGAGGGTATCCGAGGAAAGGGTAAATCTCAGATTCCCTCCATATCCACTGATTCCACTCACTGGAAGTTGGATGGTGTGGTCAAAATTGGTTAGGACACACTCATTGAGGGCTCCTCTCATCCACCGGGGAATTCCCCAGTGGTAGAGCGGATGTCATGATCTCTTTTCGGCATTTATCGGGATCTTTTATTGATACATGTTTAGGTCACCCCATTTGGAATAGGGGATCAAACTCTTAAAGATTGAGTTCACTCTTCTTTCCTGAATCCCCGGAACTACTCCAGGGCAGTTGGGTTCCAGACAGTTTTCTTTGGTATGATAGTCTTTGGCTTTTCAAATAAAATGGGGAAGAGTGTTGTTGAATTGCTATTTATTCCCACTCGCGTGACGTCATCAGAGATTGTTTGTGAACCAGGAAAGACTTCCAGAACTCCCCGGAACCTGTTCCAGCTGTGAAGATGAATTCCACCACTCTGAGGCCTCATGTGACCGGGATTAGCCTATTGGATTCAAGAGAACACAGAAGAAGACAATTCAAGACATCGTCTGTCTCTCGCTTCGAAAAATCAAGACTGTGTGGTTGACAATTCCTAAAAAGAAATCCAAATTAGTCTTTTTGCCAGGAATAATTGGTAAGATCCTAGTTATTTTACCCGCAATATTTTTCTAAAGTAGAAATCCACCCAACTCAAGTCTACTTTAGTAGCAGACTTTCAGGAACCATTGGCAGTGGTGCCAGCTGTCAACTCTATGAGCTCATTTCATATATTTTTGTGTTCTTTTCCTCCCAACCTTCATTTTGATGCATAATTTGTGTATATTTAATTCAGCCCTCGAAATTAGCCACAGCAATCAGCACTGCCGTGGTGAATGCTGTGGTAAATTGGTTTTACTGCAACATATAAATGCTGTGGTAATATTTTTCCTAGATTCTCAATTTATAATTTTGTATGCTGGTAGTAAATATTTCAATGATGTGTGTTACTATTAGTCATGAGCAATGTGCCACACTCTTAATTATATAACTCAAGTATTGAATATCAGGACTGGCAGTTATCTGCCAGTCCTGATATTCAATGCTTGGGTTATGAAAGGCTACTTGCACTCCTAGTACAGTACTTGGTGATGTTCTATAGTTCAAACTATATTTATTTCCAAGAAACCAAGTGAACAAACTTTAAGCTATACAAACACGGTCGTAGATTTGACATGAAGCCTGAGGCTTATAAGCCACCGTCTCCACATAATGTACAGAATTGATATTCACCTCTGTGGTTGCCATAACAATCAGGCCAGCCCAAATTGCACGAGCGATCGCTCAGGTTACGCACCGTTCGTGCAAACTTCCTGTCGTGGGTCCGATTTTTCGGTTGCTAAAAAAATTCCTTGGATTTCCAACTAAGAGCTGAATAAAAAAATGTCAGACAATACCACAAAATCCAAAAAGGAATCTCTCACTAAAATAAAACTTTCAAAAGTTGGTCAATGTTGCACCATTTTAGTTATTAAGTCGATGAAGGGTGTGTTTGAACTGAATGTGTGAGTGACCAAACACCCAGAAAGACACCCCCAATCATGGACTGCGAGGAACAGTATAATCAATGTGGTAAACGAAAAAGAGATGACATAAAACTGCATAAAAGTATGGCTTGCTGTGCCCTTCAGTATTTGATTGATTTAAAACACGCTCATCGATTAAATATTGATGGGCATGACAAGCCATCTTCGTTGCGCCAGTTCGTTACGGATTCAAGCAAATCTAACCAGCATTGAGCAATAAAGTCTGTTGCGAACAGTATTTCCTTCACAAGCTCGAACACTAAAACTCTGATCATCTGGTACAGAAAATTATAAAGCGAATGAACCAATGGCGTAAGGCTCTGGCAAAAATAAAACAGAGATGACGTCGTGTGAATGAGGTATGTATACATGTAGCGAATCACAAGTGCTATTTGTAACACATGCTCGTCACCTACACGTGGTAATGTTGTGAAGGTTTTTACAACTCAAATTCATAGCAAAAGTTCCAGGGAATGTTTTAAAATGTCAGACCAAAGATCACTTTTTAAAAAGTCGAACCCAGAATCTGTAACGGAGAAAACCTTTAGAAAGTGGCCAATGTCATGCACCACTTTACCTTTGGGGTTGACAAGGTGAGGAAAGTCTTCAATATGAAATGCTTAATGTGTTCAACAAAGTGGGACGCCATAGTAAATGAGGCGTCCAAACGTGGCTGCGTGGGGTGCTCACCAACGGTGTTAAACAGTACATTGATGGTGTAAAACTCACGCAGCGGTCCAATATTGAAAGACACTGTAAACCAGACTCCCTTCATAAATTTGCGCAGAATTTGTGTAAATTTGACAACAAGGCTGGCAATGCAACACAGCCAATAAATGACCCCACACCCTCACTCAACTCTCAGTTAACAGTGAACAAGATGTTTGTTGACTCAAGTCACCAGTCATATGTCAAGCTGCACCCCCCCCCCCCCCACCCCCCACACACACACCACCAATTTGTTTCGAAAAAAGTTTTAAAGATAGTAGATTGGGTGGGTATAAATTATTTGGAGACACAGAACACAATAGTAACAAAAATCAAGGAATACAGCAATGTAAATTGTTTATTTGCAAAACATCAGAATGAGTTTACCGTATTTACTCTATGTATTGGGACAGCTGAAAATAATTATTTTCACAGGTGTCCCAATTCTTAGAAAAAGGGGAAAGAACAGAGCCTGGTCTTGATTTGATGCTGAATAAAGTTGTGTGTGATTCGTTTTCCATCACTATATACGAAAATCGCCGTCCAATTTTTTTTTGTATTTTCATTTTTTGCTTCCAAAACATAGCTTATGATCTCTCATTGGATCGGGCGTATTGTGCTCATTCCAATGAGGGATCATAAGCTATGTTTTGGAAGCAAAAAATGAAAATATTTAGTTACCCAAGAATTTTTTCTATGAGAGTCGTCTGCTACTAGCGACAAGCCAACTGGAAACAAATCTCCTGAATGTCCCAAACTTTGGAGTATAAAAAAAATATAGTTTTCTGGAAAAAATGTGTGTCCCAAATCATAGAGTGTCCCAATACATAGAGTAAATACGGTAGTACCGATCAAGGTATAATTGAGACAACAATAAGCCAGGAGCATTATTTTCAATAAAAATCCATTTCCTGCTCAATATGATGCTCCTGGCTTCTTTTTGGAACATAATTTTCATTATTATTTATACAAACAGGTTACGCGAAGCAAAACGGGTTACGCAAAAAAAATTTGTGGGACCCATTTTCAGGTTATGCAAAATTTAAATTATGGCAGGCCTGCAATGCCGTGGGAAATGGAATTTACCTCAGCAAGTGATTGCCATGGTAAAATATTCCAAATTTCGAGGGCTGTTAATTTGAATTTAAGGGGACGTCCAACCTAAACATTGGTAAAATTTCATGTAATTTTCTTTCAAGTCTAAAAAAGGCTCAAAATGAATAACCCCAATAAATTATATACCAAAATGCTTGGAATGAAACATAGAACATGTGGAAACTAACATTTGCCATGGAACTGCTGCCATGTGTAAATAACACCACCTGAAAGTCTGCTATGGCATAAGTAAGAGAACAAAATTTTTACAATAAAATAACTCAAAATAAAACAACAGCTGTATTCTATAAACATTGAAGTACATACTCGAAGAAATGATTTTCCTAATTCATGAAAGTAATAAAGATTGAGACCAAATGTTATAAGTGGAGTGCTTACTGATTGAAGACAGACATTTTCTTTTGTTCATGTTTTGATTTGGGGAGTTCAACAAATGTCAACTTGATCAACAAATGTCAACTTGAAGGAGTCCACCAAGAGAAGTATGGAAGGACAAAAAAGTGTCTCCCAGTATAAAGATGTATGTGCCACTATGGTGTTTTGGAAAGAAACTGATATTCTTCTATGTAGAATTTACTGCAAAGTCAAACATTGTAGTTGAATAAATATATTTACAAACCCCTTGCACTGTAACCCCTCTTTTATCCCATGCAACAACTTGATAGTGATTAAATTGTTAAATTTGTTTGGTTTATCAATAAGTATAATAGCTTTGTTTACTCTTGGACACCAACCAATACACTCATGATATCTGTTGGAGAAGAAATAAGGGTAACTGTAACCTGTCATTGCAATAAATCATCTAATGTACAAAGTACATTGTTATTCAAAACACATCAAATCAACCTTAAATAACCATTATTGCATTGTACTTTCCCCATGGAGGCTTATTGGCATATTGAGATCAGAAGGGCACATCCTGAGGTCTCACTAGTTTTTTTTAAGAACGCAGGTACACAAAGCAATCCCGAAAGAGTAGTGCTGGGCGGTTTTGAAATTTGCATTTCGGTTCGGTTTCGGTTTCGGTTTTGTACAAAAACTCGGTTTTCGGTTCGGTTTTCGGTTTTTCATAATATATTGTAGAAATCCACATTTTAGAGGGTAATGTACACATAAAATCTGTCTGTATTTGTCATCCAAGTGATGAGGCTCATATAGCAAGTTGAGTCATTCGGGTTAATCAGTGGTTCACCACTCTTCTCAGCAAATGGACATAATGTGTTGGGCTGCTGTAGTGGGCAACAGTGGTGGAGCGGTGGAGCCATGAGGTATCTAGGGAGACCAGCCCCCCCCACCCCCCCCCCCCACCCTCCACTCAAAATCCCACTTGCTTCTCCCCATCTCCAAATTTGAAAAAAAAATATTTTTTGATTTCCTGCCCTCAGTAAAGATACAATACCCTCAGTCCTGAGATTCCCCCCCCCCCCCCAAAAAAAAAAATCTCCACTAGCATGGTCCACAGGATTTCAAACCATGGCTCCACCACTGGTGGGAGCTGCCCTGTTCTGTCAGTGAGATTTGGGACCTTGTCAAGTACAAGATGCAGAAATTCACAAGAAAAGCTACATTTTAGCAAAAATCAACATTTCCTTATTTTTTATGGAGTTGCAATGCTCTCATCCTGGTTTTGGTGGATAATGTGCAATTGTTGTGCTTATTTCGGTAATTATCACATCGCTTGAAAATAGGACGTGCCCCGTGTTTCTTGATGGTTCCTGCTTCAATGACAGTGGAATAAGAGGAACACAAATCATATTTTTTCTGATTTTGATAACTATGTTTGAAGTAAGTCGTGATATACGAATCACTTTTATTGGTAACTCACTCCAATGCTTTCACAATATCTCTCTTAATTTTGACTGTAGATGTTCGTTTTTTTACTTTGATTCTGCCCAAACATAGAAATTGGGCGAAATGGCCGGTGCCAAGGCAAAGATATTACCAACTTTACTTTGCCCTCTTGGCTTTATCCCTGCGTTGATTTTCATCTTATTCAAGACAGGCGATTGATGATTTGAAGGGAGGGGAGACTGCTGCATAAATGGGGGTTGAAAGAAAGTTTGCAATATTGCATCTTGGGATTTGTTGTGTTTACAAAATACACATGGTCATGACACGTGCTGATTATAACATCGTATTGGGAATGCAGCGTATGTACTGACAGACCTGCAGTACTGCGCGATTCCTTAAAGTAAGTTCAAATAGTATACAAACAATTCCCAATAAGTTTTAAAAAAACTTTCAATAGTTACCTGCCATCCATTTAATTGGATGTGTTCTATTTTAATTTAACCATTTTATTGTTGACAAAAAACATAACCTGCCAATGCGCAGCGTTATCTCTGAGCATGTGACTTCAGAGAACGTGCCAGTGGTCGGTTAATTAACATAATTTACTCGTCATTTTTCCTATGTGAACTTTGAGGTTTTAAAACTCAATAAATTTTATGTTTACCACCAATCTAATTTACATCGTGCTGTACGCAGATGATTTTAGGTCAAAGGTAATTTATAATACTTTTACACCACATATTGTCAGGTAACTTGCAATACCTCTTTGGGTCGAATATGCCCGGGTCAGTAAATTTACTTAACAATTCTTGAATTGCATGTGTGGATTTTTACGTACGACTTTTTAATTTTTCATATTCCATCTGCTGGTGGTTCTGTAGATATTGTTTAAGATACAAGAAATTTGCTACCACTATTTGTGGGGGGAGGGTGGGGGGGATTTGTTGTCAGTCCTCTCGAAGTAAGCATAAATGGCACAGCATTTTCTTTGCCTGACATTTTAGCCTTTGGCGTGCGGAAAGCAAGTGATTGAGTGGTCATAAACTTAACCAATTCTGGGAAATTTGTTGAAACCGAAAGTCTCGGTTTTTTGTTAAGGCGGCGGTTCGGTTTCGGTTTAAAAAAAAAACCGAACCGAACCGAAAAACCGATAAACCGCCCAAGCCCTACCGAAAAGGTGACAAGTGAGTTCCAATTGACACAAAAAATTCCCAGGAGGGGAGGGGGGGGGGAGGGGGCTCTCTTCCTTGTATGACTCTACCTCCAGCTCTCAAGGCATATGCCTTTTTTCTCAAAGTTTAACTCTTTTTCTTTTTGAAGATCCTGACCACATATGTTCCAAACACTATCAGACAGGTAACCCCTCCAAATAAGAGTATCTGCAAAAATCATGTTACATTGCAAAACATTCTTTTTAGACTTTAAGTTCTGGACCTTTCATACTTCTTACTTCCAACTATAAGTTAACACTAAATTTATCGATTAATGGGTGAATAGAAAAGTCCTGCAATAATCAACATTTTGCGTTCCATAAGCCTTCATAACAGCTCTGATAAAAGTGTCAAACATCAGATTGGTGGCTTTATACAGAATATTCATTAGGTTGTTACTTGATATGTAATAGGAACAAAATCTTCACCAGAAATATTTTGTAGCAGTACATTTGAGGGCATCAGCAGGCACTTTCGCAAACAAATTGTAACAAATCAACTAGTCATAAACAAAATTTTCTAACTCAAAAGAGTGAAAAAGTACCACAACTCTGAAAAAATGTGGAAGAAACACATACTACAGCAGCTACACAGGCATTGTTTCCCATGATGCTCGATCACAACACCAAATATCCTTCAAAATGGGGGTAGCAGTGGCTGAGATACAAGGGACAATGTTGGTACATGTAATGATGAGAGGTCACCACTGCACGGCCATAGATGCACATTTGATTTTACAACTTCCAGGTCTGGGGCAAAGAATCGCAACACACCCACCTTATCAATTCATAATTTCAGTAAAATAAAAGGAATTATCAATTTTAATTAATTTATAGATGATGGGAAATATTTGGCTCCTTTCACCTTCTAGTACTATTAATTACAACAAACAACATCAGTTTAATGCCGACAAACGAAAGTGAACGCATGCAGTCTGGTTAAAAAGTAACTCGATATGGATAATGAAGAAATTGCGAATATTTTTTGTATTTCATTTGTTTAAAAGCCAATTGCAGCTAATTTTGACCGTGGATTTGATAATTTGTTTCGTTTTGACCCACACGGTCACGCTGACAGCAGTTATGTTTATTGTGATATGCAAATTGGGAGATAGTCACATTTGTCAGTGTAAAACGGTGACAAAAGATACTGATCGACGCTTGTGTTAGTATGGTTGGTTGCAAGAAAAAAACCAATATCAACACAGTCCATGGCGAAGATCCATGGTAACTGTGAAGTAAATAACTAAACAACATCAGGGGAAATCAACACGCTCAATCTAGTTCCAGGTCACTTGGAATATACTTCGTGAAAAAGTGATTTCTGAAGCATTCTGCTTACTTTGTTATGAATATTGTCGTATTTTATGTGTACCGTCCCGATTTTATACACTCGGTAATTTTTTTACAAGTGGTTCATGTTGTCTTTCTAGTGCGCAATAATTCAGATTTTTTGTCAACAAAAAAGTTCAGATGGCCTGTAAACACGAGAGAGAATTTTGAACCATATTTTGCAGTTATGACATTAACAGCTCAAGTATCTGCCGACACCTCTTTGCAAATCCACTCATACATTGTCTCGAACAAATAAAGGGCGAGCTCATTTTCTTGAATTCTTACGATTACCCAAATTGAGCATTTCTGCAAGAACCACTTCGTAATCACATGACCGGAATAAACATCACTGAAACATAGCCACATCCGGAACATCCAAAATTTATGTTGGTGTTATTACATTCAAACATCAAAACCCACCAGAGTGTGTGTCAAAAAAATGCTTTCTCCGAAGTCTGTAGTATGTTATCATTATACTGAGGACAAGGCTTTCAAATTGCCGATTATTTTGTGGTTTTACCGGTTCCTTACTTATGCCATTGGCAATTAATCTTCTTCAAAATCATAAAATTCACTTTTTTTCCTGAAAAAAATTATAAGTACCTTTTCTATGCACTTTACTCATTATTTTGATATATAATTTGCCTTTCTTACTTCTCTTGTCTGTTTCTGCGGCATTGGGAAAAAATGTCAACAAATTGACCAAAGTTAGGTTGGACTACCCCTTAATTTAAAGAATATCAAAGTTGGGAATTTCGAAATAAACAAAATTCCATTAATTATATAGCCTATATAAGTAATTTGGCCACAAGTTGTTCTGATGAAATATGATTTTATTAAAATTTCTGATGCGAATACGGTAGCAGACTTCCAGGAACCAGTGGTGCCTACAGTCGACTCTATGAGTTGATTACATATGTGTTTCGTGTTCTGTACATCCCAACCTTCATTTTAATGTATAATTTGTGTATATTTAATCTGAATTTAAGGAATATGAGAGGTGAGAATTTCAAAATAAACAAAATTCCATTACTTATATATAGGCCCTTAATCGTTTTCAACACTACTCCCTGTAGTAGGCTGTACTCGAAATGGGGCCCCAGGTGACTGGGTCCGAAATGACTTGTGAGAACGAAGTGGTCAGAGGCCAAAATGACTGGCCACCATTACCTATATAGGCGCGGCAGAGCCGCAGAGCAATACGGGACGTAATTAGGATTCGTCACTGACGTCACTGTCGTCAGGCATAACACATGTTACACAATTTTCTTTACTTTCTGACAAGAATTTGATTCGAGTGATCGCAGAACTAACGCGATTCGAATTGGTCCAACCTGAGTCGGGACGAGTTGTCATCAACAGACAATGGGGACTGCTCAATGCAGAATTTCAAGAACTTGAACTTTGAAGCCTATTTTCAGTATTTGGGGTAATTCGTCAAACGCCCGGAAACGGTTATAGTTGCGGTGAGAGACTTCTTCGACCTGGAGCTTCCACTAAGAGTCTTTTCGAATTCCAACAGAATATGGACAGACATACTGTGCATGTGAATGTTAAAAAAATAGTTCAATCAAGTTGGCATTGAGACATTCCTACCAAAATTAAATTTCCCGCCGATGCCTCACTGGTGGAGTTCGATTTTATTGTACGAAACGGGAAAGCGAATTACAGACAAAACAAACCAAAGACAACTCGGACAAAGACAACTCGGACCACTTTTGAAGACAACTCGGACCAACTTTAAAGACAACTCGGACCAATTTTGAAGACAAGTCGGTTCAATTTTCAGGACAACTCGGACCACTTTCGAAGACAACTCGGACCAACTTTCAAGACAACTCGGCCCAACTTTTGAAGAAGTCGACCCAAGTTTCAAGACATGTCGGACCAACTTTCTAGGCAACTTGGACTGACTCGGTGAATAATTCGGACCTGAATAGTGGACAAACGAAGATTCGGGGTTGGTGGGGAAAGACACAGAACAACCAATCATGGTTTAAACGATTTATTAAAAACTGAGGCATGACAATCAAAGACATGAATAAATGAATGAATAAAAGTTTACATAAAAAACCTTGACCATTCTGCGGCATTGGTGCCTACTTATACCGATATTGCAGGTGCGGTGTTGCTATCTGTTGCGTGTGTCACAAAGTATAGACTCTTATCGAGGACGGGCTGTTGCCTTACGCTCTTTTCAGTCATCAGCCATGATTGAATGACTAAATGAAATGAAATGAATGAATGAAAGGTTTTAGCGCGCCGAAGGCGCCCAGGGACGATGTGGGATTTACAAATCCCTTGCGACCCGGTTAGCCTTATTTTATTTCACTTGGATCTTGGATCACACAGGCCTAGCTTTCCTATTGCCTCAGATGGGGTCTGAAGGGGTATGCACGTGGTTAGAATTCCCGGCAGTTTGCATTTGAGTGATAGATTGTCAAAGACCAAACCCTCAACGCCATTAAGACTATTAGAGAGTGGGCTCTATTCGGTTCCAGCTTGGCGATGGTAGAGGTTTGAATCCCACCATGGTGGCGAGCCCGAATATAATGTTGTGCGATGGCAATTTTAAGGGAAAAAGAAAAAAGAAAACCAAACAGCAACGCCGGTTTGGTGGCGGCCCCGGTATATGACCATAGCGGTTACAAAAAGGAATGGAGAAAGCTCCAACATTTTAGTTTGAAAAAACCGGGAGTCATCCATCAAGCCTTGTGGGAGATAGGATGCCGTATGTGATTTTGAGGTATCTGGTTATCCTTTGGGAATTCCAAATGACCTCCGACACCCCCCACCCTCCCCTCCCACCCACAAAAAAAAAAAGAAAAAAAAAAAGAAAAAGCCCTTAAAAGGGCTGTTTGCTGGCAAGACTGTTTCAATCCTTGCCTTGGTCTGTTAGGTTTTCTGCACATCTTTGCTTGAGGATTGTTTCAATCCCTCATAGTTTGTCATTCAGTTTGGTCGTGTGTCTGATGAGATAGAGGAGGTAGAAGAGATAGAGAGCTGGAAATTAGAGCAATTCGGTTTTTAATTTACAACTTTCCCGTCCTTTTGGATGGGGAAGCCAGCATTTTTTCCCTGAGATTTATATCTCAGGGAGGGGAGACCCGGCAGCAGGTGGGGATTTTCCTCGCTGTTTGCAACTCCCACTGGTAACAGAGGCAAGCTTTCGTGCGTATCGTGTCACCCGCAGCCAGTTCTAAATTTAGGTCACAGAGTGGCTGGCTCACCCCATCACAATGATGTAATCTTTAACCCTTTCGATAGACATGCCCCAGATTATTTAGTTTTCCTATTGAGGACACGATGCGCATTGAGTTCTATTATTAATTCGCTGTCTTGAAGTCTATTTAGAGTTTTGCTTTGAAGATCTTTTAAGCGCATTGCTATAGTGTCTATTTTTGCTATCTCGTGAAGTTGTTTTTATCGATGTCCACGTGGGCTTGCGCAGAGCCACGCGCAAGGCATGATTTTGGACCCGTTGTAGTTTTTCAATGTTGGTTTTATTCAGGTCACTTGTTATTATGGCCCCATACTCTAGTACTGGGCGTATATATGATTTGTAAAGATTGAGGAGAGTTTCTTTATTGGCTCCCCAATTTTTACCTCTAATCATTTTCAGGAAATTGATGCGTTTAGTGGCTTTGACAGTGACTGAGTTTATGTGATTGTTTAGATTGAGACTGCTATCCAGGTTGAATCCCAGAAACTTTGCCTCATTACTAGCTTCAAGTTTATGATCGTAAAGCTTAAGCTCAATATTGGGGACAGGCTTTTTCCTTTGTTTTTTATAGAATGTGATTCTTTGTGTTTTCGTGGCATTTAGCTTGATGTGCCACAGAGCGCACCAGTCTTGCAGGTCGCGGATGGTATCCTGCAGGCGGTTTTGTATTATGTTTCCAGACTTACTGGCCGTCCACATTCCTTTGTCGTCTGAGAATTGAGATAGTTCAACATGGTTCTTCCCTAGTTTGTCAATGTCATTCACATATATTATAAATAGAAGCGGGCTGAGGACCGAACCCTGTGGAGTGCCCGCTTCGAGTTTTACCTCGGCTGACACTTCGCGGTTGACCCTCACTTTGATTTTTCGATCAGATAAAAATGATGATATGATCCTTAGAATTTTGGTAGGTAGCCCCATTTTAGCTAGTTTGTATCTCATGCCATTGTGCCAGACAGAGTCAAACGCTTTTTCTACGTCGAGTAATAGCGCGGGTTCCTATTTCATTTTGACTGAACGCCGTTTTTCATATAATCTACCAGTCTATAAACATGCTCGATTCCCTCTCTTGGCTCCTGTATGCCCTGAATGACTAAAGCCGCCTGTTGAAAAGACGAGAGTACAAGCAACAAACTTTCACATGATTTCTGTGTGATTACTTGTTTAGTTGCAATGCAAACATTCATCACATATCAAAGTTTGCGGTGAGAAGCTTTTTCATTTTACAGAATAACTTCAAAGACAACACAAGCTGCACTGAAAAGTGTTCCGTCGCATCTATTGAAGTCTTTGAGATCACATTTAATTATTTTCGACATCATTCTTTTCTTCACAGTTGGTCCAACCTGTCTTATCGTCGTTGAAAGTGGGTTATAGCAACATCCAGGGTCTACACCGGAAAGTTAGTGAAATTGCTACATTGATCGAGGCAGAGGAGTCTGACGTCATGGGCTTAAGCGAAACGTGGGTAAGACACGAGGAACGGGTAGACCACGTAAGGGGGTGCGTGTGGATAGGTGTAGGGCGAACGGGTAAAATGGAGGTGGATAGTGATCACAACTTGATTACAGTGACGATCAGGGCCAAAAACATAGTGAAAAGCAAAGGAAGCTTTAAGGAGATTTGGGGACTCAAAAAGGATGCTGGCTGGCGAAGTTCAATGAAAAACTGAAACCAAATCTTGCAACTGTACCCAAGGGGGCAGTGTCCAGAAGACGGCCGACGCCATAGTTGCGAGCCTAGTGGAGGCAGGGAAGGAAAGTGTAGGAAAGATCAGGGTGCCAACAAGGGAACTTGGGTACAGAGTGAATAAAGAACTGAAAAGGGCCAAAGAAGGGCAGAAAATCTAAATGTGCTGCATACAGGAGAAGTAGAAAACTTAAGGGAGTGGAAAGCAACGAGGTCACAGTAGCAAAGGAAGAATACCAACAAGCACGAAATAAAGAAAATAAGATTAAAAACGAAAAGCTAATCGGAGAGATTGGGAAGAATGGGGCAAGGAATGTCATCAAGCAGTTCTTCTCCGAGTGTTGGGAGAAGAGGAGAAGCGTGGGAATAGGGAGGCAGTTGGGCGTACAGGGGTAACCAATGCCTTCACGTCCGAGAACCGCGACAAATCAGCGGCTGGGATTTTGGGATTTTTAATGGTCCTCATAACCTCAAAATTCAATGAGGCTATGAGGGATAATAAATGAGGACTCATTGAGGGCTTTTACATAGCCCTCATGGCCTCATACGACAAAAAAGGGATTCTCAAGAAGGAATCCCATTTGCGGAATCCCTTTTTAGGAATCCCATTTGTGGAATCCCTTTTTTCTGAAATGAGGATAAGAGTCGTATTAAAAATCCCTCAATGAGGGATTTTTAATGGTCCTCATAATCTCACAATTCAATGAGGCTATGAGGGATAATAAATGAGGACTCATTGAGGGCTTTTACATAGCCCTCATGGCCTCATACGACAAAAAAAAGGGATTCTCCTAAAGGTATCCTCGATAGGTATCCTCGAATAATACAATACCAGGCCATAGGTATCCTCAAATACTGAAATGAGGTCTAAGAGTCGTAGTAAATTATACCTCATTGAGGGATTTTTCAAGGTCCTCATCACCTCAAAATTCAATGAGGGTATGAGGGATAATAAATGAGGACTCATTGAGGGCTTTTACATATCCCTCATGGCCTCATACGACAAAAAAGGGATTCCATAGCCACGGGTGTTTCAGAAAAAAGGGGTGCCTGGGGATATGGCCATTGGATATAGGCTTTTATTATACACAAGGGAGATAACTCTGCATAGAGTTTACGGGGGATGAAGCAATCTGATTGGTTATAATTTATATAAATGATCTAGATAAATGAAACAACAAGAGTACTTAGAATAGGGTCAGAACTAACAAGAATAGACCAGAAATTGCTAAACATAGCAATAATAAGGTAAACTGTTCCAACTGATAGGCTCTTCTACGCTACTGGAGTATACTCTAGAATAAAGGAACATGGCCAGATAAACGATAACTATTACATTTATAGATAGAAGCAGAGAATTCTGAAAGAATTCGAAATAGTAAAAGTTGGGATAGATTTTGGTGATTTGGAAGGATTGTCGGGTTGTTTGTGGTAATTAGATTTACTCTTCTACAATCGAACACACCCTCCGAATATACCTTGTCCCATTGCAGAAAAATTGGGTAACATAGCAACCACGTGCTACCATAGAGAATTCTGAAAGAATTCGAAATAGTAAAAGTTGGGATAGATTTTGGTGATTTGGAAGGATTGTCGGGTTGTTTGTGGTAATTAGATTTACACTTCTACAATCGAACACACCCTCCGAACATACCTCGTCCCATTGCAGAAAAATTGGGTAACATAGCAACCACGTGCTACCATAGAAACCAAGATGGCGGCCTCCAGTATACAAAATGGGCGACGGAAACACGTATCACCCTAACAACACGCGCCGCGCATGCGCACTCACACCACGTATCACTATGGAGATGACGTCACAACATGGCCGCTCATGCGGGTTACCATGACAACACAACATGGCGGAATTGGGTCACGTGAAATGACGTCACTTCCGGGGTCCGGCTCCGGGGTCCGGCAAATGATCCCTCAAAAGCCCGAGACATACTACTGAGGGTGCTAGCTTAGACTAGGCAAGGACCCCCGAAACCCCACAACATTACAAATATCATGGTATGCCCCCGCCCCCACAAAAAATGGCTACCCCCCCCCCCCCCCCACACACACACACACACCAATTAGAGAATCCTGGCTACGCCCCTGGACAAATGGGAGTCGAAATAATAATAAAACTCAAGTGCTCTGTCCAGCGTTTCTTTGTAATTTTTTTGTTTCTTTTTAATCTGGTCATATTGACCTATCTATCGATAGGAGAGCTATGCTGTTTTATACAGATGCGGCACTGCGATGAGCAAAAACAGCATCTATGTTGTCATTGACAACATCATCAACAAAAATTGCTATCGCCATTTCCTCAAATTCCATTCTGGTTTACATTTGAAGTGCAATTTGTTGTTTCCTCGCGATTACTATTCTGTATCTTCACTGCGCATGTCACACTATTCCATGTAATCCGGAATAGACTACGGAAACATAAGCAATAAGGTATCAGGACAACTCTTACCTTCGGCAACACGTACATGTACCAGTCAAGTTGTACCCAAAATTGGACGACTCGTACCCATTTTTGTCTGGACAATTCGTACCCACGATCGGACAACTCGTACCCACAACGGGACAACTCGTTTCTGATATTATTTACAAGGGGGGAGGCAAAAAGTAACACAAATATAACAGACCAATGCTTACACGAGCGAGGGTGAAAAGACTCGGATTAATAGGGACCGCGGAGACGGGGGGAGGGGGTAAGCCCCCCCCCCCCATTTTTTTCCTAAAAATAAAATCACCAAACATGCAACTACTACGGGATTGTAATTTTGATATTTTAAGACACATTCACACAAAGCGAGATAAGACTAAGTTTAGGGTAGACCGTAAAGCCCTTGAAAGAGTTTATTTATTTATTTTTCATTCGTTCGCCCAGCATTGGAATGTGCAGACATAGTGTGTGCAGAAGAATCCCGTGAACTTGAACGAATTCAAATTCAAGCAGCCCGGATCGTGACCGGAGGAACTGAAAGTGCGAGCAACAGTTTCCGTATATTGAGACTGGCTGAGAAACTTTGGTTTCAAGACAGTGGCGGCGCCAGAAATTTTTTTTTTTGGGGGGGGGGGGGGGCAACTAGGGGGGCAGACTCCCATGAAGGGGGGCAAATACGTAAAGGATCATATCATTACTTTGTTATGAGGTCCTGTGGACGTACCAAACCAAAACATTATATTACGGACTTTGGGTCCAAGTTTCGACTAAATGTAATGGTAATTGGCGGTCCTCCTTTCAAAAAATCCTGGATCCGCGTCTGGTGGGTCTGTGCGTGAGAGAGAGAGAGAGAGAGAGAGAGAGAGAGAGAGAGAGAGAGAGAGAGAGAGAGATAAATAATTGAACAGTGCAAGGGAGATAATGCCCGTCTGTCATAATGCGAAATCCATGATTTTTTTTAGACAAGGGATATGGATAGACATGCCTTTGTTGGCTCATAACTTAATTATAACTTATAAGTATCTGCATCCGAGTCTTTCAATCTCTACTGCCTGGATGTGTTCATCAGCTAGCCTGAGGCTTTGGGCTAAGTGTGTATGGGAAATTATTGGGAATAAAAAAAGAGAGCGGTGTGTGTGAGAGAGAGAGAGAGTGACTGAATGTGTTTGTGTGTGAGGGTGGATGGGAATGCATGCGAGATGGTTGGGGGGGCAACTGGGGGGCAAAGCCTTCGTTGGGGGGGGGGGGGGGCAAATGCCCCCCCCCCCCCCCCCCCGTAGCGCCGCCACTGTTTCAAGAAGGAAAAAACATAATCCTATGAAGTACTTCAAAATGTACCATGGCTCTACCTTACCTTACCTTCTAACACCCCATTATATATCACTGATCTCTCCAGCACTCGCGGAAACCCAAAGCTATAACATTCGAAACAACTCTAACCCGAGTAACGCCAGGTGCCGACCTCACAGTCACCAATCTTCCTTTTTACCTTCCACAACCGATCTTTGGAATGAAACCTCAATTCAGGTGAGAGAAAACTCTTAATCCCACCGGCTTCGAATGGTATCTTAACGAGAACATTCGTCTCTCGGGAAAATTATTTCAAAAGAAAGAAGAAATTATGGATGTTTCTATGTCTTCCATTTAAGTAAATCATTATCCAAACACGTGCGACATTTCCGACAGCAAGTGTTCATTGCATAAACTTATAAAAGCGTATGTTCCAAAAGTCAAATCAATAGTGAAATAAAAAAAAATAATGATACAATGTCCAATGGTTTGTTATTTTTGTGTTACTCACACCTCCCGTAAATCATATCAGGTATGAGTTGTTCAGCTGTGGGTACGAGTTGTCAAGACAAAAATGGGTACGAGTCGTCCAATTTTGGGTACGGCTTGACTGGTACGAGTTGCCGTAGGAAAGATTGTCTAGGAACCATTAATAATAATTCTTTGGGGTCGCACTGAGTGACGAGTGTACATATATGTAAATGTGCGCAAAAACATTCCGCACCTGAGTAATTTCGTCCCCCAAACCAGTTCTTTCCCAGTAAAAAAAAAGTAATTTCGTACCCAAAATATAAAAATAGTTGAATTGGATGTCTTTGACAAGTAAGCTCCAGTAAATTCAGAGACGGAGTAAATTGCACCCGTAAAATGGTAGTATATGAATTTTCGAGGGAAACACCAGAAACCGTAACCATTTGAACTCTCATGGTATATTCCATGCCAGTTCAATGGCAGCAATTAGAAGATTTCATATTAATTATTTGGGGTAGACCAATTAATCTTTTCAACGTGGCAGCCCCAAGGCTGATTGATTGCTCAGCGCACACATTTACTGAACGGGAGCGTGTCTTTTCGGTCTCGGGAACATTCGGCCTCAGCATTCGGCCTCGGAAACATTCGGCCCCGGGAACTTTCGGCCTGGGAACATTCGGCCAGAACTTCACTATACTGCATGCAGAAGAACTTATGAAAACAAAATTTTTAAGATGAGTTGTACCAAACAACATTCAAGAAGAAACATATCATTTCGGGTTTGCATGTCGGCATTGGAACACATACATTGTCATTCTGTTATTCAGTTCTATTGGATTTTATATTTCATTATTCATTATGGATTGGTCTTGTGCTTAATATATTTCTACTTTAGGAATAAAGGTAGGTACGCCGTTTATATTATTCTTTAAAAAATATTCTCGAAAACCTCCTAATGTAAAAACAAACTAAAAAAATGAACTAAAAAATTATTTTTTAAAGTTATTTTTCAACTCCCAAACTCCGAAATTTTTTACCAAAAGTGGGAACATTCGGCATCAAAAGTGGGAACATTCGGCCTCGACTGAGGCCGAATGTTCCCGGAAAAATACCTGGGGCCGAATGTTCCCGAGGCCGAAAAGACCCGGACCCTACTGAACAGTCATACCATTTAATGACGTTATGACGCACATGTATCATGTTCCTGGCCAGAAAAGCGGCCGATCGGGTTCAAGGGGCTAAATGTATTTAAGGAACTGCCGAATTGTGGGAGTAACTTGCCAGTGGCTGCAGAGTGCTGTTTTCTCAAAACAACACACATTTATATGACATCACAGAAAATCGGTGTTCCACCAGGGGGAGGGGCAGGGGGGGGGGGGGGGCGGCACTAAAAATTTCAAGACGTGGCGTCCTATTTTTCATTCCACTCCTTTTTACACCCACCCACCCACTACGTGCAAATTTTTTACTACCGTTCTCAGACACCCACCTCCCACCCACATTCCCATTAAAATCCAAAATAAACTAACAAACTTAGTGGACACAGCTGTCATTAGGGGGTTTTCATAATGTTCTTAAGCTGGTACCACCAATTTAAACCTCTGTGGGCTGCCGTGGGCCCCAATCTACAAATGACAAGCTGTTCATTATCAGGCTTGGCCAGAGCAGGTGTACATATACGGGAACACATTTTCATTTGAATTGTTCCCAAAATATTATCTGCACATTTTCTTCATTTCGAACAAGACACCCACCCCCTACTAACGTGTGACATTTTCCCAGATTAAGCCCAATATTCTCACATATAAAGCCTCCTGATGTTGTATTATGTTAAGAGTGTTATGTACAACATCATCTTTAAGGTTTGAAACACAAATGATGGTATATATTAGCTGATATATTGATATGTTTTTAAAAAATTAAAAAAATTGCACAAGTTGGAAATGCACATTTTTGACGCACTCAAGAGACCCACCCACCCCCACGTCGCGTCTTGCAAGTTTTTGGTGCCCCCCCCCCCCCCCCCCCCCCCGGCTCCACAATATTTTTCAACGAGTGCATTTTTTTTAGCGGTCATACTAAATATCGATGGATACCGAGGTATACGAGGTGAAGGAAAACATGGATGGAAATGGGGTTAGAAACTCTGAAAAGGGTATTGGGTTATGTATTATGAGTATATAAAAAGTATATAAAAAGATTCAAGCAGTGTGTGCATGGTTTTAATGCCATATTTGAGAATTATGGTGTTAATGTAATAGCGTTCGCTGAAAAAGCATCCCTTCGGTATTCAGTAGGTAGCTTGGTAATTAGTATTTGCAGCGGTAAGCGATAGTGTGAATTGTTAATCACACTGAGACTTGTCAATTAGTTCTCTTTGTCGGCAATTGCAATCAAAGCCCGCTTCCCAAACTCAACACACATATTATGTGCCGGGCATTTGAAGGAGAATGCGCTCCACAATCTTCATAAAATACATAACAAAGGAACCGCAAATAACATGATCAGCATTATCTTCAGTTGAGATAATGTCTTCTCACGAACGAGGACCCTGTTGTATACAGAGAAATTTCAACCGACGAATTGACAATTTACGGAGACTGCATATATTTGGTATCGACATTTTTACCTAAACTAAAATCCAGTATTCGAACCAAAACAGACACATACTGACGTCCCAAAATTATGGACAAATAACAAATGTGAGAGTATGTTTAATATTATAAAAATTGGAAAATGAATGTAGAATTTTTAAATTTTGAAATTGCCAGATCAACTATTAACCCGAAGTCTTAAGATTGAGCTAGAGTTCCGTTCCGTCTAGATGTGGCAGTGTTCACTTCGGCTACATGTATTTGGGTATTGCGTACTGAGTAACTGAAACATTTTTCATGGAATGTTATGCAGTAGATAAGCAGGGTAACCTTGTCAGGGAAATAACCGCCAATTAATGACTGTCTTCTCGGCTAATCTCGAAGTGAATTCATAGTGACCGCCCGGTAAATCGAGACTCAACCTGCCAGATCATTGGCATCATGACATTGACAAACTGACCCCACATTCATCATTTAATTCACTCTCAATCTTTTTTCTCCATCTCTTTAACCCTTTACCCAACGAATCGCCCGCATCCGACCGCGTAATATGCAAATTCAGCAGCTGAAAAACTATTATTTTTCGAAAAATTTCAACAAAACCATATCATGTGACCCCTCTTTGGAACGAGCTCGTCGAGCTCGTTCCAAAGAGGGGTCACATGATATGGTTTTGTTGAATTTGTTTGAAAAAATGTAAAAAATGATATTTAAAATAATAAATTTTGATATCGTCTGCTTTGGGTAAAGGGTTAACTGGTATGAAAGTACAGGTACCTCTATTGTATCACTCTAAACCATACATTACTTTTGTAACTTTACACTTTAGGAGACAACTTACATAAGCCCTTGGCTTGATGTCGAATCTTGTTATTACAGTTAACTATACATAAGTACAATACTTTCTATTGTTCAAGTATATTTTATAAATTATATTAATGCCATGTAACAACCAACCATTTTTAAATTTCTCAATAAATATTGTTTAAATCAAATTGTCAGATTTGATTGGACAGACTTGAAGACATTGTTATTGACCAATGTCATTACTTTAGGAATTGATATTTTTGGAAGTGATTTTTCATTCGCCAATGATGCAAAAAATGCCGTAAGACAAGAAACGAGGTCAGCAGCCACGGTTGATCAACGAATTAAGAACTGTCTATACCTAAAACGGTCACAATTCGTAAAGAGGGAGAATACCCCGAAAACAAAAAGTGTTAACAACAAAACCAAGGCTAAATATTATATCACGGACTATGTCACGTGACTTCAATAACAACCAACGCGACTCCCTAGCAACGGGCACTACTACACTTGGCAAGGGAGTCATGTTGTCTCCATAACCACCAGTGTGCTTCCCTAGCAACGGTTAACTAATTGGTAGAGTTTGATGATATTTCATACATGTAGCTGGACCAAACATTAATCTACACATGTACCAGTGCAACCATAATGTCAGGTGATTTCCTTAGCAACAGAATTCTGTCCTTAGCAACGGTCTACCCACGGTTTTAATTGAAATGAAATGTTATATTTATGCACACAACTTATTCAGAGACTGAACAAACCTCTGGATGATAAGATCACCTAGCCCCCTAGCAATCGTATACTCCCTAACATGTTAGCCTAACAAACGGCAATTTTTGTCCTATTTCATAAGTTTGGACTGTGAGTGGACCAGAAAAAAACTAACAGTCCAACAACGTCATTTTATCTCCACCCCATTTCCATTGCAATGGACTAAATATCTACTCGATTTCTACTAAAGTTTATACATGTATGTAGTACCATGAGTTACATATAAACCAAATAAACCACGCGGCAATCTAGCCTGGCTCTATTTCATTTAGTATACATAGTTTTATCATTCACAGCCTTTTTGTGATATGTTTCTACGCAAACGCAATTCAAGGAATGCCACATTTGAAGCATTACGGTGTTTCTCATTAAGGGTACAAAATAGGAACATAACCAATACATCTGTTCTGATGATTCTGGTGTTTGATCTTACCAAATGGAATATCTTCGTGCTTATGTTTCCATACACGCTCTACTGTTTCTTGGTAGTACAGGGGCGGTGGGACGATTTTCAAAGTGTGTGTGTGTAGGGGAGGGGGGGGGGGGTGCTGGATCGGGCGATGGTTGGTCGTCGGTATGAGAATTTTAAATTCCAAGGTCCCAAAACCCCCATTTCCATGCAACAGAGTGGATATTTTGAGATTTTTCAGGAGATGTATTTGAAAGATTTCACACTTTAAGAGCCGTTAAAAAACGTCGGTAAAGCATAAATATGAGGTCTATTTATCGGCTTTGGTCGTGACGACCAAATCTGATAAATAGACCTCTCCTGTATGCTTTACCAGCAATTATACTGTCTGTGGATTATCTTGTCTGGGGGGGGGTGGGGGGGGGGGTGAATTTGGTACTTTTATGCCTGTAAGATTACGATCAACTTCAGTTAACCGATTTATTAGCAGACTGTATACATTTTAGCGCTTGCTGCAATTTACTGCAAAAAATGATACTAAATCCATCGAAACTGAACCAGTACGAGAGAAACAGCTGGCGAAAATATAGGGGAGGCTCTGGATCCGTCCCTTGTTTCAGCAGTCACTGTGTTAAAATATATGCATACAAAAAAACATGGCCCGACAAAAAAAGTGGAGGGGCTGACACTCCCCCCCCCCCCCCCGGTTCCGCCGCCCCTGTAGTAATTAGATAATAACGAAGGTAATGGCACAAAAAACCTCATCGTTATATCACTGAAATATACACGATACCAGATTTGTGTCTGTATGGCGGAGTGGAGAATCACTGCCATTTTCCCCGTCGTCCTTTTTTGCGTACACTCTAAAAGCTCTGGGTACTCTGTGTTACCAAAAGTGGTACTCAACTTGTCCCGTGTGGGGTACCAAAAATATGGTATTCCAGGAAACCAAAACATTGTTGGTACTCCAAGAAACCAAACTGTAATGGTACTTCGTTTTGGTTCTCTAGAAAACCAAAAGTTTGGTACTTTATTATGGTTCTCCAGAGAACTGAACTCAAGTAATTATCCTATGGTGCTCCAAGAAACCAAAAGTTTGGTACTTACCCCTCCCCCATCCCTTTCATGTACACAGCATATACATGGGAGGGGTAGGCTCAAATATTGCTCCATTGAGGGACCCAAAGAACTGGACCGAAGTATGAAAAGCTGCAGAAGTACCAGCCTCCATCACGGGCCAAGATACATTTATTATGTCGATAACACCACAAATCATGTCGCTATGAAAACAATGAAAGAAGAAAAAATGAGTTATGCAGTTATGCAGTTCCTTTAATAACCTTCAACAGATATTAAAGGCATACACTGCAACTAACACAAATCAAATACAGTTTGCACCAAGTCATCCAACCCGCTGCCTATATATGAGCCATTCAATCGCGTTTTCAAGGTCCCAGGCTTCGACCGAAACCTCCATTGTCGATATAGACGACGCGCGCGCTTGGCGCCCAAGTTGCTCACGTGGTGGATATGCAGGGGATGTAATTCCTGTTTATCGACAGTTTGGTATTCCACAACCATTCATTTGGTATTATACGTGCAAAATATAGGGGAGGTTATCAATATTCGAAGTTTTAGGTATCTCATATACTGGTGGTATTCTAGAATACCAAAATGCATTGGGTTTTTTTAGAGTGTAGTATTGGTATAATGTTCTTGTTTGTAGCAATTTTGGTGCATTCAGCGTGCATTACAAAATAGAATGTTGTTCTTCTTGAAGATGACGAGCTATTTGTGACGTCATTCCAGTTTCTTGTGTCGGCGTGACGCTTCAAATCGATCCGTTGCGGTACTGACAGAATATTAGCGACTGGCCTACAATTATGGCTGAACAAGATTTCAGGACAGATAAGAATTCAGCAATCCTATCAAGGTTCAGATCAACTTGGTGGGTCTTTACGGAACAAGCTAGATGGTTAACAAAAAGAGATTCAATATTTAAAAAAGTGTGATTTTACGACACTGACGATTGGCGAAACAGACTCTAAGCGTCGTCACACTTCTTTCGAGTCACTGCAGAATATTTATTTTCATTTGTCACTCAGTCTGTGACTCTGTGTTGTTTAGGTTATTACCCATTAACCTAAAACGCCAAAATGATTTAAAACAGTTGCATAAATTTAACAAATTAGCTGTAATGAGCCAAAATGTTCTAGTGACAGCACTTGCGACCGAATTCAGTGATTGACCTGCATACGCACTTCATTCAGACGCCGAGGAAGCCAATAAATTACAAAGCTACCTATTTAATATCGGGGACAGTTTTCGGCGACAACTCGATCTGTATATCTTGCATTTACTGGAATAAATCAACGGTCATACATGTATCTGCTTATTTTCTTTCACCTGGGTATCCCTCAGTATACCTCGATATCCCTCGGTATTTAGTAGGACCCTTTTTTAGCTCCCGTAAAATCGAAAACAGGAACAATTGCACTCGTACCCGTCTCATTTCCAGGACTGCTGCCGAAAATACCGCTCTCAGCCCCATTTTGGAATATAATTGCTCAATTAACGGAATAAATGGTCGTTAATCCGTTTTTTTTAAAAAAAAACATCCATTAACTTATATACCCCTCCCCTTTTTACTGGTTTCGCTTTTGCTCTTTTTTGTTCGTTCTTTAGTAGGGTCACACTGAAAGCAGTAGTCCGAGTCCGCAAGTCGAAAAATGACGAGTCGAATCATGTTTGTGGGTGTTAATCTCTTAAAGTAAACGATGCACATATTCCCTTTAGATATGCTGTGCTTATTTGAAAGGAGAGTATTTACAATTAAAATTTTGTGTACATTTTGTTTTCTTTCTGTGATTTTTGTTCGTTCGTTAGTAGAAGGACCAAACTGAAAGACGTAGTCCGTGTCGGAAAAAAACCGAGTCGAATCAAGTTTCTGGGTGTTAATCTCTTAAAGTAAACAATACAAATGATACTTCTAGATATGCTATGCTTATTTGAAAGAAGAGTTGTCAAAATTTAAATTTTGTTCGAATTGTTCTTCTTTCTGTGATTTAGCCTACAGACAACTTGTCATCACCGAATCAGTAAAAGGTTCGTACTGGGTTTACTAGAGTCCACTTCTCCCCGGGCCCATGCGGACTTGGATTAGTTTTCCGTAGCAGCTGCATCTCTAATCATAACATGGAATAGGAAAAATTCACGTCTCAAACTAGTTTGGTCTAAAAGACTGTCATTTCAAAGTGTATTTCTATCTTAAAATAAGCTCTGTCTTACTGATAAAAAAGTCCCGATAAAACACTGCCATTTCAAAGTGTATTTTTATCTTGTAATTAGCTCTGTTTTACTAAGTAATTTTGCTGAATAAAATACGAAAATGAAAAAAAAATGAATTACCTTGTTATCTACTGTCAACTTTGTGAAAATAGTCTGTGGAGGGTTGTTATGTTCATTGCCTTTTATAAGAGTACCCCCCTTTTGTGTCAGGGTATCAGGAATAGCGAAATCTTCTAGAAATGTTGGTGTATCGTCTCTAAGTTCACATTCGTAACAAACTTATTGGGAATCAGTATCTGTCGGTTCGAGTTATGACTTCTTGTAATATTAATAGGCGCCGCGGCGAACGTGGCCGATGTTAGTTCTAAAATGAATGTATACACACTATGAACAAGCTGTCGGGAGCTCATCGTCTCAGTTAATCTTCCATGTTTTCACAGCAGTATAACACACTCAGATTGACACAGCATTGGCCTTCCAATTAGTATCCATCATTCTTACAGTGATTTTTTTTCCCACTGGGGTCCATTAATCCTGTAAATATCGTTTAAATATGATGTTTTTCAACCTTATTGTATTCCAAACGTGAAATTTTGGCCGTAAAATTAAAAAGCATCAAAAAGAATTTTTTTAGGTACGAAATCATTTTTGAGTACGAAATTACATTATAAAATGGGTACGAAATTTCTCAAAATTCTGGGTACTTAATCGTTTTGGGTACTAAATTATCGCATCTTCTAAATAATAATAGTAGACGGCCGTAAATGGGAAAAGCAGTGGCGGCGCCAGAAATTTTTTCGTGGGGGGGGGGGGGGGGGGGGGGCAAGTAGGGGGGGGGGGCAGACTCCCCATGAAGGGGGCAAATACGTAAAGGATCATATCATTACTTTATTATGAGGTAGTCGAAACTTGGACACAAAGTCCGTAATATAATTTTTTGGTTTGGTACGTCCTGTGGACGTACCAAACCAAAAAATGATATTACGGACTTTGGGTCCAAGTTTCGACTAAATGTAATGGTAATTAGCGCTCCTCCTTTCAAAAAATCCTGGATCCGCGTCTGGAGAGAGAGAAGGCAGAGATAGAGAGAGGGATAGAGAGAGGGAGGGAGGGAGAGAGGGACGGAGAGAGAGGGGGAGAGAGAGAGATGGAGGGGGTAGAGAGAGAGAGAGAGAGAAGGGAGAGAGAGAGATGGAGGGGATAGAGAGAGAGGAGAGATAGAGAGAGGGAGGGGCAGAGAGAGAGAGGGAGGGAGGGAGGGAGAGAGAGTGTGTGTGTTTGTGTGTTTGGATGGATGTGTGTGTGGTGGGTGGGTGGGTGGGGGCAAGTGGGGGGCAGAGCCCACGTTTGGGGGGGGGGCAAATGCCTCCCCCGTGCCCCCCTGTAGCGCCGCCACTGGGGAAAAGGCGGTGATGATGAAATAATAGTTCAAAAGGTATATTATAGAGATTTTGTATACATCTGTTGGAAAACATATAGCAATAGGACCAGTATATCTCATTTTATAACAGAAAATAATATACATTATACGTCGGCTTACAGTTTATACTTAAAGACAACCGTTCGTAGAGAGAAAGCTCAATTGACTGAGTGAAAGACGACGACCTAAAATTCCGATATTAATTTCGAGCTAATCGAGCGAACGCAGACGCCCGGAGAAAAAGTAATGGCGGAAAATGAAAAATTGAAACGTGGTGTTGTATATGGAGGTCGTATGCAGAATTATGAAAAAGAATATAGCGATAGGTTCAGTTTACCGCATTTTATAGCCCCCATTCAAGAAAATAGTACAGAAATCTACAATTTTCTCAGGCTCAGGTGGAAATCCGTCTCCTATCCTTTGATATTGTAGATCTTGCAGTTTGGGAACTATGGAAATTATGGGGAGACTGGCCAAAGTAGAAAATAGACAAGATAAAATAGAAGACGTCTTAAAAAATCTACAAGAGAAGGTTGAAACATTAGAACGTGAGGCGCAAAGTAATTCAACTGATAGGCCAGACCAGGATATTAACACTGAAACAGAGCTAAAAAAATAACCACAGAAGAAAAAAACCGAATTAGACATCGAACAGAGAAAGAAAAACCTAATAATCTTAATATTAAAGAACAGGACGACGATGATAACGAAACACGCAAGGAGAAGGACACTAAAGAAGTAAAAAAGGTATGTGCCTTCCTCGACTGCATCCAGGAAGACATGGACATTAAAAAGGTCATCACACTTGATAAACCGGGCGACAGGCCAAGACCATTGAAGACTGGCCTCCACAGGGAAGACAACAACAAAGATATACTCCAAAATGGTCATAGGCCTAAACGTACGCAACCGGGGAACACATGCCAACACATAGCATTCAGTAATGACTTGACCACAGATGAACGCGAGGAGAAAAAACTGCTCCTAAAAGAGACACAGCAATTGAATGAAAATTCGGCTGACTGGTTTTTCAGAGTAAGAAATCCATCACTGACAAACCAAAAGGTTAAAAGAGAAACTTAAAAGAAAAGAAAAGTGTAGAAAGTGTAAATATAATTCTTAAAAAACACTAAGTTAAAAGAGCACTAAGTCTTGGTTAAAGGCTTGCACGTTGGACTCCTCCCTCTGCTCCTCTGGTCCCCTGGGGCCCTCGTTCTTGGTCCCCTTTGCCGCCGCCGTCCACCATGCCAGGAAGACGCGATATTTTCAGAAAACAAATCCATCCATTGATAGTTTATAGATATTGTCGGGCTGTTCGGGGTGATTCGATGTACACAGTCAGGTTGTTTGTGGTGATACGACCTATAATGGTACCCCCAGTCATATACCAAGAGATTCCGTCACCTAGTAACTACATGACACCTTGAAAAGTAAAAAAAAAGTAAAAAAAAATAGGGGATGTCCGCCTCATTTGGGGTTAACAGTGTGCGGAAGAATTCAACCCGACCTATAAAAGGGACAACAAGCTCGATAGGAACTACGGGGTTTAAGAAAAACTGCGCCCGTAGGAGGAATTCGGGAGACATATCAAAAACGATAGATGTCAAACCCAGCTTTCCCCATCCATCCGTGTGCAGTAAGATTTTAGCGCCCACCAAATTTGGGAATAGATTTGACGCTACTTTGTACTACCCCCTCTCCAAACAAACACACCGTCCGGCCATAAAATGGACGTACATGATTCATCACAAAAATAGGTGTATTACAATAATGGTTAGTTTATTACAAAAGTGGTTTTATTACAAAAGTGGTTGGTATGCGATAACCACTTTTGTAATAATGTTTATTGCAAAAGTGGTTGCGTACTTTCTCCAGACACTGCCACGTTTCGACTGGTGAATGAACACTTTATTCCATTGAACGACACACAAACATGTTTAGGTAAACCAGCTCTCAACCCACCCCAATGTCCAACTATAAAATGAACATCCGTGGTTCATCACAAAAATAGGTGTGTTTCAATAATGGTTAGTTTACTGCAAAAGTGGTTGGTACGCGATAACCACTTTTGTAATAAAGTTGATTGCAAAAGTGGTTACTTACTTTCTTCAGTTACTTCCAAGTTTCAACAGGTGAATGGAATGAACACGTTATTCCATTGAACGACACACAAACATGTTTAGGTAAACTTGTCCCTAACCCCACCCCAATGTCCAACTATAAAATGGACGTCCGTGATTTATCACCAAAATGAGTTTATTACAATAATGGTTAGTTTATTACAAAAGTGGTTTAATAAACAAAAGTTGGTACGCGATAACCACTTTTGTAATAAAGTTTATTGTAAAAGTACTTGCGTACTTTCTTCAGTCACTACCGAGTTTCAATAGGTGAATGGACACATTATTCCATTGAACGACACACAAACATGTTTAGGTAAACTTGTCCCTAACCCCACCCCAATGTCCAACTATAAAATGGACGTCCGTGATTCATCACCAAAATGAGTTTATTACAATAATGGTTAGTTTATTACAAACGTGGTTTTATTACAAAAGTTGTTGGTACGCGATAACCACTTTTGTAATAAATTTTATTGCAAAAGTGGTTGTATTACAAAAGTGGTTGGTACATCGGTATGTTTACAGTTTCACATATTTTATAGAAAGCTTTAACTCGGTATGATGACAACGTGCATATATAGTATATATCCATAATAGCTTGGTGTACCAAATGTTCACCACGAGTGGTGATGTGGTGTTTACCAAGAGCCTTTTGCGCGCAGTTAACACCACTTAACCACGAGTGGTGAACATTTGGTACACCAATCTACTTTGGGTATATTTTATTTATACCATGATCGTCAGGTTATAAAAAGTCGCTATTATTTTTTCTCGATTTTACTGAGCACCAGACGTACATACGTGCGAATCTCTTTTTGTTTACATGAGCATCGATGGGCAGTACCTCCGATGTCAATTTTATCACCGAAACGAAATGGAAAAAGAAACGGGGACTTTTTCATTTTAATAACATCACATACCATTTCGAGTTATGGAATGCATGTTTGTTAACTTTTGGTGTAAGATCTTATGGCGTCAACTCATTTAAAAACGTAATAAATAATTACCACTTTCATTTCACTCTTCGCGAGGCGACGTGCGATAAATTTAGAAAGACAAGTTCACATTCAAGTTGACGTCACCAAAGGTCAGCTTGATGTAGTTCAATTGTAGGTGTAAATTTTAACTATTGAAATCACATTGCTGTCGTGTTCACTAGAGCTGGCGTGTAAAGCTAACATTTATGTCATAGGATTTTCATACATAGTAGAATAGGTAATCATGGTATAAACGTGAATATTTTTTGAGTTGAACAACAGACAACATAATGAAGACTCAATTCACAAAAAAAAATCCAATGATAGTTTTACCCTTTACCAAACGAAACGACCAAAACCGGACAGCACTATTGACAAAAATCGCCAATTAAATTTCATTATTGTTTTAATTTTTTGTCTCAAAAACATAGGTTATAATCCCTATTTCGAACGAGCTCGTTCCAGTGAGGAATCATAACCTATGTTTTTGAAACTAAACAATGAAGAAAAGTAGTTATTCAAGAATTTTATTTGCAAGTGTCGTCTTCTTTTCATGTTCGGTAAAGGGTTATAACTTTGGTTTTACAGGTTTCCATGACTGTACGGTTCTGAGACATCGATAAGCAGTGCAGTCCATTGTGGGCGTGAGAGCTCACAATAAGTTTGCCAATATCGGCATGTTCGTCTTCCTTGGATCTTCGATATCGCCGGATTCGATTTGGCTAGTAACCATGGTGCGCCGCTGAATATATTGGCAATCGGTGACCCCCCTAACCATGAACAATCAGTTTTATTATACCTCATCTACAAATATTATGCTAATCACCCATATAAACCCATTAAATATTTCACAATGTCCCACCGGCGGTGAATAATGCCGGCCAATAATTTTTGCTTTATTACTCGCTTCAGCCGAGGATTTCAGAAAACACCAGCGGCGACACCGAACGTATTGTTGCTTACATGCGTGATGACGTAGTTTCTTTACCAAACGACTTCCGCGTTGTGAAATAATGTAAACTCGCAAAAATGTCTGCAGGATGATTTGCCGATATTTGTCAGCCCGAAATAGAGGAACTGGTAGACAACAAGGACAATAAATGCACTGAACATTGCCATTCACTTCTTTCATATTAAAAATAAGGAACTTTGGTTCCTCTTCAATATATGACTCTGAGACAATAATCCATAAATAATTGTATCAAGACGGAATTTTTATTCGGTATAATAAAAAAAATAATGACTGAGCTTAAGGGTAACAATGTGGCATGTCTCCCCTTGGGGCCATTATCTCCCTCGGCTAACGCCTCGGGAGAGAATGGTCCCTCGGGAAGACACACCACATTGTTACCCTCAAGCTCAGTCATTATTTTTATATTGGAATACACCTTGGTAAAATAATTAGAGTACAGATGAAGTATTCTCTGTAAATTTGAACGAGAATGAGAAATTACAGTACGGCCTCCGTGGAACGCCTCGGGAGAGAATGGTCCCTCGGGGAGACACACCACATTGCTACCCTCAAGCTCAGTCATTATTTTTATATTGGAATACACCTTGGTAAAATAATTAGCGTACAGATGAAGTATTCTCTGTAAATTTGAACGAGAATGAGAAATTACAGTACGGCCTCCGTGGACTGGTCACTTTCCATGAGTGGACAATATTCTACGGACGCGATATTAGATTCTAAACTTTAATTATAGGCATCATCATTGAACTTTTAATTAATAAAGCACCGGGTACAACCGGATCTCGACCAGTCCACGACTATTGTACTATAATTTGTCTCTTCCCATTGAATCTGATGATCGCATATAAAAGCAACATCATCTGGATCCAACCCAACATCGTTTACTGGCTGATCTTTTTATGTCCCCGCGACGAAACGTCGGGGGCATATCGTTTTACCCTGCCCGCCCGTCCGTCCGTCAGTCCGCGGCAGTCCACTCGTCCGCATCTAGGGTACATTGTTTGTCCTCTCACAGTTTTCAAGCTGGGACTTTTTTATTTCACAGGATATTTGGACATGTACCAGAGGTGTGCATATAGTCAGGATTTTGATTTGCTTCAATATTTCACAAAATTACAGGTTGTTGATTATTTATTTAATAGGGTTTAACGACACTTTCGACAGCCAGAGTCACCTCGTGTCGGACAGTTTCACGTGTGGAGGAAGATGGAGAACCTGGAGAGAACTACCGAGCAACTGTCAGGCTCCCCAACATACTAACTCCACCCAAGCAGAGTTAGTATTGGTTGTAGACAAGTGCACCATCGACGTGCAGTACGCCTTAGTACACAACGCTACCGTGTCTCCCACATGGGCAATGGGGATGAAGTGTCTTGCCCAAGGACACAACGGGGTTGCCGCTGGTGGGGTTCGAACCGAGGACATCTCGGCTTGCGGCCTGCACCACTACCAACTGAGCCACCGCGCACCCTACAGGTTGTTGAACTTGGTCAATTATTTTTATAGAATTTCTCACTTTGCGGGGGCATCATATGTGTCTTAGAGACACAGCTCATGTACGAGTAACTAATCACAGTTTGCTCTTCAACCTTCCATGTCTATGTGCTGTGTGGGGCATGCTTCAGTCTAGTTTTAACTGTCCTTGGGAGTTTTTTTGTGTCCGACAGTACGGCCACCGAGGACTGGTCAGTTTCCATGGGTGGACAATATTCCACATACGAGATAGTAGATTCTAAGCACTAATTATGGGAATAATCATCAAACTTTTAACCCTTTACCTAACATGAAAAGCAGACAACACTTGCAAAAATAATTGTTGATTAACTATTTTTTTTCATTTTTTGTCTCAAAAACACAGGTTATGACCCCTCGTTGGAACGAGCTCGACGAGCTCGTTCCAACGAGGGGTCATAACCTATGTTTTTGAGACAAAAAATGAAAAAATAATGAAAATTAATTGGCGATTTTTGAGAATAGCGCTGGCCGGTTTTGGCCGTTACGTTAGGTAAAGGGTTAATTCGTGAAACACCTGGTACAATCCGGCGCTTCATTAATTCAAATGTTGCTGATGGTGATTTCTATATTGCATGGAAAACGCATGCGTAGACGGCACCGCCCCTCATCACTCGACCAGTCCATGACGACGTATACTGTAATTTGGCTCTTCCTATTGAATCTGAAGATTGCATAATAACAACAATATGGCCTGTATCAGCCCAACGTCATTTATTGGCTGACATTCTTCAATTGTCCTTAAGAGGTTTTTTTGTGTGTGACACAAGTCCAAGTTGTTTATTTATTATTTATTTATTTATTGATGTTTAAGGTCATCTACTTATGCACAATGGCTAATCGTGACCGTGGCAGTTTCACGGATGGAGGAAGCCAGAGTACCCGAAGAGAACCACCGAGCATCGACGAGCAACTGTCAGCTCCTCAACATTCTAACTCTGTTCAAGCTCCGCTCAAGCAGGGTTACAGCAGTTGAAGACAAGAGCATCATCGACGTGCAGTACGCCTTAGTACACGGCGTCATCGTGCCTCCATGCAGGCAACCGGGATAAAGTGCCTTGCCCAAGGACACAACGCGGGTCATCCAGGACGGGGATGGAACTCGGGACCTCTAGCATAGAAGTCCAACAGTCTATCACTGAGCCACCGTGCTCCCCACAAGTCCACGTATAAAATCTAGTCTTTTTAGAAAGTACATGATTACTAACAAGAGATAATTCATATTTTAGATTTCAATCCGATGAAAATGGCCCAACTGGAAACATTATTGGATGGGTTACACCCCCTAATCCCCCTTAACACCTCCCCAGGGGCGTGACGACAGGGGATGGGGGCGGAGTGTCACCCCAACCCTTGCCCAAATTTCCTGTAATTGGAAATTCGAAGGGCAAGTAATGAGTAGTTGGAAATTTAATCTATCTGGATTTTAGGACTTCTTTGGTGATGTCTCCTTTACTTCCCAAAATTCGAACTCGGTGTCCAACTCCAATTCCAACTGTTACTATTTACAATTCCGTCATAAATGTGTTGGCATTTCAGTCACTAGAATAAATTGTATGCCCCCTTGCATGGCTTCATTTTCAAAATTTTTCTCGGTAGTGAATTTCCAACAAGGGGAGGGGCCAGGAGGGACTTCCCCCTCCCCGTCCCTCCCCTAGTTGGAAATTCACTATCCTACACCCCCGCAGTCGGGGGCCTCTAGCCATATCCCTGCGCCGCCCCTGCTTAGAGAGGATATTAATTCGTCACCTGTGTACATTCCAGAGTGTATGCAAATATGTGCCTCTGGGTCTGTCAGTTTCAAATCAGTGTAAACTTCCATACATCCTGAAATATGCATGGATAAAACTATTATTATTTAAGAGAAAGTAAAATAATGGACTTCATCCATATGTTTGCTTATTGTTTCTCAGGGTTTAATGATACTTTCAACAGCCAGGATAACATCGTGTTGGCGAGTTTTACAGATGGAGGAAGCCAGAATGTCCGGAGAGAAACAACATGCAGCGGCCATCAACAGTGTCAGACTCTCCAACCAACTAAATCTGTATAAGAAGTTAGAGCAGTGGTTGAAGGCAAGTGCTTCGATGTGCAATTCGCATAAAAAGGCGCCACTGCATCACCCCCACCCACACATTTCTTGCATAAGGACACAGCGCATAACAGCTGACCAGGATCGTGCCGTCCACATTTTGGTCTAAAGTCTAATGCCGAAACCATTGACCCATCGTGCTCACCTGTCCGTGTGCAGGTATTTGGAATCTAAGAAACAAAGTGCCAGTAGAGTGTGCGTCTGAGCCTTAACTGCCTAGAATCAACAAGTTACACCTACCTCGATTCAAAGTAGGAGAGCAAGGGTAGTTTGAAAAACAAGCTTGCTGGTAAAAAACGTCCAATCCAGTTACTGGTACAAAAAGTCTAGAATTTTAATTTTTAAAGTAAACATTAATCTTTTGTATTAATTTTGTTTAAGAATTAGATACTATCTTTTAATTGTTTAATTTAATTTTCGCTATCAATTTAGTTATCTTTTCATCTGTCGCCACGTTGTGGACTGATTGCAGATAAACTATTGCACAACCCATGGACACATTATTTTAGTATATCATGTTACGAAATGCTGCTATCTCTGAAATCCTAAAGATTAATTTTTATTTAATGCTCAGGCATCAATTCACGCTGAAAAATTAAGTCATATTCCCCTGTCGGTCGGCAAAACGAAATATCAAAATGATATTTAGAAATCGATATTTCATCGTAGGTTCGGATGACGAATCACATGTCAGCACGAGTCACATGTCAAAACGAGTCAGCACATCAGTAATGAATTCCAGAGTCCCAAATACAAACGAATTCGAATAATTGATAGTGACAGTGACTAAATCAATTCATTAAATCAGCGGTTTCAAAGTTTGACTTTCTCATTCACCTTCCAGCGAAAAGCCGAAATCACTTTCAAATTTCTTCAGTTCAACTTCACACGTCTTCAGTGCATTGAGTTAAAAAAAAAATAAAATGACGTGTCTTGTTATTGAAAATAAGAAAGTGGTGTTTTTTGTTATTGTTCTATTTCTTCGAAACACATTGCGATTATTTCAATTCGCCAGCCTTGGTAAATCGTAAAGTTAGGGGAGAAATAAGACGGGACTACTTTTTGTGCGGATATTCACACATTCCAATGGTTGGAGTTTGGTTGTTGTAATTTTTGTATGGACGCCGGTTCGGCACATAAATTTTGCGCCTTAATGGCAAATAAAGGCCACAAATTGGAGAGTTTGTAGTCGTAGAGCATTAAATAAAAAGAAAATTCACGAAAATTTGATGAATACCGAAAATATCTCGTTCGTGGCTACAAGAAATATGAGGATCTTCACGAGCGACTGCGTCGCTCGTGAAGATCCTCATATTTCTTTGTAGCCACTCACGAGATATTTTCGGTATTCATCAAATTTTCGTGAATATCCTCTATATTTTTATCTTCTGTAAACCAATCGTGGGTTCGGATTTGCCTCTCTTGTTATTCATTCTTAACCCAGTAAGTATTATCTTGAATTGAAGAGTTCACAAGTGTTGGAATTAATGTCGCCAAGTCAAACCAGAAATCAACGGAATCTTCACAGCTGAAGCCATGTTGTCTCATGATCCTACAACAGTATGCGGAGGGTTAGGGATGAACATTTTGATATAATACAGGATGAACCATACGCAAACACTTCATACAGTGTTGGAGAAACAAGGCATCGAGATTTCATATTTTATTATCGAAGGTAAGAGAAATAGAGAATGAGTGTTTTTCTCATATAAATTTATGAAACGAGTCTAAGAATTTTCCGTTTGGGCGAGCCTCTGACGAGCCTAAACGAAAAATTCGGACGAGTTTCATAAATATTATATGAGAAAAACTCTCATTTCATATTCTATCATATGACACACACACACGCACAAATTAGCCAGCACTTAGTATGACTTTTTAACCCATCACCTAACTTGAGTTGCAGACGGCACTTGGAAAAAACACCCTCGTATTACTAAAAATTTTCATTTTTTGCTTCCAAGATATAAGTTATGACCCCTCAATGGAACGAGCTCGTCGAGCTCGTTCCAATGAGGAGTCATAACGTATGTTTTGGTAGCAAAAAGTGAAAATATAAAAAAAAAATGAATGGCGTTTTTCTTGTAGATAAAAGATTAATACAATATAACCAACCCTAAATAGGACAGATAACGTAAATTCTCCCTACTGAAATTATGCAAATGTGACCCAGTTGTATTTTGTTTAGCCAATCAAATTGTCTAGTTTTGAAATTGACCAACGAAATTGACGGAAGGCTTTATTTATCACTAATTAATATGAAAACAAGCTATCAAATGTTTTAAAGTGAACAAACGGACGAATCATATAATAAATATTTATTATTATTTATTTATGTATTGGTGTTTAAGGTCACATACTTATGCACAATGGCTAATCATGACCTTGACATTTTTACGGATGGAGGAAACCGGAGTACCCGGAGAGCACCACCGAGCAACGACGAGCAGCTGACAGCTCCCCAACATCGTAAGTCCGCACTGCAGCACAGGCAGGGTTAGATTGGTTGAAGACATGCGCATCATCGACGTGCAGCACGCCTTAGTACACGGCGTCATCGTGCCCCCATGTGGACAATCGGCGTTAAGTGCCTTGCCCAAGGACACAACGCGGGAGTCCGAATCGACCGGTTAGGCGGTCACCCATCCTAGGATTAACCGGGCTCGATGTTGCATAACTTCGGTGTTCTGACGAGAACCGGTTATCACAACGCCACCGCGCCCCAAAGGAAATAGCTATTGTAGTGAGAATACCAAAGAAGGCCGAGAATTGCGAACAGGGAACAATACAATAAAACTTTTACAATTGTATTTTCTAGAATTGTATTTATAGTTATGATTTTAAACGGGTTGAAATGACCCCTTAACATTTACAAAGATGTGGCAATTTGCCAGCTGACAAATTGCCATACCTTTTAAAATACTAATGATTCATTTTAGTCAGTTATATCAATAGGTAGATAATACAATTTTAGAAAATACAATTGTAAACGTTTTATTGTATTGGCATCAGATCTCGAGTAGATCGCGACCCCGTTTAAATTATCTCCCCGTTTTCGCCACGCTACACTGTTGTGTTTTACCTATCTGAAACGAAATGTGAGATCATTGAATCTGAAACGAGAATTTCGTTTCTTTTTCTTGATACTGCCTTTATTTTGTAGGATTTTACATTGGAAGTCTTGACCAACTGGGCTTAGTGTGCCGCAATCAAATCACGACCAGCTAACAAAATAGACGTTTTCTTATAACAATACTTTATAACTATATAAGTTGAATTAACTAACACTTATAGTGCACGAGGAAATGGATACTTCCTACAAGCAGTGGCATCGCGAAGATGATATGATAATATTAGACATTCTGGCCCACAGACTAAAGAGCTCTTGGAAATTTATATGGGGATACACTACAGTTAAAACTAGAAGTCCTGTCACAAATAGTGCGCTTATCTAGGCTTAATTGCGCGTTGGAATTGCGCGCAATTGCCATATCGAATGGCATCCAAAGCACGGCAGGTTCTGCTGGTTACTAATAGCAAACACATGCAATGTTTCTGCCAATGGACCTCCGGGTTACCCGGAGGTCCATTGGCTGAAACATTGCTTGTGCACAGGCCAGATGAACAGAATTTGATAGCTTTACTATGGCCATAATGTGTACATTAACGCGCAGATCAACGTGCTATTTGTGCGCATTTCATGACAGGACTTCCAGTTTTAACTGTAATATAGTAGACGTGATGCATGGGCTTCTCAACGTCTTATTAAATTAGCGAGTACCTTACTCCAATTTGGTCAAGCATTACCTTTCATAACCCAAATCGGGTACTACAGACCTCCACTTGTATAGCGACTGTGTATGCGACAAGAAGTCGAAGTATCGGGTCCAGTCTCATAAGAAAGTAACAGATGTGACAACTGTTACGTTTTCCCAGTTCTTATTCGACTTTCGTTATCAACCGATTTACCGGTTGATTACGAATGTCGAATAACGAACCGGGAATAAGTAACGGTTGTCACATCCCTAAGAAAGCATAATATGACTACCAACAAGCGTGAATTGATATCTAAGACTCCAGTCTAGACGAAAATGTCTCGACTCGAAAGTAGATTCGATGGGACGTCACACCACCAAGAACCCATCCACCCTCCTTAGCTTTTTAGAACAGATGAAGAGAGAATTTCACAGACCAACACTCAGAACAATTGTCGTTACATCGTCGATGATGAGCGAAAATTAGATTTAAATCTGCATATCGATGATAGTGTTCAAAGGGTAAACGCGTGGTCTCATGCCATCTGTCAGAGCAGTGGATTTTACCAAAGGCAGATGCTGAAAATTTGCTGCTGTTTCGACTGTTGTTTTTAGAAATATATAAATAATTATTTTGACTGAACAAATCACATCCAGATCACGCTAAAAGGTTTCAATGGCACCTTCACTCAATATACTCACAATTAAATATAATTAACTTGTCACAACGGTTATCTCCCAAAACTTAGACATCCCATAACTTAGACATCCCATAACTCAGACACTCAGTAAAAGTAGTTAATTATGTTCACCCACTATTACAATGGAATAGACTGATATTATATTAATGAAAACAGGTTTATCCAAACAAGAGAATTACCAAAGAATTGATTATTATTTGTTAGTAAAACTTGTTCACACAAACAAAACATCAAATAAGTTGTTAATTATTATCATTATTATTATTTATCTTCTAATCAAGATCAAACAGAACATGTTTACAGTGAACTCAGTTATGTTATAAATGCACAGTCAAAAAAGTGCTGATATAAGATGCCAGACTTTACTTGGGAATCATATCCTGAAAATGGCTACTGTTAAGAAAGTTGAACTTGTAATGTCACAGAAGGGCACGCCACAGGTACTTTTGGACGGCTACAGATTAACAGAAATAAAATAAGACAGAGCTGCACTCACTGGAGATGTGTACATTCTACTTGCAAGGGAAGGTGCACCACCATTGGAGACTTTGTCAGAGATATTATATTTTATATTTATATATATATATATTATGTAAATTTCAAAATTGGAAAAAATACAGGCCGTTTTGGCAATTTTGTTGGGTTAAGGGATAAACGAGTGAACTATTGTAAAATATCTTGTGATTTTTTATGTATCGGTATTATGTTTGTGTATTTTGTAAATTATCTTGTGTTTTTTTATGTATCTGTATTATGTTTGTGTATTTTGTTTTTATGTATCTGTATTATGTTTGTGTATTTTGTTTTTTATGTATCTGTTTTATGTTTGTATTTTGTGTATGCTTTTGAAGTTTGTATTTTAAGTAAATTTCTTGTTGTCTGATGGCAACAAATCGCCTATAGATTAGTGTTTTTTATGTTTCTGTAATGTGTTTGAGCATTGTGTGTTTTTGTTCTTGTCTTAGTTTGTTACCCAATTTTGAAATGTTTTATATTCTGTATTTTTTTGTGATTGAAATGAATAATGATTGAATTTGGAAATTGCAATAAACATTTTTCCATAAATCAGACTTTGTGTCCATATTTCACAGATTAGCCCATTAGAATAATGGGTAACAAGCAGGGGATTAGCTGCTGTACACTAAAGTGTGAATGTTGTTGTTTTAAGCTGTCTAAGTTATGGGATGTCCTAAGTTTTGGGAGGATACCGTCACAACTGCCGTCTACCCTTATCATGTGGACTGTGCATTTGTTTTGGCGGCGTGCTTCAGACCCATCTAGTGTAGTCCAAGTCGAAACTTGGGGGGGGGGGGGGGGGGGGGGGGGGGGGGGCGGGGGGGGGGGGGGGGGGGTGTACGGCCTTAGCTAAGAAATTGTACTCCAGCATACAAATATTGACTTATGGATTTGCCCATTATATTTTAGTATAATGTTTTCCGTGATAACATCTGATGCGTTCTTGTCAAGTCCATCCGAAGAGTTGGAATGACTTAATGTGATCGTTTGCATTCGTTCTTTTTTGCCAGACCAACATTTAAAGGACTTCTCCCTTAATCCACCCTCACGGAATTTGGTACACTAATGTGAAATAAGAACCGATCGCCCAGACAACCACTTTTTTCCCGATATTCTATCCGCAATGAGAGCGATGCGAATTTCAAATTTGTTAATTATTTTTTTAATATGAATTCCTGTATCAAACACCTGTCTTTCATATATTGTGTAAACGTCTCCAGTAAAAAAACATATAAAAATTCTGCTTACTCATGGCAAATTCTTAATTTCTCTGGTGACGTCACAGAGGGTCATAAGTCGGAAAAAGCGAACTTTGTCCGATTTTCATGAAATTTTAAGACATAGTTGTTTTTTGTTTTTTGAAATTCCTCCATATTTGACGGTTTTACGTCACTTCAAATTTTAACATTTTCTTATTAAAAACGCTGATTTTTTGACACGCATACCTCCGTAGATCTGATAGATACAGTTATCAAACTTCCCATAAAATACTTCTGATCATTTGCAGATGTGCAGAATTATTTTTTCATTTCAATTTGTTGAAAGCCGATTTCAGCGGATGCCATGCAAGTTCAGGGTTTTTTTCTACACCCTTTCTTTTCAACCTCATTTTAATAAGCTTTTGCATGTGGAAATTTCTGGAATATAACCTCCACAAAAAACATATATAAAAATGTCATGCCGTCCTTGGAAATTCTCAACCGTTATGGCCCAATGCTGGGGTTGGACGCCCAGACAACCACTTGTTTACCGATATTCTATCCGCGATGAAAGCGATGCGAATTTCAAATTTGTTAATTATTTTTAAAATAAATTCCTGTATCAAACACCTGTCTTTCATATATTGTGTAGACATCTCCAATAAAAACATATCAAAAATTTGTTTAATCATGGCATATTACTTAATCTCTGTGATGACGTCATAGAGGGTCATAAGTCGGAAAAAGCAAACTTTGTCTGATTTTCATGAAATTTTAAGACACAGTTGTTTTTTTGAAATTCCTCCATGTTTTTAAAATTTTAACATTTTCTTATTAAAAACGCTGTTTTTTTTATACGCATACCTCCGTAGGTCTGATAGATACAGTTATCAAACTCCCCACAAATACTTCTCATCATTTGCAGATGTGCAGAATTATTTTTTCATTTCAATTTGTGAAACCCGATTCCAGCGATGCCAATTTTAGGTTTTGTTTTCTACACCCTTTATTTTCAACCTCATTTCTGGAAATTTCTGAAATATAACCTCCACAAAAATAAAACATATATAAAATTGTCATGCCGTCCTTGGAAATTCTCAACCGTTATAGGCCAACGCTGGGGTGACGTCATAGAGGGTCAAATGGTCAAAAATTAAAATGCGTCTGATTTTTGTGAAATTTTAATATATAGTAGAGTTCAAAATAAATTTAGGAGATAGCTGGGTTTTTTTTCTGCTTTTCGATTTAACGCCTTTTTAATGTTTTTACGTCACTCTACAATTTTGCGTATTTTCTACATTCTTAATTAAAAGGCCTACACTCATAAGTCCAGTTGCGCCATATTTAGATGGGATGTACTTCCGAAACATACAACAAATATTTTTGACTGTTTGCAGATGTGCAGTATTATTTTTTTAATTTCAAATTGGAAATCGCCCGTGATTCCAATTAAGGGACCAATTTCGCCCTATTTAGAAGGGATACAGTTTCAATCTTTCTAGAAAAAGTTCTGATCATAATTTGCAGATGTCCAAGATGATTTGTTTTATTCCAATTGGAAAAAAAACATAAAATTGGTATCGCTGGTATCGATACCAGCGATGCCAATTTTATGGTTTTTTCTATTTATTTCATTCCCAACTCATCTTAAACCTTTACCCAACGTAAAGGCCAAAACCGACCAGCGCTATTCACAAAATTCACCATTTAATTTTCATTACTTTTTCATTTTTTCGTCACAAAAACGTAGCTTATGGGCCTTCATTGGAACTAGCTCAACGAGCACGCTCCAATGTGGGGTGATAAGGTATGTTTTCGACACAAAAATCAAAACAATTAGTGCTTCAAGAATTTTATTTGCAAGTGTTGTCTGGTTTTCGTGTTAGGTAAAGGATTAAACCTTAGCCTTTGGAAATTTTGGGAAATTTATTTCCACAAAAAATGCATATCTAAAAATTTCATGCCGTCCTTTGAAATTCTCAAAACGTTATGGTCGAACGCTGGTGTGACTTCATAAAGAGTCATAGAGTTAAAACGTAAAATGCGTCCGATTTTTCTGACTTTGTGGTATGTTGCAGAGCTAAAAAAAATTAAGAGATAGCTGACTTTTTTTTTTTGTTCTTCAATTTTCGCCATTTCGGCGTTTTTTTTTACTTCAATTGAAAGTTTAGCCTATTTCTGACACATTGAACCACAGGCGTCGGACGTTCTAATTATGATTATAATACCATAGAATAAATATTTTATATAATATATCTAATAACATAAACAGACTGGCAACTGTTTTCTTCTCACGAAATTAGGTGACATCCGAATAATCGCTCGCCGAACGCCGAAACGTTACGCACTCACTCATAAACTCGATTATATTTCCATGACCACTAGATATCGTTTTTAACCCTTTACCTAACATGAAAAGCAGACGACACTTGGCAAAAAAATTCTTCATTTTTTGTCGCAAAACGAGCTCGTTCCAACGAGGGGTCATAACCTATGTTTTTGAGACAAAAAATGAAAAAATAATGAAAATTAATTGGCGATTTTTGAGAGTAGCGCTGGCCGGTTTTGGCCGTTACGTTGGGTAAAGGGGTTAACACTGGTAGCGTACTGTGGTAACTCCATTATTTGACCCCTTACAAGCTGAAAATTTATCAGTGAAATGCAGATTTCCCAAAAGAGTAAGCCGCCATTACTGAAATTTGACGATTATTTCGGTAACGACTAGAAACGGAAGAGGACAGGTAATTACGGATCGAGCCACTCGTCGGAGTGCAAGAGTAAACTAGAAACTACAAGAAACTATCACAGCCTTCTTTCCGGCTGGAAATGGCCCTTGCATGTTGATTAATGTTAAATTTAAGCACCATGCATTCACAAAAGGCTAAAAACCAAAATATATGACCAGCAGACATCGAACAGAACAATCAACAATGGTGACATGGTATGTGCTTTCCAGGGCCGAACCGTCCAAGTACCTTCACTTCAGACTCGAGGGTAGTGATGATGGATAGGTGGGTGGCTGGGGGGGGGGGGGGGGGGGTGGGGGCATGGAGGCTAACTGCCTCCCTATGGCAACCTTTGTCGAAATTTTTTGTCCCTTTGTCGGAAATTTTCTACCCCCCAACCTCCCTCCCCGCCCCTCACCTACACCCCTATAGCCCATGGGAGACAGTCTGGCTTCGGAGCTGCCTGACCAAAACGGCCCGTTGTCGAACCGTACGGAAATGAGCGACCCAAACCGTTATCTAAAACCAAATAATCCACCATGGTCTTGTGCAACCCATAATATTTCAGCAGAATTGTAAAATTCCAGTAAGCTTCAACAAATATGGCATTTTTTTGAAAGTGTATCAGTTGCATTAAGGCTGCTGCCCCACGCCTAATCAGCGCATATGGATGTAACCCAAACCGCCCCCTTACCAAACCGTTCCAACACTTATCCGCAACACATACGAACACTTATTCGCCCAAACCGGTTCCCAGACCTGATACACCTACTGTCTACCGAAAGCCAATGCCCCCCCCCCCCCCCCCCCGAATCGAACCCCAATCCATTTCATCTAAACTGCCCCTTCGATCACTTGTTCTGCAATGCAGTTTGACAGAGAAAAAAACACGATATTTGAAAAAAATAAAATAAATAAATATACAAGTAACGACGAGGGACGTACACGTGTACTTATTATTTATAACCCCCCCCCCCCCCCCCCCCCTGTGGGAATCTCGGAAAGTGAGGCAGTTCTTATTTACTATGGTAAACTGGTTCTGTTTTACTGGTAAAATAGGATCCAGTCACCAATGCCGGAGGTGGAAATCCTCTAAAATGGGCAACATGGGGTATAAACGATTGACTAAACTTGACTTTATCTCCATGTTGCGGTCACGATTAGCCACTGTGCATACATAATTATGTGACCTTAAACACCAATAAATAAATAAATAAATAAATAAATAAATAAATAAATAAATAAATATTTATTCTTTTATTGGTGTTTAAGGTTACTTCCTATATCTGTGGCTAAATCATGTCCACAACAAGCATGGAGTCAAGAATAACCAATCGTTGATACCCTTTGCCAACTTTGGGGACTTCCACCTCCAGACGGGGGTAATCAGATCTTACTTTACCACAAAGCCAGAGCTTGATTTTCAGTGAAAAAGCATGGGTCCACTTCTCAATGTTCTCACGGGAGCCGACTATATGTAGAACAATGAAAGCGACATTTTAAACCGATTGTCCATGTAGAGGAACGCCTCAACCCCCCCCCCCCCTTTACCCCCATCCGACCAGATAAAAAATTATCAAATTCCATCCGTTAAAGTAAAATAGTATGTGCTCAGCTTTATGACCCCTCTATTAAAATAAATTCAAGGGTAAACAGTCACCAGTGGGCGTGGGACACCCCTGTCTCTGTCAGACACCATGTAACCTCCGTCTTACCTGGGTCGGGGTTCAAGCTCAGGTTGGTCTGAGGTGGAATGGGGTATCCGGGGTATTAGAGACGATGGACACGCTTTCTCTTCTGCTTAATCCTGAAATTTATCAACTTTTCTCCCCACTTCTTTCGGAAATTTCTAGATCTTTCATTGTATTGACCAATATATGAAATAATTTTGAAAAAATGAAGTCTGTTGATATTGTAAACTGTATTTACGCATGTTCCACGGAAGTAGGTACATGATCAGCTGACAACTCCAGTCTCCCGTAATTTGTTGTTTTTTCGTGGCGTAGGAAGCATTTGAATGTTGGGGGAGGGGGGGGGGGGGGTGGCACACATTTCTGAATGTTTTTGGGGGCACAAACTTCTGATTATTGAATGATATGGCCGGGCCGCGGATGTCGAAGGCATCTGACAAGCGCTGAAGGCGCGAAGTGAATGAGGGGGATTTGGGGTGGCTGCCCCCCTCCCTTCCGCGAAAAAAAATAAAATGGAGGTATCAAATGGTGCATTCTGGTGGCTTTGGGGATGAAAATCCTATTGTTTTCTTCAATAGAAAATGTCGATTTTTTAACAGTATGTTGGAAATTTTTAAAGTTGCTGGTACTTTCCTTTTCTTGAATTATGCAAATACTGCAGGATTTGCGAAATTTACGCAACGGAAATGTCGATCCGCAGGAAGATGCCTGATCATGCCTCGATAGGTTCATGACTAGGCCTACGTCATGGAAACCGCAGCCAAAAAACTGAATTTGTCTTGGTACTGCATACAATGTACACGCTAGTGCATGTAAGTTACACTGGTATGCATGCAGTACCAAGACAAACTCGACAGCGTTGGTTGGTTATAGAGGCAGCCAACACTGGTGCAAAATCACAGACATGTAGGACAGTAGGAGAGTTCACTACGGCACTTATTATTTTCACCAAAACACGGAAAAAAGCTGGGGTGAGGCACGTGCATCCTGTGCCCCCCCCCCCCCCAAGTTTCTACGCCCCTGGCTGGTCCTCACGAATGTACTCCTCTATTTTCTGTTATGACGTACTGACAAACTTTCTTCGTGTGTCCAAATTTCCCAAGAGATTTTTTGTCATGTATTAATCATTTATCTAATGAATATGGTTTTTAAAAGATTTGTGATGCCTTCTCCAGTTTTCGGAGACCTCGAGTATGTAAAAATTCTGGGCTGGCCTGGCGCGTTAGCCTTGGCTCGCTAGGTTATAAATTTACACTCCACGAAGATAACATGACTACAAAGTACAAAACACCCACCGATTGGATTTTTCACGCATGCATTTACTGTCAATATTGGGAATAGGCTAAGTTCCAGCCATTGACCTTCAGTATGGAACACGGAGGGCCATTAGCTGAAACTTTGGTTATGTTTGGAAAAATGTCAAGCTCTGCCGACGATACAGCGTTGCGGCTCGTATTTTTTGTCACAGCTTGCCGAAGAAAATAAACGTTTGACTGTGGCTCAGGAGGTTTATACAATTATATGGCCGGCAGGGCCGGCTCAAGGTTGCAGCCTCAAGTATGTGCTGTGATTTTTGTCTGTCTTTAATACTGTCCGATTTTGACAACTATATTGGGTGTAAGTAAACTTTAAAACTGACCTTTTGTCACCTGTCATAGCCACAAAAAGACCCGAACAAAAACGTATATTAAACTTGTAAGGTCTAGTAAAATATAGGACCCTATCCCTGGTCAGTATCCCATAGTTTTCAGAATTAAGTCTATACACATTTCTTTGGTCCATCCCCACCACCCCCCCCCCCCCACCACCCACTCCGAAGGCCGACCGAATGTAGATGAAAAACTATATGTAGACGGTTTCTTACTGGTAACTGTTGTCAAGTTTGCAAAGTTGTACATTGTATATATTTTGTGATTGTTGACAATACAAGTTAACTATTGTTGAAATTCTTGAAATACTTTTTTTGTGATCCACGGCCGTTACGAGTCCTCATATGTACCTCACGGACTCCACAGTGACGGATCCAGAGATCTTTTTATTTTTTTTTACATGAGTGTATTTAGACCCCCCCCCCCCCCCCCCCTCCTCCATGGCCGATACATCGTAAGCGTTTACAGTGGATTAGATACTGAAGGCGGTGCGAATATTTTCGGAAAATGTGTAGCTCCTGTGCTTTTTAGGATGAAAACGCTGCTTTGGGGGTTAATTCTCCGAACAATGACAAATTTTCAGTTCAGATTTTTCCCTTTCTTTGGTTTGTTGAACTGTCTGGCAAATTTTCGGTCTGTGGGTAATTTTCGCCGGCCCCTCCCCCAGAAAATCTATTTATTGCCGTATACACCAAAATATGGGAATTGGAGAGACCCGGCCTTTGAGGTTATGGTGCTCCAGACGTCGTCGGACTATTCTGAAGAGCACCTGTGTGGTGAACTTTAACAACTGAATTGACAGAATTTTCAATCTGACCAAGTATAGTGGGCTTCAAAATGTTTTTATGTAACGAACAATTTAAAATTTTAGCCCCAATCAATACTGAAAGGTTGTTCAGTACAAATTCAAATATATTATGTCAGAAGAAAACAGTGATCGGACAACACAGATTGGCGTTTTCCATTCCTCCTTTTCAAGTTTTGTGTGTGTTCTTCCCGGAGACATTGAACCGTATCCAGTTTCCGTTCCGCAATTTCGTATCACCAATCGGTAATGGCGGCTTACTCTTTTGGGAAATCTGCATTTCACTGATAAATTTTCAGCGTGTGAGGGGTCAAATAATGGAGTTAGCATAGTATGCTTTGTACCAGTGTTAAAAACGATATCTCTTGGTCATGGAAATATAATCGAGTTTATGAGTGCGTAACGTTTCGGCGTTCGGCGAGCGATTATTCGGATGTCACCTAATTTCGTGAGAAGAAAACAGTTGCCAGCCTTTCTATATTATTAGATATATTATATAAAACATCTATTTTATGGTATTATAATCATAATCAGAACGTCCGATGTGATTGAACTAAAAATGAGCGGCGTAGTATGCTTTATTGAGCGGCGTAGGACGTAAAAAAAATCCCTTCATCTCGTTATCGGGACGTTCAGTGTTGGCCGTGCTTCGTTGGATGAGTTCTGGAAATTCACATTGCGATTTCAAATTGTCTAGTTCAGGGCTAAAATTTCGACGAGAATCCGAGAATCGATTCGCACAAAGATTCGCGCAATAAAACCGGCGAGAATCCATGTAGATTCTCGCTGCACCTCTGCTAGGATTCGCGTGAAAAGAATTGAGTCAATTTAACCCTTTATTTAACACAGCGGCAACAAATTAACCAGCAGAAGGCTAACATGACCTGAAATATCCTGATACTATGTCAATAAAATCTTACAAATATGGCTGTCATTGGAACCGGCTCATTGAGCCGGTTCCAACGACAGCCATATTTGTAAGATTTTATTGGTAAATATTGTTCATTTAATTATTTTATCATCTATTTATTATTTATTGTTTAAAAATTATCAAATTTAGTTTTAAAAATTAAAAAGGTGTGTTGGGTAAAATGTTAACATGTGTTATCAGTATACAACAGTGGTTCAACCATGGTGGCGTCATGGGATCCTGGGGGGAGCGCGGTGGCTCAGTTGGTAGAGGTGCAGGCTGCAAGCCGAGAGGTCCTCGGTTCGAATCCCACCTGCGGCAACCGCGTTGTGTCCTTGGGCAAGACACTGCATCTCCATTGCCCGCGTGGGGGCGCGATGACGCCGTGTACTAAGGCGTACTGCACGTCGATGGTACGCATGTCTTCAACCAATCTAACCCTGCCTGTGCTGCAGTGCGGAGTTACGATGTTGGGGAGCTGGCAGCTGCTCGTCGTTGCTCGGTGGTTCTCTCCGGGTACTCCGGCTTCCTCCACCCGTAAAACTGTCACGGTCATGATTAGCCATTGTGCATAAATATGTGACCTTAAACATCAATAAATAAATAAATATCATGGGATCCTGGGACACTTATAGTTGGTATGGATTCTCGCAACTATTTTCACGAGAATCCAAATGGATTCTCACAAATTTAGACGAAATATAAGCCCTGTAGTTTTATTTTTACGTCTCCAAGGATAAGTAAGGAACCCACATGTAATATAATCAAACCGCGCTGGCAAACATTCAGCAATTGTCAGGCCTTTACCCCTTATTAGTTACACTGCCATTAGGTATGAAAGGCCTTTTCATATCCCTGTAGCGTTACATGTTACTCATAATGTCAGGCCTCTGGAAGAAAGCAAATCAAATAAAGTCCGCTGAGGAACTTTTGGGGTAATTTCAATTTGTTCTATTGTTCGTTTTCGGTAATTTGTTACTCTCTCCCTAATCGAACACACCGCTCAAATTGTAGGACACTCATGTACATACCAACTATATGTCATCATTGATGGCGGCCATTAATAATTAGTTTAATTGTTGGGATGTTTTCGATAGTTGTTGGATTGTTTTTGTTAATTAGAAGTACTTACATCCAGTCAAACACACCTTCGGGATACACCCTATTGGGGAGGGGGATATGGATCCTACAGCAACCGCGTTTCACTATAAAGCTAAGATGATTGCCTTCAGTGCCAGTATACAAAAGGGGCGACCCCATCAACATATGCACTAACACTACTCATCACCACCGCGATGATAACACAAAACCAACCCTCGTGACATTCACAGTGCATAGAAATATGTCGCCACCCCCGCTGTGTCCCCCTAATCAGACCCCCCCCCCCCCCATTTACTTCGTGCTACACGTTTACACCCGGGAATCAAGATTCTATAAATAACTCTCTTCGAAATCAAGACCGCATCTACAGTACGTGGAGAGTGGATTGTAACTAAATCACCCGCGGAGTGGAGTCATCATCCAAACTATAACTTTCAAATTTTGTACGTATCGATAAAACACACAAGCAATGCTTCAGCCAATGGACCTCCGGGTTTAACCCGGAGGTCCATTGGCTGAAACTTTGCTGGTGCTGGTTATGCTTTTCAACAAATTTGCAATTATTCCCCGGGTGGAATCTCCACACTCTGAGGGTGATTTAGTGATAATACACTCCACGTACTGTATGAAAACAAACGAGAATTGAATCTCAGATTCAATGTCTTTGCATTTCGATTCGCTGGTGCTTTGAAGCAAAGCGGAAATATTAAGTTATTCAAGTCCCTGTTGTTCCATGTTTCATTCTCTAAGCGCATTTGGTTAAAAAATTAGCCTAAGATCCACGACACCGAGACCTACAGTTGAAACAAGATGCAATCTGACTGCATTTGTGCCTTGTGTGGAAAAATAGCACGCTGAGGAAGTACACTTACGTCCCTATCAAAGCAATGAAGAGCACTTACGTCCCTGTCAAACTGCACTATTAGCGTAACTCAATTCCTACAGAAAAAAACAGCGTGCCCAACTCTGTACAATTCTATACTAGTAAACAGGGATCACTAACAACATTCCCAACCTCTACTGCAATACATATACATGTAATGACGTAAATAGATATTAACATTCTACTGTATGCTCAGAATGAAGAGAGAGGATTACTACTTAATCGCAGCGCCATGTATTCTCCACGCTAAATATATTGATACTTGTTCATAACAGCACAAGAAACACTTGCAAGCTTTTATCACGTGAACCAACGGGAGCAACCCGGTGGTCCATGTCATGAAAGTTTGCAAGTGCTTCTTGTGTTTTGTCCTCGGAAACTTTAAATAATTTCTAAGTTAAAAATCTACCCCATAGCGATTTAGTAGTAATCCATCCTCCATATACTGCAGTCTAAATATTGTCTTTTTGTTTCATCGGCTTAGTTCATGATTTCACTACCGACCTCGCTAATAGTGCATTACATTTTGCATTGCACAGCACAGGCTCTCTTTTGAATTTAAGACAACTTCATTCTTCTGCAATATGGAGCGCATTAACTTACGAGCATTTTCCGCGCTAATTGTGGCACAACTTCTAGTTTCAATTGCAGGCAAAAAAATCCCCCAAAATATACCTGGACTTGTCGGTGCAAGGCTTATCAGTTTCATACTTTTTAATTGGTCGACAGAAATATAGCTTCATTAGAACGATAATTTATGGCAAGCATTCGAATATTTTTCATGAAATCTACTTATTGAAAGCACAAGGGGTTTTCATCGCTTTCAGGGAGTCTGTGATGTTGGCATTGACATGTTTCGAGCATTATATATTTCGATATTAGTATGTTTGGGATGTGGTTCGAATTCATACTTTCTATCCTGGACCTTTCAGTCAGATTGGAGGACATAGGGCAAAACATGTCAAAGACGAAACATCATAGAACCAATGCAGACATTCGGCGATATTAGTCATGAATAATGTGGTCGGCGCTTGTATCTTTCTTTCATTAACTTCATAAGGGACGTTTGTTGGACATATGGATTTTCTATTAAACCGGGGTATTTGGGATTGGAATCTTTTTGGAAACATTCACAAGCCAGGCTTGGCAATTTCAGGAGAGCGATTTTTTAGCTCTCCTTACTGCCCTCCTGAAAGAATTAAGGAGAGCGAAAAATTGCCCTCCTAAATATTTTGGTCTGGGGTGATTGAGATTACATGTATTATGCTCACATTAAATTTTTGTTGCAAAGCAAAAATGTAATTTAACTTCGAAGTCACACAACATCACGTAATTTCATTTTGAAAGTGGTTTAGTGGTAAAAGGTAATGGCTGCAACCATACCCAAACACAGTTGCAATCATTTGAAGCAAAATGGGTCACAGCAATATTTTTTTTTCTGTCAGTTTCAAGTTCAACAACTGACTTCACAGTGTGAGGGGTAATTATTCAAGGAATATTGACACTATAATATACTACCATTACTACTATCCTGTCACTTGAAGCACTTGCACCAGGATGTGACTGTAGCTTCAAGCAGACCTGTTGTCCAAGAAAGTCATACGCCTACCACTACCACCTTCAACCCCTCTCGGGGGGTTGAAGGTGGTAGTGGTAGGCGTATGACTTTCTTGGACAACAGGTCTGGGTACACACACAGGTCTTGTCAAGTGTGTGTTCGGTTGTTGAGTGAGACATCTAGATGTCTAAGAGATTTCGCTTTACCTTAGTAAAGTTAATAAAATCACTGATGTAGTCTGTTGGTTTCAGTTTCAATGAGTTCGTTCTACTGGATACTTAAAATGCTGTGTAAAGCTAATTGCTCTCCTAAGCTGATTAAGGGGAGCGATTTTTTGCCCTCCTGCATTTTTCAGAATGCCAGGCCTGACAAGCAAAACAGTTTTCAGTCCATGTACTTACTGTGTTACACCTACAGTATGTGGAGAGTGGATTGTAACTAAATCACTCGCGGAGTGGAGTTATCACCCAAGTTATAACTTTAAAAGTTTGTATATATCGCCAAAAAACACAAGCAATGTTTCAGCCAATGGACCTCCGGGTATTAACCCGGGGTCCATTGGCTGACACTTTGCTGGTGCTCGTTATGCTTTGCAACAAACTTGCAATTATTGCTTGGGTGTAATCTCCACTCTGCGGGTGATTTAGTGATAATACACTCTCCACGTAATGTGCCTCGATTCCAAGTACGAGAGCAAGGGTAGTCTGATAAGCAAGCCTGCTGGTAAAAGACGTCCAATCTACTTACTGGTACAAAAAGTCTAGAATTTTAATTTTTAAAGTAAACATTAATCTTCTGTATTAATTTTGTTTAAGAATTAGATACTATCTTTTAATTGTTTAATTTAATTTTCGCTATCAATTTAGTTACCTTTTCATCTGACGCTCGGCCTCGGGTTGTTATCTTAACCGATATGAAACTAACAATGTAATAATCTCTAGACATTTTTAATTTAATTCTGTTTATTTTAGGATTTAGAGCTGGTGCAGTAATAGCTCAGCTCAGTTACATTGGTTCTCCTGGAGTTCAGCTCGCAGAATATATTACAATTTCACAAAAACTGAAAAAACAAGCAGAATCCCACCCTGACAGAGAAATATTCCCTTTTTATACAGTCAATGGGTATAGAGAAAGTATAACGTTTTCTGAACTGTACCAGACAAGTCAGAACTTTGGACGTGTTTTATTATCAATGGGTATCGACAAAGGAGACAAGGTTATAATACATTTGTTTAACCCTTTACCTAACATGAAAAGCAGACGACACTTGCAAAAAAAATTCTTGAATAACTAATTTTTTTCATAACCTATGTTTTTGAGACAAAAAAATGAAAAAATAATAAAAATTCATTGGCGATTTTTGAGAATCGCGCTGGCCGGATTTTGGCCGTTACGTTGGGTAAAGGGTTAATTCTCTTGAATGGTTAGTAATTGTTTTTGGTTTGATGGCAATTGGTGCTATTCCTGTTGGAAGTTACGTCATGTGCAAAGATATGTCGGATCAGAATTACATTATAAAGAAAACAGATCCGGTGGCATTATTTTTCTCGTGTCACGACCCCGATGTTTGTGATAGTATTAAGCACCTCGTGAAACAAACGTATCCGAAATTCAAGTACATAATTTGCATGAATTTGGATCAGAATGATGGTACATTATTAAGTTACAGCAAACTCTCAAGGACAGTTAAAGAAGGCCAACCACTAAATGACGTATGGTTGGATCCAGATGATGTTGCTGTTATTATGCGATCTTCGGGTTCAACTGGGAGGCCCAAATTAATTGCTCATTCTCATTCAACTTTACAGAGAATGTTTAACATGTACACTAATTATTTTACCAAGGTGTATTCCGATGCTGATTTTCATGGTTAGGGGGCTCACCGATTGCCAATATATTCAGTGGAGAACCAAGAGTTACTGCTGCAGGGGATCAGTCGTTAGTGAGTCTTACTAAAATGCTACATTTCATAGAAAAAGAGTCGTGTCCCACAATTGGTGTCACTGTCAAAATCATGAACACAATTCTGAAAAAGAAGATGCGCTTCCCATCATGTGTGAAGACGGTGCTGTGGAGTGGTACACCAATCCAAAACCGAATCCAAGCATTTTTAGACGACGTTGATTGTCTTTTGTGCTCATACGGAAGCTTAGAAACTGGAGCTGTGAGTAGAATTCCAATAAGGAGGGGTAAGGTTGTTGAAAGTAATGTTGGTGGATACCCGGTCCCGGGTGTCGAAGTTAAAATTGTAGATAACGATGATCAAGTGGTGAGGATCGGTATTCAGGGTAGGATATACGTACGTTCCGACATAATGTTCTTGGGATACTGTGGTGACGACAAACTGACAACAAGCAAGATCAATCGTTCTCATTGGTATAACACGAGTGATGTCGGCTACATTTCGGCAGATGGAAAATTGTTTGTAATCGGTAGAGATAATGAGAGTGTGACACGCGACAAAGTAACAACACATGTTACTGAAATAGAGAACGTTATCGCTGGACTTAATATACCACAAATTGAAGATGTTGTTGTTCCAGTTCCGGATGAAATATATTATCAAGAAATATGTGCGTGTATTATTTTGAAACGTGGACAATGTTTGTCTAAAAATTCTCTTCTCCAGACCGTTCATTCCAGAACTGACTGTCAGTTCACGAGACCGAAATATGTTGTCTTTATGAATTCATTTCCGACTACTGTGAATGGAAAGCTAGACAGAAAATGTATTGCCAAGTACGCAAAAACAATGTTGTTTCGGTGAAAGGGATATGTCGGTCGTTAACATGTCTCTAAGACAATAATCTTTTACTGAATGTGAATAGCAGACGACACTTGCAAAAACATCTTCATTAACTTACAATTCGCGGTCACAACAGGTCCGAATTATTCCCAGAACTTGGCATCCAAATTATCCTTTTATTATATTTATTCCATGATCACCTATTCACGCCAGCCGTGGTGAGCACGCCAGCATTAGGATTTCAATATTAAACTTTACACCTACAGTGGAACTACATCAAAGTTGACCTTTGGTGACATCGCATTGAATGCAAACTTGTCAACATTTATCATTCGTTGCCTCGTAAAGAGTGAATTGAAACCGTCAATTATTTATTAAATAAGTTTACCTCATAAGACCCCCATCTATTAACAAATGTGTACTGTCTCTTATTAATAAAGCGTCCATGACTCGAAATAGTATGTTATTATGTTATTAAAGTGAAAAAGGCCCCGTAATTTTCGCGTTTCTTTTTCCATTTCGTTTCGGCGATAAAATTAAAATTGCCAGCGAATGTACTGCCCACCGGTGCTCATGTAAACAAAAATATATGCGCACTTGTGAATATTGATTTATTTAACATTTAAACTCTTATTAATCTGACGATCATGGTATAAATAAAATATACCCAAAGTAGTTTGGTGTATCAACTGTTCGCCACTCGTGGTGAAGTGGTGTTAACCGCGCGCCAGAGGCTCACGGTCAACACCACTTCACCACTCGTGGTGAGATTTGGTACACAAGCTGTTATGGGTATATTCTATATATCTATCTATCATTGATACAGACGAGATTTCGTTTATCAGATCTCTCACATAGTATCAGATGGAGTGTTATATAATGAAACGTTCATCAGTACGCCGACTAGTGTGATACCTAACTAGTAAGGTCCGAGATGCAATACAGCACATCAGAACACTTCACTCTACTGATAATCTACGGACGTGACAACCGTTACCTATTCCTAATTCGACATTTGTTATCAACCGATTTTATCGGTTGATAATGAATGCCGAATAAGGAATAGGGAATAAATAACATGCTGTCACATGCTGATAATATTTACATATTGCATAGAACCAGATGTAAACCTAACAGAAGATAATCTCACACATCACACATCCCTCTGTCCCAAAGATCTACGCATATATAATTAACAAATTATTAGTTAGGAAAAGACATGTGCAGCTAACTAATAGGCCAGGGGTGTACCTACGGACGCTGGATGATGTCACAGCCTTTACAATATTCCAAGAACACATTTCCTCAAGCATTCTGTCGAGTAGCATGATGTTCGTGGCTATACAGTATTATTACGATGCCGTATATAACGAATTATCGGCTATACCGATTTCTTTTAGCTAAACTAAAAATTTGTCGTCTGCTTTCGTCCAAAATGGATTTCCCTGTGAGCATACTATCTAGTTGCTATCTGTTATCTGGCATAAATAAATATGTCATCAGTACATTGGAGTTTTCTGGTGTACTTTACGGCATCTCGTTGCGCTACAGCATACAGTTGAAACAAGAAGCCCTGTCAATGTATTGTCCACTATTTTAAAGGAACAGTGCGCTGAGTAAGTGGCCCTTTCTCCCTGTCAAACTGCACCATTCGCGTAACTCAATTCCTGTAGAAAAAACAGCGTGCCCAACTTTGTTGTACAATTGTATACTAAGAAATAGAAATCAGTAACATCACTCCTAACCTCTATTGGGATACATGTACATGTAATGCCGTAAACAGATATTAAAATTCGACTGCATATACAGAATGATGAGAGTGGATTACTACTTAATCGCAGCGCCATATATTCTCCACTGGCAAAGTATTTTCATTGTTCATAACAGCACAAAAACACTTGTAAACTTTCATCACATGGACCACCAGGTGGTCCATGTGATGGAAGTTTGCAAGTTTGTTTTGTGTTTGATCTTCAGAATTTGTAAATAATTACAAAGTGAAAAATCTGTCTTACCGGATGTGATAGTAATCTAATTCCCAAATACTGCAGTCTCAGTTTTTCCGTTTTGTTTGATCGGTTCGGTTCATGATTTCACTGCCGATTTCGGTGATAGCGCATTGCATTTTGCAAGCACAACATGCTCTCTCGTGCATTTCAGACTACTTCATTCTCCTGTAGCAAAACGCGCAGCTGCTAACGAGCATTTTCTATGCAAATTTTGACAGGACTTCTTGTTTCAATTGTACCATGTGCTGTATCACATCCCGTTTAGCAATATCAGCGAGATGCGACGACACAACACACCAGAAAACTCCAGTGAACAGATAATCGAAATCTATTAAGGCTCCCAACGAAATTGAATTGCCAATTGTGATGGTAAGTCTCTTTTATGTACCTGACCAAGGCCACAGTTTTCAACCGATTTTCACGAAATTTGGCACGAATGTTAAGAACTTTCTGTTGCTGAATGTGATCAGCCCGATTGTTGATTTTCCAACTTTATCCGAAACAATACCCTTTTAACATGTTTTTCTTCATCTTTTAACATCAACGCCTGTATCAAGCTTTCAACTTTTGTAAATACGATCTCTGACAAAAACATATTTAAAAGTATCATACCGAAACGAACCAAACACTGAATATCAAAACCGTCTGCATTTTCATATATTCCTGCATTTTTTTGACCTGGAAATTCTGAAAACCTCTGGCCACATTTTCGGGCCTCCCACAAAAAAAAAAAAAAAAAAAATACAATAAAATTGGCCCATTTTCCTGAACTTTCAGTAAACGTAAATTCAACTGCCTAAAGGTTTGACATGTGACTTTCTGGCCCCCAACCACAAAGTTGATTTTTTTCTGTTCAAAATCCGACATACCGACGATATGACGTAAACAACGTCGGCGGCGCACATCTCCCATTTACTCACAGCCCCACCCACAAACTACAAAACATGGAATTTCACTTATGTTACAGACGGCAAGAGGAATAATTGAAGGCAGATACCGAAACGAACCAAACACTGAATATCAAAACCGTCTGCATTTTCATATATTCCTGCATTTTTTTATTTATAAGGCTTTGTTGAGGCATGATAGCAGATTAAGTGTTCACTTTCATGAACGAGATGACTGCTTTCTTTTCTCTTTTGTTAACCCTTAAAGGCTTAGACAATTGTTCTGAATTCTCCACTAGTCTACAATCTGTACATATCCAGTTACTTAGATGTGATTTCTAGTCAAGTCTTGACTGCCTATTGAGACAGCCAATACTTTGCTAGACATCACTGCCTGGGTATTTTGTCTAAAGTCAACAGGACCCCTAATGGTGGCATGTAAAGACACGTGTACTGAGATCGTAAAAGTCTGATACATGCCTTTAAATTTTAAGGTGTGTTTGGAACATGGGCACAGAATTACTGTAGATATGATTAATGTTGGCAAACGAATGTCAATATTCAGCTCATTGTTGTTATATTTGCGGTGCTGTGGTAGAATGATACAAGAACAACTTATTCTGTATTTTCCTGGCGTGAATTCTCCTTTGGTACTATCAGCAAATTTCAGTCAAGTCAGATATCGAATACCGATCCGATACCGGGGTATACCCCCCCCCCCCCTCAATATACCGAACCCGATACTGAACTCAAAATTCAAATACCGCCCATCTCTAAAGGCTCTAGGACCAAACTGTTAAACTATCACTGGATCTTCTTGTGAATTGAGTGTTCATTTTGTTTTCGGTTTTTCGACTCCAAAAACATTCACTTAAAAAAAACTGAGTGCATACAGGATTAAAGAGTTCAATCAAATTTACAGAACATTCCACGCAGTGATGATGCAGTAAAGTTGATATCTTATATCTGAATTACGCATGTGTTCTACAAATGATATTCTTTGATTGTCTTCAATATCTTCCCTCGTAAAACATTAGTTAGATTTAAAGTGGATTTTTTATGATAACTACAAACTATTTAATTGGTTCTATTAATATTTCTAACCGAATTATGTATAACAGAGAAGGAGGGTACCAATTAAAATAAAATCAGTTAAAATAAAATTCAAATGCATGTTTTTACGTTTGAATTGACAAATCGTCGCGTGAGTGCTAGAATGTCCTATGTCCCATATGGGACATAGGACATTCTAGCACTCAGGCGACGAAATGAGTAACTTGCAGCATTACCACGAATTTGGCAGCAAGTGTTGACAATAATAAAACTGCCTTCTCCATTTATTTATTTATTTACTGGGGTTTAACGGCACTTTCGACAGCCATGATCGGTTCGTGTCGGACAGTTTTTACGGGTGGAGGAGGCCGGAGTTCATGGAGAGAACCACCGAGCAACTGCGAGCAACTGTCAGACTCCTCAACGTACTAACTCCACAGGGGAAGGGTTAGCATTGGTTGAAGACAAGTGTACCATCAACGTGCAGTACGCCTTCGTTCACAACGATGCCTTGAGCAATTGCGATTAAGTGCCTTGCCCAAGGACGCAGCGCGGTTGGTGCAGGTGGGATTCAAGCCGAGGATCTCTCGGCTAGCAGCCTTCACCTCTACCTCCTGAGCCCCAACGCCCACTATCGTTTTCATTCAATTTGATATGATTATAGTACGACCGTGGTCTGCTCACTTTTCACAGGTGGGCAATATTTCCACGAACGCAAAAATATTAGATGTTTGGACTAGCTTGACTAGATCGTTCCAACGCGGGGTCACAAAACCTATGTTGTTGAGACAAAAAATGAAACAAATAATGAAAATTAATTGGCGATTTTTGAGAATAGCGCTGGTCGGTTTTGACCGTTACGTTGGGTAAAGGGTTAATCATAGTTTTCTGTTGTGTAGCCCCGCCAATGTCGTCAAATTACACTTCAGTACTTCTGAAAGATGAACTGCCCTACTAAATTCATAATCATGTATACAGTCTACACAGACGTACAGCCCGGCCTATACATCTTTGTGAATCAGATGTAGCTTTCAATATATTTTCTATAAATTTCACTTAAAATTATCCATTGACAAATTTTCATCTATAATGTGTTTAAAACAATTGCTTTTTTTTAAAGCTCCCCCGATGATTGGAAGAAGGGGATTCATCGTACCGCAGGTTACTTTTCAAGGCTAAACTTGTAGTGATAACGCTCACATGTGCTTCGGGTTTGCATCCGTCTTGTCAATACATGGGCGTACGGGGCTTTTGTGATATTGTTGCGGAATAGAAGGAAAAGTTTGATTTTTCCACGTTGTGTTTACTGGGATTCTGTGAGGATCCACCAGCCCGTAGCATTTGATTTTCCTTACCAGGCGATATCAGACACAGGCTCCAGATTCTGGGTTCAGCAACTTCACGAACGTGTCGTGTATAATACAAAGGAAGACCAGTTCCAAGTTATCTATTATTTTATTTAAGATAATTAAAAAGAATTCATCGCGACTAAACAGTCGTTGTCTCTGGCATGAGAAAGCAATGTTACAAACAATCAAAGTTCATACCTTACACACTGTGGCGGCATCTAGGTTTTTTCTGGTGGAGCAGTCAGTGTTCTTCAGGAGCCAGGAGACAACTTGTCTAAGCAGTCAGAAAATGGTGCTTATATTCACCAGATTTCTGATGCAATACTTGGGGTACGTGTCGACCGTCAGCAGTTTCTCCTTGACCTCAGGGAAACTGAGGGAAAGTCCCCTGACGTGGCAGTCGCCATTTTGTAGACTCTTATACTGCCATGCAGACTGTCGGTCAGTCTGCATGCAGTCCATGGAATCTGGACTCTAAAATAGTATTCCGCCGGGTGCCAGTTAACCGGCGGAATGTCCCGGTGACTGGTGCAAAAATGCAAGTCAGCGTCCCCAGTTCAATGGGGGAGTTTCACCAGGTACAAGTTATGATTTGTTAGACAGTTCGAACACCAACATCCCAGTAATACTGCCGAATGTTATTGTCCCTTCTGTCAAGAAATCCTCAAATGTTACTGTTCTGTTGACAATACTGGCTCTCAAAGGTGTGCCTGGTATTGCCAACAGAACATCTGGCGTGTACCCACAGAGTACATCTGTACTCTGTTCGCCATTTTATACAATTCCATGTAATTTCATTATATTGTTTAATGTTGTTCCAAAACTATGAAAATCAGCGTAAAAGTTAAATAAACTCGAGTCTAATGAATTCCCTAACAAGACCCCAAGAGCTCGAGCTCTTCCCCGAGCTGACAAGTGTAGTTAACCCCCTGTGGGCTCACTTAGCAACAATATAGGGGGCAAACCTTTTGATTTGCCCTAAATCCGGCCTGGATGGAATACAAATATACATGACCCCCCCCCCCCCCCTTCTCTCTCTATCCCTCTCTCTCTATCTCTCTCTGTCGTTCATTGCCCGGATTTTAAAGCTGATTTGCCCGAATCCAGAAAGAGGGGGGAGGGCAACTTCCCCGCCTCCCTGCCCCTGATTTGTACGCCCATGTGTCAAAATAATAATTGCAACAATGAAAAAGAAACACAGAGCCTGGTCCAGGCATATGGAAAAGAGAACACAGGAAAGCGGCAGCCACAACCTTTATGCTACAGTTAAAACTAGAAGTCCTGTCATGAAATGCGCACAAATTGCACGTTGATCTGCGCGTTAATCTACGCGTTATGTCCATAGTAAGGCTATCAAATTATTTACATATCGCCTGTACACAAGCAATGTTTCCGCCAATGGACCTCCGGGTAACACCCGGAGGTCCATTGGCAGAAACATTGTCTGTGTCTGCTATGAGTAACCAGGAGAACCTGTCGTGCTTTGAGTGCCATTCGATATGGCAATTGCGCGCAATTCCTACTCGCAATTAAGCCTATATAAGCTCTCAGTTCGTGACAGGACTTCTAGTTTTAACTGTATGATCATAATCTCTCGTCACAAAACACGACCCTTCTTGCCATTAAATGTAATTTGAGTTGCTTTGGTTAAAAACGTGTTTTGATTCTCGAGCAATCCCTCCTTGAATTTGAACTCCCCACATTAGATATCTTTACTGTCTTTCGGGGTCTTCCAATATTGGGACAAACTCAGGGAAACCCGAAACCTTTTAAATTTTTTGATTGATGCATATTTATTTAGTTGCGTCTCCAATATGTTTGCTTTGTTACAATTTATTGGAGAATGCCTACAGGCACTCTCCAATAAATATTAACGTGGCAAATCCCCTTAGATTAACCCTTTACCTAACATGAAAAGCAGACGACACTTGCAAAAAAAATTCTTGAATAACTAAATTTTTTCATTTTTTGTCTCAAAAACATAGGTTATGACCCCTCGTTGGAACGAGCTCGTTCCAACGAGGGGTCATAACCTATGTTTTTGGGACAAAAAATGAAAATATTTTGAAAATTAATTGGCGATTTTTGAGAATAGCGCTGGCCGGTTTTGGCCGTTACGTTGGGTAAAGGGTTAAATACTTTTACTTCAAAGATAATATGAAGAGCATCGAAAGAATATGAAGCCTTTGAATTGCAGTACCTACAGTTTGTTTTCAGAGGAATGTTTTATTTTTTAAATTAAAAATGAATTTATTTGTATAAATATGCACTTTCTATTTTTTGTGTGTAAAAAGATAGCCAAAATCATCCCCATGTTTGCTCATATTTTGCAAAAGAAAAATAGAAATTAAAAATAAGACCCTCCCTCCCTCACTGATTTAAAAACAAATATTGCGTAAGAATCAATTAATTTATTTTGTGTGGCCTAAAGGGCAGTATCCCAATATGTTCGAGTGCGATAACACTGTTGGAATTTTAAAGAAATGTGGTGACAATTACAAGCAATATTAAAACGAAATCATTCACATTACTCAATGTTTTGAAAATGTAACATGATTAAGTTCATCATTCGAGGTAACTTTCGTGAAAATATTCTAGGTGCCCGTTTGCCAAAATTGCCAACGCAGTGAATTAAACGTCATGAAAACAGAAGTTATATGGTTTGAACTTTCGAAATTTGGAAAATGATGTACGAACCAAGAGCGAGTACTGTGGTGACAACAAACGTGTCTCTGTCCGACGGGATATTGATCCAGTCGCAACTTACTTACGCCAAGATGAAAATCGAATAAAGAGAACTAAACGTTAAAACATCCGAGAAGAATTGTTCTCGTGTTTTGTCGGCGGAGAAGTTTCTAACAAGGGGAGAAAAATCGGACAGATAATTTCAACCAGGTGGCGATCCGACCCTAATCAGTCTGTGTGAAACACCCAGACTATTGTTTTTGTACGGTTTCTTTTTCTTTTTTTTTTTTTCTTCTCTTCTTTTTCTTTCTCTTATTCTCCTGTCTTCTATGCACTTCCTTGTCCGCACGATAACTCGAAAACGATTTGTCCTATCTCGTTGATTTTTGGCATGCTGATAGACAGTCACAAGTTCTCGGGCACCTATGTTTTTCAGATTCATGGAGCTTTAGGGGTGTCCGTAGAGGTGTTTTGAAAGTGGGTCAAGCCCATATCTCAGGCGTGGAATGAAACAATGGACCTGGGACCAACACCAAATGAGTCGACACTCGATGGAGATTCGAAATGTGGGTCAAGGTCACTGAGGTCACCCAGGGGTCATTGAGAGCATTTTTAAAAATTTCTGGAAATCACATTTTTTGACTCCAAAATGCATTCCCAAAGATCATACATGCAATTTTACACAAAAAGTGGGCATGGCCAACATTTCTGAAAGTGGTTCACGCTCATATCTCAAGCATGGTACGATGCATGGACCTGGGACTAACACCAAATGAATCGACACTCGATGTACATTCAAAATCTGGGTCAAGGTCATGGAGGTCACCTAGGGGTCATTGAGTGCATTTTTAATAATTGCTGGAAATCACATGTTTGACCCCCTAAAGCATTCCTAAGGTCCATACATGCATTTTTACGTCAAAAAAGTGGGCGTGGTCAAACATTTTGAAAGTGGGTCACGCTCATATCTCAAGCATGGTGTTCTGCATGGACCTGGGACCAACACTAAATGAGTCGAAACTTGATGGAAGTTCAAAATGTGGGTCAAGGTCACCGAGGTCACCGGGGGGGGGGGGGGGGGGGGGGGGTCACTGATTGCATTTTTCATAATTGCGGGAAATCACATTTTTTTAACTCTCTAAAGCATTCCTGAAGTCCATACATCCATTTTTACGTAAAAAAGTTGGCGTGGCCAAAAGTTTTGAAAGTGGGTCATGCTGATATTGGCGTTTAAGGTCTCATATGTCTATATGTCTGCACAATGGCTAATCATGACAACGACAGTTTTATGGGTGGAGGAAGCCGGAGTACCCAGAGAAAACCACCAGGCAACAGCGAGCAACTGTCAGCTCTCTACATACTAACTCCACACACACAAGCAAGGTTAGCATTGGTTGAAGACAGGTTGACCATCGACGTGCAGTGCACCTTAGTACACCTTGTCACCGTGCCCCCACGTGGGCAATGGGGTGAAGTCTCTTGTCCAAGGACACAGCGTGGTTGCTGCAGGTGGGATTCGAACCGAGGACCTCTCGGCTTCCAGCCGGCACCTCTACCAACTGAGCCACCGTGGCCTCTTTTAAAATATTAAAATGGAGTATTTAAAGTGAGTATTTTAACCCTCTTGAAATCTGTGTCCAAAAAAATTATTTTATGGAAAATTGAGAATAATGAAAACCCTTTCCATTCTCACAATGTCGTTCTAAACTCACATGGGTATAGATGGAGCCCAGGTATTTTGCCAATGCCATCAAGTCGCCAAATAGGCTCTTGGGGCATTTAAGGATTTTTACGTCTACATTCCTACATTACTGAACTTTTTTTGCTCACAGTGTGTTTTCCAGAGTATCTCACCATTCAAATAAACGGCAGAGCCAGTAATGTCAATTTCTGATTCCTTGATCGAACCCTTTAAATGCTATGCACATATATGTCTTGTCTGGTTTCTTAGGAAAATTGTTCTGATTCCTGTATGAATATCTGTAAATACTGTTAACGGAGACCCATTTTTGATTTGTTAAAAACTACTTTACTCTTGAAAATAATCCTCCATAATTCTCTTTCTATATAGTTTTTTTCTGATACTTTAACCATTTTCACACAGACTTGAATTTACTTGTGGCAGTAAATTCTGTTTCTCTAGTTATCTGTCTGCTTTTGAGTTCACAGTACAGAGAATAACTGTCGAGTGCCAATCTATTTTTAGCGACGACTTGTAGTGTGGCTACACTAACTAAGGTACCCCTTTGTTGAGCACCGCGAGCCACAGGTTACCAAAAATCTGATTGGAAACAACTGTCCCGTTGGGATTCATCGGAGATAGCATTCTGTAAATCTCTGTTGGATTACGATAGGGCAACTCTCACGCCTTTTAGTTTAGAATACGAGCCAAGCTAAATCTGATTCATACTCAACCCTTTACATAAAATGAAAAGCAGACGACACTTGCAAAATAAATTCTTGAATAACTAATGTTTTTCATTTTTTGTCTCAAAAACATAGGTTAAGGCCCCTCATTAAAACGAACTCGAAGAGCTCGTTCCAACGAGGGGTCATAACCTATGTTTTTGAGACAAAAAATGAAAAAATAATGAAAATTAATTGGCGATTTTTGAGAATTGCGATGGCCAGTTTTTCCGTTAAGTTGGGTAAAGGGCTAATGTAACCATTACAACTGATTCTATCCAGCCCATTCCATAGTACTCCGATAGTGTCAGTATGCACTCGACAAGCTGAACAACTCCAGCCTTCACCTCCACCTACAACATTCACCATCCAATATTTTTAAAACCCTGTTGATACAAAATGTAACCTTACTTCCCAGATAAACATTGTACAGTTAAGATAAAAACAATGTGATATTCAGTCGTCCCTCCTCCGCCGTTTAATTCCAAAGGGGGAGACAGCTTACATACGCATCAGCTGACTGCTAGGTCTATTTTAAATGTGGAAACAATGTCAAGACTTTTTTTCTTCTTTTCTTTTTATTCTGATACAGTCGTGAAAAATATTTTCAATACAACTGGATATTCGTAAAGATATGTTTCCTATGCAAACTTTTACATGGTGGTTCTGTAGCTACGGGAGCCCATTACGGTCAAATGTGAATATTAACTTTTTTTAAACGAGAAATATTTGATTTATTTCGCAAAAGTGTTGCGTTATTTCGCAAAAAGAACTGCGTTATTCCACAATAGCCTTTTCGTTAATTCGATAATATATTGCGCTATTTCGCATAGGATTACGTTATTTCGCAAAATTATTGCCTTATTTCGCAAAAGTATTGAGTTATGTCGCAAAACGTATTGCGTTAATTCAGAAAGGTATTGCGTTACTTTGCTATAACTTTTGCGTTATTTCTCAAAGTATTGCGTTATTTTGTAAAAATAGTGCGTTATTTCGCAATAACTTTGTGCTATTTCGCAATAACTTGGCGTTATTTTGAAAAAAAGTATTGAGTTATTTCGCAATAACTTTTGCGTTATTTCGCAAAAGTATTGCGTTATATCGCAAAAGTATTTGCGTTAAGTAGTGTGTAATACTTGGCTAAGCGGTATTGCGAGGTAATGTTAGAACGGTAGTACGGATGTACGGTCTGTACCGCATAGATCTACCCTTTTTGTACAAGAAAACCACCTAATGGTTTGTACTATCCCGTGGGTAGTTCGGAATGCTAGGTCATTTCATTATGCGGTGCATACTCGGTTTCCATTATTGCCGCAGAGTATGGACGGTCCTGTGAACATTGCGAGACTACGTCGAGGGTAGCGATCGTGACCTGAGATAGCTAGCAGGCATGTAGTGGTGCCACAAGTCAGTAGTACTGGTAAACAAGGTTAGTCGAAGAAAACTGTAGTGTTGGGTAAATATAGTGAAGCAGATCACTCCACAGATAGACTATGGACAAGTGGTGGCCTTGGTGCTATGAAGGTGAGGGACGGTTTAGAAGCTCCATAGGAGCTATATGAGAGCTGTATAGGAGCTTAGAATCCCACTCATGGAACCCCTTTTTGAAAACGTCTGGCCTTCGGCACCTCTTTTTCGAGACGAGTCGTAGAGCAGTATGTGGAGTCACTCGATTAAGCATTTGCTCTGCAGCACATTTGGTCGATGGGATTCGAGTTGTTTGCGCAATCACTTTTCAGTAATTTCTCGTTAGCTTAATAGGAGAAATAATCAACCCTGTTTCTAGGTATCCCGTTTACGGAACCCCTTTTTGAAAAACGTCTGGCCTTCGGCACCCCTTTCTTCGAGATGAGTCGGTGTGCTGTAGGTGGAGTCACTCTTTCGAGCAATTGCCCAAAATCTCATTTGTTCGATGGGATTCGATATTAGGGAAAATCGTCAACCCATTTACGGAATCCCCTTTTAAGGATATGTCTATGGGTTACAGAAACCCGTTTTTTCGAGATGAAGATAAGAGTCGTTTGTGGAGTCACTCGTTCGAGCAATTGGTCGATGGTTTATTTACTCGATTAGATTCGAGTCGTTCGAGCAATCGGAGATAGTTAGCAAGTTAGCAATCCCGCAGTAATGATACAAGTCAGTTGTAACCGTACAAGGTTGTAATATGTGCAGCAGACTATAGTATTAGGTGATTACAGTGAAAGCTAATCATAGGACAGACAGCATAGGACATGGTGAACGTCGATGGTAGAACTACCTGTGTAGGAGCTGTATAGGCGTTTGGAATCCCACTCATGGAATCCCACTCATGGAATCCCCTTTTTGGAATACGTCTGTGGTCACAGAATCTCTTCTTTTCCGAGATGAGGCCATGAGGACCACGAATAAATCCCACAATGAGGTATAACTTACAATCACACTTATCCCTAGGAGAAAGTGTGAGAGAAAGAGAGATTTCTTCCATGAATTCAACGAATCCAGACAGACAGGGAGAGGGAGAGTGAAAAAGAGAGAGGGAAATAGAGAGGACGAGAGCAGAGACAATAAGCCTCAAACTTGTGTGTGCGAGAGGGGCTGTCTTCCCGATGTTGTGAGTACCTAGACCATACTGTTTGTGTCTCCACGCGGCTTTTCGTTGCCCTACCATGTCCTCAAAAATAAAGCAATGGGTTAGGATTTGCTACTCTCTCGGTGGGTAGTATCACAAACGGGTACTATACCGATCGGAATTGTCTCTGGGTATTCGCCTGGGGAACTCTCCAGGGGAAGGGGGCACTCTACGAGGAACTCTCCGAGGCTGATATACCGGGGTGCTTTCTCGGGGGTGCGGTGGTCTCTATGGAGAATTATCGAGTAGAGGGGTACTCACTTGGGGAGGGGGGGGGGGGGGGCACTGCACCCGCGACATAGTGTTGGTAAACCGTGGTATCCTCTTGTACTCAAATTAAAATCTTGGTGTAAGCCTACCCTGTAAACCACGTATGGTATAACTTTTCATAATATTAAAGGCGCGGGAGGAGGGAATGGGCAACTATTCTCCATGGTATTTTTTGCAACTTAATTACAGAAACAAGTTGCAAAATGAAAACATTGTTAGTAGAAGCATAGCGATGAAACGGGTCCGTTTGGCCGGACCCCAGCCCGAAAACCCGGAAGTGACGTCATGTCACGTGACCCAGTGGCGCCATGTTGTGTTGTCATGGTAACCCGAGTGAGCGGCAATCTTGTGACGTCACCCCCATAGTGGTACGCCGCCATAGTGCGCATGCGCAGCGCGTATTGTTAGGGCTATACGTGTTTCCGTCGTCCATTTTGTATACTGGAAGCCGCCATCTTGGTTTCTATGGTGAGTGCTATCAGGGTGGGTATTCTCTGGAGGAGGAATTATCTGGCTTGGAAATCTCCGGAGGAATCTCCGTACCGTGCGGGACACCTCTTTCGGGGTGGGTACTATCCGGGGGTTATTCTCGGGGCGGGGGGGGGGGGGGCAGCCGCCACAACTTTGTATACATATGTATAGCACCATTGTACTGCATGGTTTACCACCACACAGGTCCTGTCATATTACCATGGAATAACAAACTTTACCATGGTATACATTGAATGTACGATACCACATGATGACATGGATTACCGTGGTCCATGCAATAGCATGGTTAAGTACCATGGTACATCGGAGTTTAGTACAATACACTGTAGTTTAACGTGCTTTTACTTTGGGTACCATAGTGTTTAATGGATTGCCGTTGTATATTACTGTATAGCACCACTGGTTGAAATTGACCGACTGACTACAGGATCTGTTTCTGGAATACCTTTTGCGAAATAACGCAAAGTTTTTGCGAAATAACCCAATACTTTTGCGAAATAACGCAATACGTTTCAAGAAATAACGCAATACTTTTGCGAAATAACGCAATACTTTCGCGAAATAACGCAATACTTTTGGCGAAATAAGGTAAAAATTTTCGAAATAACGCAAACAGTTTGCGAAATGACGCAAACGGTTTGCGAAATAGCGCAAAAGTATTGCGAAATTACGTAAAGGTTTTGCGAAATAACGCAAACATTTCCCGTTTAAAAAAGGTACAATTCGCATTTGACCGTAATGGGCTTCCTTCCGTATGTAGCTAATAAACAGTGTGTAAAATTTTAACAAAGATGGAGTTGAATTCTATTGAAACATCAGATAACAGATTTGAACCCTCAAGGTGCAATGGTAGAGTGATAGGCCTATAAACTGTCGAGCCTCGTAGAATTCGGGTGTCGTCCTTCAAATCAGTGTCTTTTGTCACCACTTATTTTACACAAGCGCTCACAAGTAAATGTCAAGACTTCTTGACTTGAGGGTTTGAAACCTTTGTGAGTTATTGTGAATTCATGTTCTGGTCTCAGAGTCCACAATACTTATGCTGACTTTCTATCTGGCCTACAGTACAGCCGGTGTGGACTGGTCACTTTCCACAGATGGGCAATATTTCCACGGACGCAATAATATTAGGCTCCAAACACTAATTATAGGAATAATCATCAAAAATTTAATTAACGATTCACAGGTCCAACCCGGTGCTTCATTTATTAAACTTTTTCTGCAGTTTTTATTACCTGATAAACGCATGCGTTGACATCACTGCCCACGAGTGGATTATGACCAATTTACGGGAACTGTACTGTATTTAAGCTTTTATTTAAGTAAATATTCAAATACCATTCGAATATCGCAAACTAATATTCAAATTCACAAATTTGCCATTTGTTTCAGATCTAATACACTGTCTCTGTGACACTACCAAAGTTTCAAATTCAATGTGACTATTCTACACAAGGGGTAGACCTATGCTGTATTATCCGCGCTTTAGAGTCAGTATGATTATTTGCCTGATGTTACCCTGTTCGTTAGTGCAAATTGTGTCTTCTTAATGAGATGATAATGATTGGGACACATTCACATTTATTTCAATTTTGTGATTGTGAATATCGCAATATATCTTAACCCTTTGAACTCCAGAGGCCGTTTTTTTCCGGGACGGTCACAAGCTACGTCACAATGTTATTAAGTGGGAAGGCTACAAGGTAAATGTGCGGTGTAGACCAATCAATATTTTGCACGTTGAAAATATTAATTGCTCTGCCTCCAAAGAATGAATATGGCGTCTATATTTATTTATTTATTCATTGGTGTTTAAGGTCACATATTTCTGCACAATGGCTAATCATGACCATGACAGTGTTACGAATGGAGGAAGCCGGAGTACCCGGAGAGAACCACCGAGCAACGGCGAGCAACTGTCAGCTCCCCAACATACCAACTCCACACAAACAGGGTTAGCATTGGTTGAAGACAGATGCACCGTCGACATGCAGTACGCCTTAGTACACAACGCCACCGTGCCCCCACGTGGGCAATGGGGTGAAGTGTCTTGCCCAAGGACACAACGCGGTTGCCACAGGTAGGATTCGAACCAAGGACCTCTCGGCTCGCAGCCTGCGCCTCTACCTACTGAGCCACAATATGGCCTTTTCCAACTGATGTCCCTGAACTGACATGGACGGTACCACCAGGATTCAAAGGGTTAAAATTACACAGGAGATGATTTGGACCGACACACAGTTTCTGAATTGAAATTTGAAACTTAAATAAAATGGTTAATTAGTTGAAAGCCATAGCTTTATCAAGCACACCACGATCACACACACAATTATGGGAGAATCCCGGGTGAGTAATGAGATAATTCTTGGAAAATTGATAAAAAAAAATAACGCACAGAGGCATATTCGAAAATATTAGTGGTTGAGATTTTGAATAAAATCCGAATCGAATAGCAAGGTCAATTCAAATACAAATAGATAATATCTAATGTTTTTGAACGCACGTGAAAAACAAGAAATTATAGCAAAGCTATGCAAAAAAGGACGACGGAAAAAATCCAAACCTGCGAGTAACTACCTAATGATTTTTTTTTATATTTTAAAATTTTAATCTCAATTGGGAAGGATAATCTTCCAAGTCATGTTTACAGAGTGCTAGTTCAAGGTTCCTGCTGTAAAATTTAGCCTTATAGATGAGAGTGAGACCATACCAAAAGAGTAATGTTACAGCAGCCACGGAAAGCCCATCCATAAAACCAGTGGACGGAACATCCATTGGGGTGATTGGAAGCAGTATTTGGTATTTTTTTAACATTTACTGATGATCGGACACGATCGGACAATCGTCTTTCCAAAATATGACGATGTCAGATGATTTTCGAAAAACATATCTCAAAACAGTCACTAACATGCCGCCACATAAATTAGTTTGGCGCAATATATCACTCGTTACTAGGGAGGCACGTTGGTTGCTAAGGTAACCAACTAACATCATTGCCGGCTCCTTGGGTTAGATCCCTGGTGTATTATAGGTACATATATTGAATTTAGTCAAAATTGCTCTAATAGATAGCCCATCGCAACTGACATTAATACAGACTCCTTTTAGATCCTAAGTTGTATAGTGGGCCCATATATCAGACTTGGCCAGAATTGGCCCAATAGACCACCCGTTGATAGGGAGGCATGTTGGTTGCCAATGAAAACAACGGACCTTTAGGTCAAACTAATTTGGGCACAACGGCAAATATGGATCTTGCCTGCATGGTTAGAGAAAAAGCACTGGTATTTTCTTTTTCACGGCGTAGGTTTTGGGTTTTAGATCCCCGTCTTAAAATGATAGCTTACAACCCCTTGTTATAGGTCTTCACTATCACCACGGGTTCCCACCACCCTTTGACGTAAGTTTACTCGACTAACTCGAGAAGGCATCTTAGTTTCCCAGTCTCGAGCCAAAGTCCTATTTGAATGTAAATTACGCATGGCGTTTTCTGAGAAATGCCACAAACATGAATATAATAGATCTCAAGCTTTAAGTGCATGATCATGTAGAATTCGCCACAGAAAAGCAATCGCTGTCGACAGTGTCGTACGACACTGTCGACGCCGATTGCGTTTCTTTGGCGAACTCTGAGTTTTTAAAAAAAAATTATTTATCTGTTTCATTGTTTGATTCTAAGGTAAGCTCTAAGCTACATTGCAAGCATCGGGGAAAAATGGCCAAACTATATATTTGCCGAAACACTGCAAAACTTTGGAAAAAGTTTCAAGCTCCGCATAATTTGGGAGAATTTATCTTATTTGGGCTTGGGAAAAATTTTAAGGCCTGGTCACTAATGAGATAATTTTCGGTCTCCATTCAAAAACACTAGATTTTCTTTCTATTATACGCTTTTTATAAGAATCTGATCATTCCTATCGATAATTCCACTCGTTTCAACATTGAATTGATGCACGGAAGAAAACAGCTGATGCGCATTGATACTCGGAAGTGATTTGATCGATTCTTGACAGGTAGCGTCTAGCGATCTCATTCAGCTGGCGGGTTTCACGTATCAATTCAAGATGAATACGTGTTGAATTATTGCTGGAAGTGATCGGTAACCATTCAAAAACACTAGATTTTCTTTTTATTATGCGTTTTAGAACAAATTGATCATTTCCAGTGATAATTTGATTCGTATTCACCTTGAAGGGATGCTTTGAAAGCCGCCATTTTGATTGATATCGTGAAAGTGAAAATTTCTATATCTTCACAGTGGGGGATACGATTTTTATTTTTCTGCAATTTATTTGATTATCTATCGTTTAGCGTATAATAAATTAGTTTATCAACTATTTCAGCAAGCTTGTCGAAATATTAAACTTTGATGTCCAAACGATATCATTGGAGCTGCAGAAAATTACCATTTGGAGATAGAGCGGACCCTTGAAAAGAGGACTCAATTTGTTTATTTTTATTACAAATTTTGACAATTTATAAATATCAAACCCTATCAAACTATGAAACTATAAACATTTAAACACTTATATTTTGCAACTCCGATCCAGTTTTGTTGAGTAGTTATGAAAACTCTTAAAACTAATCTTGATGTCTCAGAAATTTACAGCAGAGATTCCACTTTCAACCAAATGAGATAAGACCAGTTGTTGGAGTAACCCATGTATCGCTGTCATTCAATAACTTTGCATAGTATCATTTGATTTTGTCCCTCCCCCTCTCCCCAGATCACTGTGGGGGAACTACTCCTCCGAATTTGCGTGCTCTCCCGAGTTCCGGCAGGAATTTTGTAAATAGCTTCCGGTTGTCTCACGGAAAATTTTCAGTTTTCCCGGGAAGAAAGTGAAGGAAACTGAAAATTGTTGTAAGTATTTTATTTCATTCTGATTTTGATCTCATCGCTACTGTCAAGTAGCACAAAAGATGTGTCAAAAACACGAAAAACAACTAGCAGAAATGCACAAAATTTTATGATTTTATTTCGGTGCTATCTCGAGTGGACTCGATTCTCTTTCGAGGGCTCAGTGCTTTCCGAAACACTCGGTGCTCTCACTCAAGAAACGCCATTGTATTATGTCACCCACAAAAGCTTCTAAAATGTTCAAAACGCATCACATACCAGATAGTTGTCCTCTCGGCAGAACATTTTGAGATTCGCAAGCTCAATCCGCTTTGGGTTTCCGAGTAAAGCATCGATTCTTGGGGAACCCGTGATATGGAGTTATTGTATACATGTATTGACAGAATTGAGTGATTGTAACATTCGAGATCATATTTCAGTGAAATCCGGTCAAAATACAAAATCTGTTACATTTTTACTTATTTGTCTATACGTATTCAGTGAAATTCGTTCAAAATACAAAATCTGTTACATTTCCACTACATTATCTACATGAATTCCGTGAAATCCGTTCAAAATACAAAACCTGTTACATTTCTACTTATTTGTCTGTATGTATTCATTGAAATCCGTTCAAAATATAAAATCTGTTAGATTTCTATTTATTTGTCTATATGTATTCAGTGAAATCCGTTCAAAATATAAAATCTGTTAGATTTCTATTTATTTGTCTATATGTATTCCGTGAAATCAGTTCAAAATAATTACAAAATCTTACATTTCTACTTATTTGTCTTTTGTATATAAGTTATATAAGTTATACCTTGAGCACACCAATATCCATCTCGTCGGGTGTGCGTTTGAGGAAAGTTTATGCGAGCTGCAGCCCTCCGACGTAAGTGCTTAGGGGCGGCGTAGGTGAAGTGGTAGGGCAGCTATTGCATGGGGAAGAGCCTATGGCTTTACGGTCCTAAAGGAGCGATGTTTGGCAATGTTAGGGTTGTGTTGGGTAATTCGATGGAAAAATCGGTGGAAAATGAGGGACAATTGGCGTCAAAAATGCCCCAAGCAGAGCACTGTTACAGCCATAACTACCGCCGCATTGTTGAACGAGTGCAAAGGCGTTTCACAAAAACAAAATGTCGGCTCCATGGTTCGGAAAAGAAATCTCCAGAGATTTCAGGAGAATTAAACAATCTCAGTATCACGTGTGTGCATGCAAACTGGAAATCACATATCGCTATAATAATGACTTGACAAGATGGCAGCTTGCACGCCCTACCCTAATACATCACTTCCCATGAAGTCAGTTCCGGACATGCACATCACGATGAGAACATGCAATGAGAACATGAAAATGGTGTTCAAAACCACCTAGCCTACTACTTTCCTTGAATCGCTAAGAGCCCCCCCCCCCCCTCCCCCCCCCCGTCATGGCCTCTTGGGCAAACCATTCATTCAACTCAGGCACGTTCTTTATCCATTGCTGAAACATTCAACCAAATACTTACACCTTTAGCCAAAGGCCAGTTTAAATTTGATTCCTGCTCTATGAATCAAGATAATGTCTTTCAAAGAAATGTATCTGCTTGAAAACAGGATTGTAGGTCTTTCGCTAAACAAATTGCATTCTAAAAACTAATAAATTAGATGAGGACTGTGCCGCACAATTACTCGTTTCGTTCAAATATCAGGTTTTTTTCTTTGGAGAGCAACGGAATTGCAAATATGCACTAGGTAGAGCACCCAAATAGCTCGACAAAGAATCGGAATACCCTACCTTTCCCTGATTTCCCCTTTTCCCTCGCTTTCTCAAAACAGTAATGCTTTTTTCTTGTCCGAATTTTTGGAAAATGGAACAAAGGGTTTATATTCACTGTTACACCTCGCACTTACAGTTTTTAATTGGACAAAATGCCATGGAAGTCAGCGGCGTAGCCAGCTCAAAGCAAATGTGGGGAGGGGGTGGGGGTGGGTCAGTGTGCCCCCGCCATTGAATTTGTAACCAGCTGTGGGGTGGTGTGTCGGGGTGGTGTGTGCGAAAAACGCTTTCAAGGCCTTCACATTTCAGAATTGTGCGTCCCTAAAATTTGAGCCATGTAACCAAGGTAACAATAATCAGTGTGCCCACCAGAGGAAAATAAATGTGTTCGATAAGGAGCGGCCACGGATCGTCGGTACCACGGCCCGACCATGGTTCGGTGCGTGGTTGAAAAAATTTGAATTCCAGGGTTCAAAACCCCACATCTCCTTGCATCTGAGCGGATATTTTGAGGTTTTTCATGTTCTGATGACTGTTTACCTTTTCACCGACCCATATATTAGGACAAGCAATCTAAAAATCTACAACCTAACCCCCATGGACGTATCCTCCCTATGATTTTTATGCCACTTTTTGACATATTTCGAGAACCAACTTTGAGGGAAAGTGTGGGGGGGGGGGGGGGGGCGTCCCACCCCCCCCCCCCCCCCGTGGACAGGCCACTGATGGAAACGATGAAACTAAACTCGTCAGTAGGGTGGAATGGGGGGTACGAGTGCACCACATTTTTTTGTCTCGATCGCACCTTACCAAAACTTAGGTTATCTTCGAGCAAATTGCGTTCATCACGATCAAAATGTATGGATTTGTACGATGCGATACGTACACGATCACATCATCACTTTTACCTGTTTTTTGCAGTGTTTGTGGTAGACGAGGCATCGTGGGTTTAACGTTCAATTTCTCTAACGATCAACGTGGATCCGACTAAAATTTCGACCGAATTTTAACAAACTCTATAAAATCCCCACTCTTAAAAATTCACTTTTAGGTGCGCTCGTAACTTTTGACGACGACCGTTCTCGGGAAAACAATCACCTTTTCGCAGAGGTAACACGGACCCGCCATTTAGGTGAATTATTTCGGCAGAATACCACTAAAAATTTAAACACCACCGATGCGGGTGAAACACCATCGATCCAACGCAGATTCCCACTGAAAAACAGAGTCCAAATCGAGCGGTGAATTTATTGGAGGGTCAAAGCGGATTCGAGCGCACCGCCAAAGCGGATTCGAGCACACCGCGATGTCCCACGGAAAAAGAGAGTCCAAATCGATGTACTTAATCATACAGAGTTATATCCTAGATTTTTTCTCAAAAAACCAAAAGCTCGAAGAACTTGAAATAAGTAATCACTCAATCACTTCACTTTCCTGATGCTAAATAACCAATCAGATTGCTTGATTCCCATAACCTATACTTAACCATACAAAAACTGTAAAAAAAATAAATTTTACTATGGTTAGAACAATGTACAATGTACTCCAAAAACCAAAAGCTCGAAGAGCTTGAAATAAGTAACCACCCAATCACTTCACTTTCCTGGCGTTAACTAACTAATCAGATTGCTTGATTCCCATAACCTGTACTTAATCATACAAAGTTATCTCCCCTTATTTCAAAGAGGTCCTATTCGATTCTTATCATCGGATTATTCAAGGAGACAACGAAAAATAATATTTTTAACCCTCTTCCTGGGCTGGGGTCACGATCAGAGCCGAAAAACGTCCACAAAGCCACGCATGTGAGGTATCAATTTGAAGGGCTCGATAAGAACATTACAAAAATGACATTTTTCATTTTACCTTGGGGTGGGGGTCACGCCCATCAGAAAATCGAAGGTTTCGAGAAGGTAGTCATGTGACCTATCAAATTGAAGGTATCGACGAGTAGATTAAGAAGATCATATTTTAACCCTCGCCGTGTGGGTGGAGGGGGGGGGTGGAGGTCACGACCACAGCCGAAAAACGTCTTCCCTTTTTACAAAGCCAGGCATGTGAGGTAGCAATTTGAAGGGCTCGATGAGTACATTACAAAAATGACATTTTTTCATTTTACATGGGAGTGGGGGTCACACTCATCAGAAAATCGAAAGTTTTGAGAAGGTAGTCATGTGACCTATCAAATTGAAGGTATCGACGAGTACATTAAGAAGATCATATTTTTAATCCTCGTCGTGGGGGTGGGGGAGATCATTAGTGCCGAAAAACGTCTTCATTTTTTACAAAAACAGGCATGTGGGGGTGTCAATTTGAAGGGCTCGATGAGTACATTACACAAATGACATTTTTTTTTGTTTTACGTGAGGGTGGTGGTGACGCCTATCAGAAAATCGAAAGTTTCGAGAAGGTAGACATGTGACCTATCAAATTGAAGGTATCGACGAGTAGATTAAGATCACATTTTTAACCCTCGTCGTGGGTGTGGGGGTGTGTGACATATCAAATTAAAGGTATCGACAAGGATATTATGAAAATCATTTTTTTCCCTTCCTCTAACTGTGGAGCTGTGACCATCTTGAAATCGAAAGTATCAAGAAAGGTGATTATGCGACATATAAAATTAAAAAAAAAACAACTTGAATCTGATGCATCATTCATTTTGATGTCTGTGTTCAATCACGGAAGTATGTTTTCAATATATGATTCTTATGCTAATTAGAGATACACTCACCTGTTTAACAAGTCACGCGGTGAGGTGTTTCATTCAATAATAACTCTGTGTTCTGTACCACTGATTTCTCAATAAAATTATAAGTTGATCTTCTAACACGGCACGTTTCTACATTTTGAGAATAGCCTATTTCACAATTTCCCGAAAAGTCTCAATCCATACAAACTATTTTTTTTAGGAAAAATGACCATGAGAAGACATCACATAACTGAACGAGTATACACCTTGTTTAAATTAATTCAAGTAAAACCGTTTGTCACGTGCTAGAAAACGATTTTTAAACAGTCTAAATGCAAGTTTGGAAACGTTGTTTGTTTTTTTTTACAACAGGAGTTAAAATATTTTAAGATAGGTGGCGTTATGTAAATACACCAACAACAAAAAACAGTGTTTGCCATGTGCCAGCCTATGGCTGAATGAAAATGAGAAAAACGTTCTTTTTTAACCATCTGCTAGCGGAGCATTACACTGTTTGCTGCGATATTTATCACAGGTGTTCAACACGTGCAAAGATCATGAAAATAGTGTATGAAACGTTTTTTGTTTAGAAATTATGTATTTTTTTCCATGATTATGTATATAAGAGAGAAAAGGTACGCTACTTCCTGGCTTGAAAGATTTCGCCCTGTCTTATTCAAACTCGCAGAAAAAAACAAACTCGTGAATTTGTTGTCGCGGTATTGATATATCCCAGCAGCCAAGACATTAAGCTTTACGTTGATATAGCGCTTGCTCAATTAAATATTTTTTAACGTTAAAATGGGTGAAATATATCTCGGGATCGACTCCCTTTTTTCTTGGTCGGATACGGTTGTTGACAGAAAGTTGACTGAGGGGTCGTTCAAAACAATCAAATAAAAAGAACGAAAACGACTCATTTTCTAACTACGATTGTTGCTGTGGTCTAAACTTCACCACACTACTAATCATACCATACGGTATTAGAGCTTCAGAAACTCTTGAATATTATAAATTTACGATTTGTATTACCTTCAACACAAATCGTAAATTCCTTCCCATCACCATACTTGTACTATACCACATCGAATTTGACCTCACCATCATCCCATTGGTAGATGAACCTGAACTCGTCATCCGAATGGTCGATAATTAAAAATGAAGGATTCCCCCGTATTTTTTTCTATCACAAATTTGGCAACCCATTGGAAGTCTACTCACTGCCAACAACCGTGTCTGACTAAGAAAAAAGGAGGAGTCGTCTCAGAGAGATATATTTCACCCGTTTCGTGATAATGAGAATTTAAAATCTTGTAAGGATTTTAGAATCTACATTAGGTAGAGATACGGGCCTCCAGAATTTCAAATCCTCGGTATTATCCCTATCTTTTACACAGTAGAGTAATAAAACCTAATCTCTGAGACTCTGACAGATTTTACCAGAGATAAAACGCTCATGTTGAGATACTTCCACTTCATTTTCTAATGATACTGACGCGGGAGTTCTCTCTCTGCTATGGAAACTATGATTATAACCATCAACTAAATTGTCCAACACAAAAAAAATACATATGGTGTTACAGAATTACTTCCCTTGAACCTACAGGTGAGTTGTTACTTCCCTTAAACATAACCTGTATCATGACCCCCCTAATGACCTCATCATGGCATCCAATGTACTCATCATGGCCTCTGATGTACTCATAATAA